>CM026399.1:36362608-36380108 GCA_014843695.1 Archivesica marissinica
GACCGACCGACCGACCGACCGACCGACCGACCGACCGACCGCTATAAGGGACAGCACAGCAAATATAAATATGAACTCTCCTGCTCTGTCGGGAGATAGGAAATGGTCTGAGTGGAAATGCCTTTTACATTCCACATTTCAGTAATTCATGATCTTTTAATCTCATTTCTGTGTTATTTATTGTCACCAGCGATTGCGAATATTTTCCGGCTGACTGGCCCACGCTGACATCTTCTAATATTGGATAAGGCATTTGTATCATCATATTAACTATTGCCGTCGCCCATGCAATTGCCACGAAAGTAACATTAAGCTAGGTCAGCTTATTGTCGCGGTAGGGAGTCACTTATAACATTATTCCGTATGATTCAGTATTGCCACACGAAACATAGTGCTATCGTAAAGCATGTGAATAAATTGTGTAGAAATCTACAGGTTTCTTTGAGCTTAATTTTCAAGTACTTACAGCATCGGTGTACTCGCCGGGGAGACATCGTTCTGGGGGAATCCACAGTAATGAGGGAGAGAGAATGACAATGAAGGAGAGAGAATGGCAATGAGGGAGAGATAATGGCAATGAGGGAGAGAGAATGGCATTGAGGGAGAGATAATGGCAATGAGGGAGAGTGAATGGCATTGAGGGAGAGAGAATGGTAATTAGGGGGAGAGAATGGCAATGAGGGAAAGATAATGGCATTGGGGGAGAGAGAATGGTAATTAGGGAGAGAGAATGGCAATGAGGGAGAGAGAACAAGGCATTCGTGCACAAGAAGATCTGGATGGTCTACGCACAATTTGCATGAACTATACGGGTTGATGTTAGTCTATACACATTTATTTTAGCTCGATTGCGAAACAACTTCGTTCAACTTATATTAATCACTCTCGAAACCTCATTCCTGATGGAATCCATCGCCACGAGGGAGAGAGAAAGGACAATGTGGAATTTAAATGTCTTGCCTAAGGACACAATCGTAACGGCTCCAGCGGGGATCGAACTATGTTCCTTTCGAGGAGGGGGGGGTTAAAGTCGCATCAAAAGGATAGGGCGTATGGCGGCTCTCTAGCCATTATTGCTGGAGGAATCCCCAGACCAATGCACCCGTTGGACATCAGGTTTGTGTTGATGTTATTTAAGACAAATGCTGCCATCATGCAACAGCTATAGGCCTTTCCCGAAAATAGGTAGTCTCCCTTGCGAATTATCTCCCATTGTGACAAGTGCGCATGTGCGAAGAGGTACCCGCAACTTCCGGTGACTACTATTCTGCTTTCGATATTCACAAACTAACGGGCTAGACAACATTTGCTTAAGAATTACATAATGAATACTGATAAAGGAAAGAAACGGTCATTGAAATATTGTTGCATATGCAAAGGAATATATCATGGTAAAGTTGTGGACGGTAGAACTGTTTCATTGCACAGATTTCCACAAAACGATCAACTGAAACGGGTATGGGTTCAACGATGCAAAACTGTGATGAGAACATTTAAATGGAACGTCAACAAACTACTATGCAGTGAACATTTCGATGAATTCAGAGGTCCGACATTTTTGCACACACTTCCATCGATATTTCCTACACAAAATGGACAGAAAAAGTTTTTTCTACCTCGGTACGAAAGAACGGTGGGTCTACTAAGTGCGTGCACATACTGGAAACACTGCTATCACAATCATTATATGTTGCCGTAGCATGAATCTTGGCCGACAGAAACATACAAATACTTCATTTAAGCAATGCAGCAGGTGTTAACTTGGATAAATGGCTCATCGTATTTATAATTAATCAGATTGATATTGATCAATTAACATATTTAGGCAAACCAAATTCTTCATAAAAGTCGACATGATCGAAATGGACAGATTGTAAACGAGACAAGTAGAGCAGATTATTTAATCGAGTATCAGTTTATTACTACACCGTAAATACATCAGTAATTTTATTTCACATTTTCTCATTTTAGTAAATATTAACCCATTTCATTCTGGATACATTTAAAGGCTTTTGCAAACAACATAGATCCAGATCAGCCGCAGCGTAACGCTGCGTGCTGATCAGGATCTATGTTGTTTGCTACGTAGCCAAGTGTCTTAGCAAGATCATCTGAATAGCAAACAGCATAGAGCCTGATCAGACGGAACGTTCCATGGCGGCTGATCTGGCTCTGTGTTCTTTGCACATACTGTTTGAACGGTATCCAGAATGAAATGGGTTAAATACGATATTACAGTGGTATTTTAACAAGTGTGCCCATGTCACGGTTATAGCATGTGAAATGATTTATAGGACAAATGTACAGTATGATCTACTAGTACTAAAATCATCTATGGAAATATGGTCAATATCTGTTATCAGGGTTGGCAAGTTTCTTACACAGACGTTATTTACACCGTTAATTAACAGATATTTTACAATTTTTTTACGGACGGTCTCGTAAAAAACTAAAGTTTAGAAATAAATATGATATTACTTCAAAAATTACTCAAGATATCATCACATTATTTATATATTTGATATATTCAAATGTTCAGTCATTGTATTAGGTGAAGCCACAAATTGAAATATTGTTGCATATGCAAAGGAATATATCATATTTGTTCAGTAACCATCTGTTGTCGACGTCTTGTGGATATATATGTATATTTAACCATTTTTCATCTCTTGTCGGTTCTTGTCTGTGAATAGGGAGACCGTTAATGTCGAACCCCATGACCACCATTGAGCAATGTGTATGACTAAATAGTCCCCGGAAGTGGAATAACACACAATCAGGGGACATAATCGATATTTTACTAGGGGAGATAACCTATTTTCGGGAAAGGCCTATAGCACTGGGTGTCGACAGATATTATCTGTGATATATTTATATTACTTCCATTGCGATACCAGTTTTACAACATTAGATTAAGCGAGAGAGAGAGAGAGAGAGAGAGAGAGAGGGAGAGAGAGAGAGAGAGAGAGAGATGGAATTTAAGTGCCTTGCCTAAGGGCACAATCGTAATAGCTCAAGCGGTGCTCGAACTCCGGACCGTTCGCACCTGAAGCGAACGCGCATCCACTGTGCTATCACGAATTCCACTGGTTGATGTTGAACATGGCAACAGCTATATATTTGTTCATACGCGTTTCAAGCTTACTAGCCGGAATATTATAAATAAAAAGACTGATGCCTCTGTACATACGTTATTTCCATTTAAGTTTTGGTAGGAAATCTCCAAAAGAATGATATAATTTTATGCAGATAATGTGTAAGATTTTACTTGCTTAGTATAGAATAATCCCTTGAGTTTGACTGGCAAGCCACGTCCATGTAGCCTACACATATCTTATCAGAAGAGTAGTAAAGAACAGTTTGGAAGTCGCTATAGCGCAGTGGTAGAGCGTTCGCTTCAGGTGCAAAGGGCTCGAAGTTCGCGCCCAGCAGTAGCCAATACGAGTGTGCCCTTATGCAAGGCATTTACAGTCCACGTTGCCTCTCTTCTCTCCCTCGTGGTGATGATTTCCATCAGGAATGAGGTCTCCGGAGTGATTGATTATTATATGTTGTAAGAACTTGTTTCGCAATCGAGCTAAAACAAATATGCATACACGAACAGTTTGGAAATGTTGGTATGTCTGTTAATGAATCTTCCCCAAGAGATATTTCAGTGAATGGAAAAAATGGTAAATGTTGAATGCGCACAATGCATAGTCGATGGAATCTATAATACGTATGTTACTATAAATAGTAACACAATCTATGTGAGGGCCAATTATCAATAATCGGCGCTCTGAATCAAATTACGCGACGCAAACAGTTATCTTTGACGTCATCACTTGACCAATATGGCCGCTTCTGAACGAGTGGTAGAAGCACTGGCAGGCAGAATTACAAAAGACGGATAATGCATTCCTAGAAATGACCAGAAATAAAGATACATTAGTGAGTTGAACACTAGCAGTCGTAAAACCTATAACGCATAGATATAGTAACGTAAAACCTATAACGCATAGATATAGTAACGTAAAACCTATGACGCATAGATATAGTAACGTAAATCCTATGACGCATAGATATAGCAACGTAAAACCTATAACGCATAGATATAGCAACGTAAAACCTATGACGCATATATATAGTAACGTAAAACCTATAACGCCTAGATATAGTAACGTATAACCTATAACGCATATATATAGCAACGTAAAACCTATAACGCATAGATATAGTAACGTAAAACCTATAACGCATAGATATAGTAACGTAAAACCTATAACGCATAGATATAGTAACGTAAAACCTATGACGCATAGATATAGTAACGTAAAACCTATGACGCATAGATATAGTAACGTAAAACCTATAACGCCTAGATATAGTAACGTAAATCATATAACGCATATATATAGTAACGTAAAACCTATAACGCATAGATATAGTAACGTAAAACCTATAACGCCTAGATATAGTAACGTAAATCATATAACGCATAGATATAGTAACGTAAAACCTATAACGCATAGATATAGCAACGTAAAACCTATAACGCATATATAGTAACGTAAAACCTATAACGCATAGATATAGTAACGTAAAACCTATAACGCATAGATATAGCAACGTAAAACCTATAACGCCTAAATATAGTAACGTAAAACCTATAACGCATATATATAGTAACGTAAAACCTATAACGCATAGATATAGCAACGTAAAACCTATAACGCCTAGATATAGTAGCGTAAAACCTATAACGCATATATATAGTAACGTAAAACCTATAACGCATAGATATAGCAACGTAAAACATATAACGCATATATATAGTAACGTAAAACCTATAACGCATATATATAGTAACGTAAAACCTATAACGCATAGATATAGTAACGTAAAACCTATAACGCATAGATATAGTAACGTAAAACCTATAACGCATAGATATAGTGTGTATTTTTATTATATTTAAGGTGACTTATAGACCCACTGGGTCGGGTGCTATTTTTCTTGTTATGTATGTACTTTTTCTATATTACGCAATCCTACATGTATGTACATAGGAAAGAGGTAACCATACAAGCCTGATGATTTCTCCTCAATCCTACATGTATGTACATAGGAAAGAGGTAACCATACAAGCCGGTTGCTTTCTCCTCAATCCTACATGCATGTACATAGGAAAGAGGTAACCATACAAGCAGACTGCTTTCTCCTCAATCCTACATGTATGTACATAGGAAAGAGGTAACCATACAAGCAGACTGCTTTCTCCTCAATCCTACATGTATGTACATAGGAAAGAGGTAACCATATAAGCAGATTGCTTTCTCCTCAATCCTACATGTATGTACATAGGGAAGAGGTAACCATACAAGCAGACTGCTTTCTCCTCAATCCTACATGTATGTACATAGGGAAGAGGTAACCATACAAGCAGATTGCTTTCTCCTCAATCCTACATGTATGTACATAGGGAAGAGGTAACCATACAAGCAGATTGCTTTCTCCTCAATCCTACATGTATGTACATAGAAAAGAGGTAACCATACAAGCAGAATGCTTTCTCCTCAATCCTACATGTATGTACATAGGAAAGAGGGTAACCATACACGCAGATTGCTTTCTCCTCAATCCTACATGTATGTACATAGTTAATGTTGTTAAAAATTGGGCCCAACCCATTTGGTTCAACATATAATGACAATCCTTGAGCAAACAATGCCACGAATCATGCATTATGGATAGTTATACAAGTTTGTTCATTTGTTTTGTATTGTACACTGTATATATAGAATGCAATAAAATATGATTAAACTAAACTATGTACATATGAAAGAGGTAACCATACAAGCAGATTGCTTTCTCCTCAATCCTACATGTATGTACATAGGAAAGAGGTAACCATACAAGCAGATTGCTTTCTCCTCAATCCTACATGTATGTACATAGGGAAGAGGTAACCATACAAGCAGGTTACTTTCTCCTCAATCCTACATGTATGTACATAGGAAAGAGGTAACCATACAAGCAGAATGCTTTCTCATCAATCCTACATGTATGTACATAGGAAAGAGGTAACCATACAAGCAGGTTGCTTTCCCCTCAATCCTACATGTATGTACATAGGGAAGAGGTAACCATACAAGCAGACTGCTTTCTCCTCAATCCTACATGTATGTACATAGGAAAGAGGTAACCATACAAGCAGGTTACTTCCTCAATCCTACATGTATGTACATAGGAAAGAGGTAACTATACAAGCAGATTGCTTTCTCCTCAATCCTACATGTATGTATATAGGAAAGAGGTAACCATACAAGCAGAATGCTTTCTCCTCAATCCTACATGTATGTACATAGGAACGAGGGTAACCATACACGCAGATTGCTTTCTCCTCAATCCTACATGTATGTACATAGTTAATGTTGTTAAAAATTGGGCCCAACCCATTTGCTTCAACATATAATGACAATCCTTGAGCAAACAATGCCACGAATCATGCATTATGAATAGTTATACAAGTTTGTTCATTTGTTTTGTATTGTACACTGTATATATATAATGCAATAAAATATGATTAAACTAAACTATGTACATAGGAAAGAGGTAACCATACAAGCCGGTTGCTTTCTCCTCAATCCTACATGTATGTACATAGGAAAGAGGTAACCATACAAGCAGATTGCTTTCTCCTCAATCCTACATGCATGTACATAGGGAAGAGGGTAACCGTACACGCAGGTTGCTTTCTCCTCAATCCTACATGTATGTACATAGGAAAGAGGGTAACCATACACGCAGATTGCTTTATCCTCAATCCTACATGTATGTACATAGGAAAGAGGTAACCATACAAGCAGATTGCTTTCTCCTCAATCCTACATGTATGTACATAGGAAAGAGGTAACCATACAAGCAGGTTGCTTTCTCCTCAATCCTACATGCATGTACATAGGGAAGAGGGTAACCGTACACGCAGATTGCTTTCCCCTCAATCCTACATGCATGTACATAGGGAAGAGGGTAACCATACACGCAGATTGCTTTCTCCTCAATCCTACATGCATGTACATAGGGAAGAGGGTAACCGTACACGCAGGTTGCTTTCTCCTCAATCCTACATGCATGTACATAGGGAAGAGGTAACCATACAAGCAGGTTGCTTTCTCCTCAATCCTACATGCATGTACATAGGGAAGAGGGTAACCATACACGCAGATTGCTTTCTCCTCAATCCTACATGTACAGCCAAACTTGTATTAAGAGACCACCCAAGGGAATGGACAAAAGCGGTCTCTTAATGAAACGGTATCTTAATACAAAGTGACTGAACGGCTTTCCTACTCCTCTAGACAATTCCATATATCATCATATTCCATAACATATTATATATAGTTTCTCTACTTTTCATGTCATTTTCCATAACATATTATATATAGTTTCTCTACTTTCCATCTTTTACATTACTATATAATTCCAATGTACAGTTTTCACTTATAGTGCTATCTTTTGATTGCATTTGATTTGTATATATGTTGAGGGTCTCGTGGTAGGTTAGCTTTTGTTAAATGAGTTCTCTCGTTAAATAACGTCTTTATTGTTATTTGTATGTACTTTATGGTTATTTGTATGTACTTTATGGTTATTTGTATGTACTTTATGGTTATTTGTATGTACTTTATGGTTATTTGTATGTACTTTATGGTTATTTGTATGTACTTTATGGTTATTTGTATGTACTTTATGGTTATTTGTATGTACTTTATTGTTGTTTGTATGTACTTTATTGTTGTTTGTATGTACTTTATGGTTATTTGTATGTACTTTATTGTTGTTTGTATGTACCTTAGATATTTAACGTTCTGTTTTGTGATTATTATTATCATCATCATTATCTACAGATCGAAACCTGTCCGATTAGCGCAGTGGTTAGCCCGCTCGCTTGTCACCAATGCAACCCGGGTTCGATCCCCGGACCGGGAAGTATGTGAGATGGTACGGTGGTCGCCAGATCGGACAGGTGTGATTTCTCCGGGTACTCCGGTTTCCTCCCACACGAATTACCACATATATATACGCTTTCATCCGCGCCAACGAGAGTGATTAATATAAGTTGTTAAAACCTGCTTCGCAATCGTTGTAAAATAAATAAAGTTTAAGATCGAAACCTGTATTTGAACATGTGCTTAATAAATTACTCGCATTTACTCGTGGAAGTCATGATAGCGTAGTGGTAGCACGTTCGCTTCAGGTGCGACCAGCTGGAGCCGTTACAATTGTCCTCTTATTCAAGGCATTAAATTCCACATTGTCCTTTCTCTTTCCCTCATTCCGTTTTGGCGATTGATTCCATCAGGAATGAGTTCTCGATAGCGACTAATCTATCATTGTAAAAATTGTTTCGCAATCAAGTTAAAATAAATTTGTATAAACAAAACTAACAGCATCATGTAGAGATGGTCTCATATTTAGATTAATGTCATTGACAACACCTAAGTATTTGTAATTTGCAGCCCCATTGTACTCGGGTTCGATCGTCGGACCGGGAAGTATATGAGTAGATACGGTGGTTGCCAGATCGGACATGTGTGTTTTCACCATGTACTCCGCTTACAACCGCGCCAACGATATTGAATAATCATTGATAAGTTGTTAAATATTGCTTCGCAATCGTTGTAAAATAAATCAAGTTTATATATTTATTAAAGTATTTGTAATCAATTCCAAAACAGATTGTGTCAGTTCCTAATTTGAAATGTTGTTTATTTGGGATTGCATGGAAGATGTAACATTATATTTCAGGACAGAACATATCGATGCGTTGCATAATAAACACAATTTAATGAAGTACATGTAGCAACCATTTAGCATGCCCGTTTGTATGATATTATGACTACGCGGGGAAATACTTTGATGTTGTGTGCAGAGTACAATGCCACTATTTTCCAGTTCAAGTATAAGTTCATTGATGAACAACACATAGAGTGGTGGCGAAATTTCTCCACCCTGTCTTGTCCCTTGAGGTGCGATAAACCTCGCTAATGATCCACCATTTACCCGTGCACAGTGTAATTGTCGTAGATTCACAATGAATACAAATGTGTGTGGGCAAGCTGAATAGTCCTATAATTGTGTTAGCAAACCTTGATGCTCTACTCTGTCGGAAACTTGTCTAGCGTCGAGATATGCTATATGGGTATTTGTAACAAGTTCCTATCTGAATGTTGAATAGAATACATAACATAACATAAAGTTTATTTGCATAAAACATGTGCATGTTCATAGCCTTAAATATCAATGTGATATAATACAGTCTATATGGAATGTAGACTGATTCTCAACCAACATTATCAGCATGGATGCCGCCGTCTTTGAGTGTTTCGGCCCTTTAATTCCATGGACACTCTGGTGGCGGTGGGCCCAAAGTGGTGATCAGTCTCTGCGCGTTGGTTGATTGCTTCCAGCTCTTCTCCTCTCGTCTCAGCCACAGCCAGCTTGAAGCCCGTTCAGCTGCTTTGCTCAGTCTCTGGATAGCCATCCTTTTCTCTCTACCAGTAGTCCCAATTGCTGTCATCAGTCTGCAGACGGACTGGGAACAGAAGCCTCTCGTGCCTACTTCTACTGGGAACAGCCAAGTACGCCAACCTCGTCAATATGGTGAAATATAAATTCGCAAGTATAACTAGCATTAGCAAGGAAGAACTCATTATATACCAGTCATAATCAAATAATGCTGCATGGGATGAAACTTCATAGTAATATATACAATGTATTACCTTATTTGTGCTCTAAGTTTGAAAGCATGATATATAAATTTAGCTGTACTGTTAATAACTCTATCAATGAAAAAGTTGGCAGTTTCTTACGGAGGTTGGTGCACCCAAGTACTGGTTAACCGCTGGAGCCTGCCCAGGAAAGGTGTTGTTAGGTAAACTGCCCGCCGGCGATATAGCCCAAAATGGTGCTGATGCAGGCGTAAAACCCGAAATATAACATATAACATAATAACGCTATCGCTGTTAAGAGATACAAATTTGTTAGTAGTGGGCCATCTACAAAAATATGGTTTGAAATATTTTAGTCTAAGATTTCTATATTTGGGGCAAACTAGAATGAAATGGTATTCACTTTCGACTACATTCATATCGCAGTGCAAACAATAGAATACATTCAGTCAAGAAGAAATAACTCACGAGACAAACCAATCCACCATGAAAACATCATAGCTGAGTATTAAGCTTGTGTGTGTTTTATGTTTATTTATCGTCGCTACCAGTTGCCCATATGAGCTAGGCCTCCTGAAGAGATTAGTCATTTTAGATTTTTGACGGAGAGTGCAATGATACAGACAGAGACCCATTCCAGACTCTCCTCTGGTTCTTTTACGTACACGGTGTAAAGCACCGACACGAGACCTCGGTTTAATGTCCCATCTGAAAGACTGCTAATTTTATTATGGTCAGACGAGGGATCGAACCTTGGTTGGTGCACCCAAGTACTGGTTAACTGCTGGAGCCTGCCCAGGACAGGTGTTGTTAGATAAACTTCCCGCCGGCGATATAGCCCAAAATGGTGCTGATGCAGGCGTAAAGCCCGAAATATAATAATAATAATAATAACAATTTCACCACCAAATATAATGGTCGTAGTAAACTTAGTCAAACTCACAGCTTTTCTTCTTTTACACGTTTTTAATCAATGTACTTTATTACCAGCACCGAGCTAAGTATTGCTTTGGTCAGTTCATCTTCCGCATTTGGGCTTTTATCTGTCACCATAGGGGTTATTGTCAGTTGGGTTACATACTTTTTCGAAATATGGCTTACACTGGCCTCAATGATGATGGTGTCTACTTACTATTCCATTATGTCCCATCTCTGCATCAGGTCTAGCCTGGGAACAGGCGTCGATATAATTTGCCTGGTCAGTCAAATAACTATATTTTAACACCGTGACTATTAATTGGGCCGTATTTTTTTTTTCATTTTGAGGCCCCTAGCGGGTAACCCCTTTTATTTCCAGTTATAGACATATAATGTACAACATACATATAAGTGATATGGCTATATATATATATACAATTGACATGAATAGTTATATATTCACATATTTGATGCAAGGTCAATACTTTTACAGTATTATTATGATAACTTGTTTATATCATGCATATTCGCATTTTATGTTTATAATAGGTATTGTTTTGTTTTGGAGAGTGATGTAGAAATGGGGAAAAGAGAGAACTAAAATGGGGGGTTGATCGTTTCCATCTGAAAGATTCATTTGTAACAGTTGTCTTAGAAAACAATATGTTCAAATAAATCTAGACCACTTTATGTTGTGTTTTTCTAATTTATCATTCATTAGTGCGATTTCCCTTTCTAAAGTTATTCTTAAGCTTAAATACTTATAAAAATGTACAATACAGGGTGTTAAATTTCTGTATTTCATTCGTATAATATAAAATTTGCTTAAAATTATTATGAAATTTGTTACAATGGTATCATTTCCTTTTCTATCTATTTTACCAAAACATATATCTTTAAAATTGAACTCGACACACAATCCTTTTGATTTTAATAGATCACTTAGTCTTTTCCAAAAATGTTGTATAGGTGGGCATTCCCAGAAAATATGCTCAATACTTTCAACATGCATATTACAAAAGTATTGGGCCGTATTGAGTTTCTGATCATATCAACGCCTGTGGAAACTTGGGGATTGTCCGTGTAATTATTGATGACGATTGAGCTTATTTACCCTCGCCTCCGGCGAACCATATGGGCGAGCGTGTAATTATTGACTCGCATTAATCCTATCAATAGGTCTATTAGCACGTGACTTAATTAATGACGTACTTGAATCGAAAGCGAGGCACTGCAATGTTGATAAAACATTATAATTGGCCGCCATTGTTTATGGGTCAACGGAACGATAAATAGTATTCGGAAATGATCGTGTATAATCGTGTCTGTTCAGTTTGTTATAACAGTGTGTGCTTTAAGTAAGATATAAACCTCAAACGGATCCAATATGTAAAATATTGGTCTTCGGCGATACGCGCCTCACAAAGTGCAATATTTTACATATTGGATCGTTTTCGGCTTATACCCTATACATGTACTTATAATATTAATGATGAATGGCAATATGTTGATGTTTGCTAGCTGAGCTAATTCGTCCTATTTCTAAACGTTGTTAAATGAAGCACCACTAGACAAGTATCATATTCTCAATTTCTAATGATAATCGTTCAACCCAAAATTATCTGTAATTGAATCGTCCCATCTGTTCGCGCCATGTATGTTATGCTTCGTGGAAAGTACTGTGCGTGTATAGTACAAAACCACAGACAAATCTGTAGTCCAGTTATCCAGGGATCGCACGTTCGATCCCCCGTCTGACCCTAATACAATTAACAGTCTTTCAGATGTGACTTTAAACCGACGTCCCGTGTCGGTGCTTTACCCCGTGTACGTAACAGAACCAGAGGAGACTCTAGAATTGGTCTCTGTCTGTATCATTGCACTATCCTCCAAAAATCTAAAATGAGTAATCTCTTCAGGAGGCGTCGCTCATATGGGCAACCGATAGCGACGATAAATAAACGTAACACACACAGTACAAAGCACAGGAAACATAATTGGATCCAAACAATCGCATTTGTTTCTACAGTGTAGGCGATAGTCGATGTTTATAAATAGGTATCCTTCATCATTCGTATTAATGATCACAACGTCCTTAGTTATGCTATCATTATCTGTGTCACTACTCATATCTGTCGCTATTAATGATATCATTATATATCCCAGACATTGTACTTAGCACGTCATACAATTATGAGTGAAAACCAATATTATTGAACAAGAACAAGCTTGCGATGTATGTATATGTGTATGGCAGACGACAACACGCTTGCGATGTATGTATACGTGTATGGCAGACGACAACACGCTTGCGATGTATGTATACGTGTATATGGCAGACGACAACAAGCTTGCGATGTATGTATATGTGTATGGCAGACGACAACACGCTTGCGATGTATGTATACGTGTGTATGGCAGACGACAACACGCTTGCGATGTATGTATACGTGTATGGCAGACGACAACACGCTTGCGATGTATGTATATGTGTATGGCAGACGACAACACGCTTGCGATGTATGTATATGTGTATGGCAGACGACAACAAGCTTGCGATGTATGTATATGTGTATGGCAGACGACAACAAGCTTGCGATGTATGTATATGTGTATGGCAGACGACAACACGCTTGCGATGTATGTATATGTGTATGGCAGACGACAACACGCTTGCGATGTATGTATACGTGTATGGCAGACGACAACACGCTTGCGATGTATGTATACGTGTATGGCAGACGACAACAAGCTTGCGATGTATGTATATGTGTATGGCAGACGACAACACGCTTGCGATGTATGTATATGTGTATGGCATACGACAACAAGCTTGCGATGTATGTATATGTGTATGGCAGACGACAACACGCTTGCGATGTATGTATACGTGTATGGCAGACGACAACACGCTTGCGATGTATGTATATGTGTATGGCAGACGACAACACGCTTGCGATGTATGTATATGTGTATGGCCGACGACAACACGCTTGCGATGTATGTATACGTGTATGGCAGACGACAACAAGCTTTTCATGACAGCTTACAATGTCTGTTTGTTTATTTAAATAAAAATAATTCCATACACGATTGAGCGAAACAAATAACTTCTTGATAAAGATTAATTTTGTACCGTCATATTTCACTTAGTATTTTGCAACGACTATATAATTTATCTTCAGTAACATTTGCCAACACACAGGCGGATATGTAGTCCAGTGGTAACACGCTGGACTGGTAATTCAGGGATCGCATGTTAGATCCCCCGTCTGACCCTAATAAAATTAACAGTCTTTCAGATGGGACGTTAAACCGAGGTCTCGTGTCGGTGCTGTACACCGTACACGTAAAAGAACGAGAGGAGATTCTGGAATGGGTCTCTCTCTGTATCATTGCATTATCCACCAACAATCTAAAATGACTAATCTCTTCAGGAGGCGTCGCTCATATGGGCAACCGGTAACGACGATAAATAAACGTAAAACACACACGATTTGTTCACACATCTTTTTATGATTTACAATGACTGGGCAGTATAATATTTGTTTTCAAATTTTATTGATTGTAACTGCCCTGTCTGTAGCCTCATTGCTCTACGTGACACAACCACACAACCATTTCTCTTAGTGTGAACGTCCGTAATAAGAAACAGTTCCTGTTTAATTTTCAAGTTAGTTTCTGTTTGCTGTAAATATTAAAACTACAGACAAAACAAATTCATTAGAATATATTACTTAATAATAACCTGTTCATGAAAGTCAGAGAAAATAGCTAACATACAAAAGTACATCTAACTGCGCAGGAATACGAAACGCAACCGTTGGATGAGATACTGCCATATATCACTGTCTCAAAGCGGTGCAAGATGGAGTTTTCTTTCACTGAGACAACTCTATCATTCATTGGAAAGCATAAAAGAAAAATCTATAAATATAATTCAATTGATACTGCTGATTCACGACTCTGTCGATTCCGATAATCGTATCAGGCAACTAGCAAAGACAATACACTCTAGCGGATTCCAAGGGATGGGGGCGCACCCGGCGCGCGCCCCACCCCTAAAATCGCCGGAGCATAGTTAACTAATGTGCCGTATTTTACGTTAAAAATGTAATATGCAAAACAAATTCTCGCTGCGCTCGTACAATATATGTTATAACTGATGTGTTGATAAAAGTGCGCCTACGATGTCTGCAGCAAATATGCCAAACGTTATGTGTTTGAGTCTGTGTCGCATGTTCAAATCCGTCCCGGCAACTATCCGCACTTGACATTCTGTAAAGGATGACGTCACTCGATGCTGTCAATCTAGTCTATCAAAACAATAATGGATGCCCCGAGGGCGAAACGCGTTAAATTTCAAACGATGATGAGTAGCTTTTTCCGAAAGAAACCAAAGAAAAGGTAAGATAATTGCTCAGAAAATAAACATATAGTTTGCAGCAACGGTGATATAAAAAATTGTTAATACAAAGTCCATTATTAAATTAATTACACCATGTGTCACGCATGTCTTGTTGGTCTGGTGAAATTTCATGCGCGGATCCAGAATTTTTCTGAGGGGTTCCAAACCACCCCTGATTAATAGAATACACCAGAACGCCCAGAATGCACCTGGTGGATCCATTGTTTTCAACATTTTCCGGGGAAGCATGCCCCCGGACCCCCTAGATGCTAGCCTTCAAATATGTTGCGCCCCCTAACGCCAAATCCTGTACCCGCCCCTGATATACACATACAAACATATGTTGTGTAAATACATACTTAGTACTAGCTTTATTAGCCGTATATTTATAAACACAAGTGCATGCAAATATAAACATCATTTGGTTTATTTTTCAAAGCCTCCATAATTATGTGTAGTAGTGTTTGTTCCACACCTCGTTTATTCAATTCAATTCAATTATTCTTTATTAACTGAGATCATTTACATGACATATGAGTATACATTTAATTAGTTAACAGATGTTGTGACACGGGTTGATATATAAATAATAAAGAGTACAGTAGAGAAAAGAGTCGAGTTTGGAGATGGGGAAAAGAGCGGGACATTCTATTATTTTGTTTTGTTATTATTCATGTAATGTGAAGTGAGTGTAATAAATTGTAATTGTAAATTGTGGTTATGTATCAAATGTGAACATAAGCATTGTCGACTGAGTGTCACACACCTGTACATAAGGAACCTAATTTACAGGTACTTTTCTGGACGAATGGGAATTTATGTAATGCTACATAATCGTACTATAGGTATTAAAATTGTCCAATTGTTTTCAGGGAACTAGTTCCAAGCTTTCACTTGCATAGAAATACAAGCTTGAGCTGGAATCCAGAAATGGCCAGGTCAATCTATTTACGTAGTTGAAATTCTGCGACAATATTTGGTTCCCATATGATTCGCGGATTTTCAAGCAGGGATGCGGTATATACTATTATGTTGGACAGGGTTTCATGTTATTGTCAACATATTTGCATTTAATTACTAAATTATGCGCTTTATAATTTATATACACTCACTCAATCCAGGTGTGTATTATGCAGAGTGAGTTTTCAATCGTCCTTCTATTACATATTTATATGTAATAGTTTTTCATGTTACATATGTTGAAGTTACAAGTCCTCTATTTCTAACTATGTTTGCTAGACATATGACACTATTTCATTGTTTTGCTATAAGTGTTTGTTTATTATAGTGTCACCACTATTTAAAGGGCCAGCCATTTTTGACTTATGAGACACCTCTTTTGTATGAACATCAGTACTTCCCGAATCCTATGCTTGTGTGCCAGACGCCAGGCTGGTAGGCAATCGGTAACCATTATTTAACTAGCTGGCGGCTCACCAACCGGCCATATCAGACAGAACCAACCCCTGATGAGATTCGAACCTTCGACCTCCCGCACCGTAGGCGGACGCCTTAACCACTGGGCTACGGAGACGGTTAGTATGTCCGAACTCCAAACAGACAATTAAAGTTATAACATTAAAAATACATACTCAAAGCATACATGTTGAGCATCTTTCAAAACCTCATCTCAAAATAGTAAACTTTAATGAGTTAAGCTTATATAATAACTAACACAATTGCAACTAAAATGATACACATGTAATAGTACATTAACGTAATACCCGATTTATCGGTTGAACATAACGATACTATCAAATTTGACGAGACAGAGAAGACTATATGTGACAGAAACTGCAAATTGTTTGAATGAATATTTCGCTTCCGTGTCAAGCAAACTTAGTTGGTTTAAACATATTTATGTTATATCATGTACATGATTATTTACAACAAATGAAATAAGGAATTGGACAGAAAGCTATACAGCTTATGGTTGACATCTCCTTAAAGCAAACGTAGTTGGTTTAAGCATATTTATGTTCTATCATGTACATGATTATTTACAACAAATGAAATAAGGAATTGGACAGAAAACTATTCAGCTTATGGTTGTCCTTTCCTTAACGCAAATTTAGTTGGTTTAAACATATTTATGTTCTATCATGTACATGATTATTTACAACAAATGAAATAAGGAATTGGACAGAAAGCTATACAGCTTATGGTTGACATCTCCTTAAAGCAAACGTAGTTGGTTTAAGCATATTTATGTTCTATCATGTACATGATTATTTACAACAAATGAAATAAGGAATTGGACAGAAAACTATTCAGCTTATGGTTGTCCTTTCCTTAACGCAAATTTAGTTGGTTTAAACATATTTATGTTCTATCATGTACATGATTATTTACAACAAATGAAATAAGGAATTGGACAGAAAGCTATACAGCTTATGGTTGACATCTCCTTAAAGCAAACGTAGTTACCGGACATTCTTTTAAAAAATATATTTATAAACCT
>CM026399.1:36384609-36435123 GCA_014843695.1 Archivesica marissinica
GTGACATATGTAAGTGTATGTACATTAACTATAGAACATATTGTTTGTGACATATGTAAGTGTATGTACATTAACTATAGAACATATTGTTTGTGACATATATAAGTGTATGTACATTAACTATAGAACATATTGTTTGTGACATGTAAGTGTATGTACATTAACTATAGAACATATTGTTTGTGACATATGAAAGTGTATGTACATTAACTATAGAACATATTGTTTGTGACATATGTAAGTGTATGTACATTAACTATAGAACATATTGTTTGAACATATGTAAGTGTATGTACATTAACTATAGAACATATTGTTTGTGACATATGTAAGTGTATGTACATTAAATATAGAACATATTGTTTGTGACATATGTTAGTGTGTGTACATTAACTATAGAACATATTGTGTGTGACATATGTAAGTGTGTGTACATTAACTATAGAACATATTGTTTGTGACATATGTAAGTGTATGTACATTAACTATAGAACATATTGTTTGTGACATATGTAAGTGTATGTACATTAACTATAGAACATATTGTTTGTGACATATGTAAGTGTATGTACATTAACTATAAACATTTGTTTGTGACATATGTAATGTATGTACATTAACTATAGAACATATGTTTGTGACATATGTAAGTGTATGTACATTAACTATAGACCATATTGTGTGTGACATATGTAAGTGTATGTACATTAACTATAGACCATATTGTGTGTGACATATGTAAGTGTATGTACATTAACTATAGAACATATTGTGTGTGACAAGTGTAAGTGTATGTACATTAACTATACAACATATTGTTTGTGACATATGTAAGTGTATGTACATTAACTATAGAACATATACTGTGTGACATATGTAAGTGTATGTACATTAACTATAGAACATATCGTTTGTGACATATGTAAGTGTATGTACATTAACTATAGAACATATTGTTTGTGACATATGTAAGTGTATGTACATTAACTATAGAACATATTGTTTGTGACATATGTAAGTGTATGTATATTAACTATAGAACATATTGTTTGTGACATATGTAAGTGTATGTACATTAACTATAGAACATATTGTTTGTGACATGTAAGTGTGTGTACATTAACTATAGAACATATTGTTTGTGACATGTAAGTGTGTGTACATTAACTATAGAACATATTGTTTGTGACATATGTAAGTGTATGTACATTAACTATAGAACATATTGTTTGTGACATATGTAAGTGTATGTACATTAACTATAGAACATATTGTTTGTGACATGTAAGTGTATGTACATTAACTATAGAACATATTGTTTGTGACATATGAAAGTGTATGTACATTAACTATAGAACATATTGTTTGTGACATATGTAAGTGTATGTACATTAACTATAGAACATATTGTTTGTGACATATATAAGTGTATGTACATTAACTATAGAACATATTGTTTGTGACATATGTATGTGTATGTACATTAACTATAGAACATATTGTTTGTGACATATGTAAGTGTATGTACATTAACTATAGAACATATTGTTTGTGACATATGTAAGTGTATGTACATTAACTATAGAACATATTGTTTGTGACATATGTAAGTGTGTGTACATTAACTATAGAACATATTGTTTGTGACATATGTAAGTGTATGTACATTAACTATAGAACATATTGTTTGTGACATATGTAAGTGTGTGTACATTAACTATAGAACATGTTATTTGTGACATATGTAAGTGTGTGTACATTAACTATAGAACATATTGTTTGTGACATATGTAAGTGTATGTACATTAACTATATAACATATTGTTTGTGACATATGTAAGTGTATGTACATTAACTATAGAACATATTGTTTGTGACATATGTAAGTGTATGTTCATTAACTATAGAACATATTGTTTGTGACATATGTAAGTGTATGTACATTAACTATAGAACATATTGTTTGTGACATGTAAGTGTGTGTACATTAACTATAGAACATATTGTTTGTGACATATGTAAATGTATGTACATTAACTATAGAACATATTGTTTGTGACATATGAAAGTGTATGTACATTAACTATAGAACATATTGTTTGTGACATGTAAGTGTGTGTACATTAACTATAGAACATATTGTTTGTGACATGTAAGTGTGTGTACATTAACTATAGAACATATTGTTTATGACATATGTAAGTGTGTGTACATTAACTATAGAACATATTGTTTGTGACATATGTAAGTGTATGTACATTAACTATAGAACATATTGTTTGAACATATGTAAGTGTATGTACATTAACTATAGAACATATTGTTTGTGACATATGTAAGTGTATGTACATTAACTATAGAACATATTGTTTGTGACATATGTAAGTGTATGTACATTAACTATAGAACATATTGTTTGTGACATATGTAAGTGTTTGTACATTAACTATAGAACATATTGTTTGTGACATATGTAAGTGTATGTACATTAACTATAGAACATGTTGTATGTACATTAACTATAGAACATATTGTTTGTGACATATGTAAGTGTATGTACATTAACTATAGAACATGTTGTTTGTGACATATGTAAGTGTATGTACATTAACTATAGAACATGTTGTATGTACATTAACTATAGAACATATTGTTTGTGACATATGTAAGTGTAAGTACATTAACTATAGAACATATTGTTTGTGACATATGTAAGTGTATGTACATTAACTATAAACATTGTTTGTGACATGTAAGTGGTGTACATTAACTATAGAACATGTTTGTGACATGTAAGTGTGTGTACATTAACTATAGAACATATTGTTTGTGACATATGTAAGTGTGTGTACATTAACTATAGAACATATTGTTTGTGACATATGTAAGTGTATGTACATTAACTATAGAACATATTGTTTGTGACATATGTAAGTGTATGTACATTAACTATAGAACATATTGTGTGTGACATATGTAAGTGTATGTACATTAACTATAGAACATATTGTTTGTGACATGTACGTGTGTGTACATTAACTATAGAACATATTGTTTGTGACATATGTAAGTGTGTGTACATTAACAATAGAACATATTGTTTGTGACATATGTAAGTGTATGTACATTAACTATAGAACATATTGTTTGAACATATGTAAGTGTATGTACATTAACTATAGAACATATTGTTTGTGACATATGTAAGTGTATGTACATTAAATATAGAACATATTGTTTGTGATATATGTAAGTGTGTGTACATTAACTATAGAACATATTGTGTGTGACATATGTAAGTGTGTGTACATTAACTATAGAACATATTGTTTGTGACATATGTAAGTGTATGTACATTAACTATAGAACATATTGTTTGTGACATATGTAAGTGTATGTACATTAAAAATAGAACATATTGTTTGTGACATATGTAAGTGTATGTACATTAAATATAGAACATATTGTTTGTGACATATGTAAGTGTATGTACATTAACTATAGAACATATTGTTTGTGACATATGTAAGTGTATGTACATTAACTATAGAACATATTGTTTGTGACATATGTAAGTGTATGTACATTAACTGTAGAACATATTGTTTGTGACATATGATGTAAGTGTATGTACATTAACTATAGAACATATTGTGTGTGACATATGTAAGTGTATGTACATTAATTGTAGAACATATTGTTTGTGACATGTGTAAGTGTATGTACATTAACTATAGAACATTTTGTTTGTGACATATGTAAGTGTATGTACATTAACTGTAGAACATATTGTTTGTGACATATGTAAGTGTATGTACATTAACTATAGAACATATTGTTTGTGACATATGTAAGTGTATGTACATTAACTATAGAACATATTGTTTGTGACATATGTAAGTGTATGTACATTAACTGTAGAACATATTGTTTGTGACATATGATGTAAGTGTATGTACATTAACTATAGAACATATTGTGTGTGACATATGTAAGTGTATGTACATTAATTGTAGAACATATTGTTTGTGACATGTGTAAGTGTATGTACATTAACTATAGAACATTTTGTTTGTGACATATGTAAGTGTATGTACATTAACTGTAGAACATATTGTTTGTGACATATGTAAGTGTATGTACATTAACTATAGAACATATTGTTTGTGACATATGTAAGTGTATGTACATTAACTATAGAACATATTGTTTGAACATATGTAAGTGTATGTACATTAACTATAGAACATATTGTTTGTGACATATGTAAGTGTATGTACATTAAATATAGAACATATTTTTTGTGACATATGTAAGTGTGTGTACATTAACTATAGAACATATTGTGTGTGACATATGTAAGTGTGTGTACATTAACTATAGAACATATTTTTGTGACATATGTAAGTGTATGTACATTAACTATAGAACATATTGTTTGTGACATATGTAAGTGTGTGTACATTAACTATAGAACATATTGTTTGTGACATATGTAAGTGGTGTACATTAACTATAGAAACATATGTTTTGTGACATATGTAAGTGTATGTACATTAACTATAGAACATATTGTTGTGACATATGTAAGTGTATGTACATTAACTATAGAACATATTGTTTGTGACATATGTAAGTGTATGTACATTAACTATAGAACATATTGTTTGTGACATATGAAAGTGTATGTACATTAACTATAGAACATATTGTTTGTGACATGTAAGTGTGTGTACATTAACTATAGAACATATTGTTTGTGACATGTAAGTGTGTGTACATTAACTATAGAACATATTGTTTGTGACATATGTAAGTGTGTGTACATTAACTATAGAACATATTGTTTGTGACATATGTAAGTGTATGTACATTAACTATAAGAACATATTGTTTGTGACATATGTAAGTGTATGTACATTAACTATAGAACATATAGAACATATTGTTTGTGACATATGTAAGTGTATGTACATTAACTATAGAACATATTGTTTGTGACATATGTAAGTGTATGTACATTAACTATAATATAGAACATATTGTTTGTGACATATGTAAGTGTATGTACATTAACTATAGAACATATTGTTTGTGACATATGTAAGTGTATGTACATTAACTATAGAACATATTGTTTGTGACATATGTAAGTGTATGTACATTAACTATAGAACATATTGTTTGTGACATATGTAAGTGTATGTACATTAACTATAGAACATATTGTTTGTGACATATGTAAGTGTATGTACATTAACTATAGAACATATTGTTTGTGACATATGTAAGTGTATGTACATTAACTATAGAACATATTGTTTGTGACATATGTAAGTGTATGTACATTAACTATAGAACATATTGTTTGTGACATGTAAGTGTTGTACATTAAATGTAAGTGTGTGTACATTAACTATAGAACTATTGTTTGTGACATATGTGTGTTGTACTTAACTATAGAACATATTGTTTGTGACATAAGTGTTGTACATTATATAGAACTTTGTTTGTGACATGTAAGTGTGTGTACATTAACTATAGAACATATTGTTTGTGACATGTAAGTGTGTGTACATTAACTATAGAACATATTGTTTGTGACATATGTAAGTGTGTGTACATTAACTATAGAACATATTGTTTGTGACATATGTAAGTGTATGTACATTAACTATAGAACATATTGTTTGTGACATATGTAAGTGTATGTACATTAACTATAGAACATATTGTTTGTGACATATGTAAGTGTATGTACATTAACTATAGAGCATATTGTTTGTGACATATGTAAGTGTATGTACATTAACTATAGAACATATTGTTTGTGACATATGTAAGTGTATGTACATTAACTATAGAACATATTGTTTGTGACATATGTAAGTGTATGTACATTAACTATAGAACATATTGTTTGTGACATATGTAAGTGTATGTACATTAACTATAGAACATATTGTTTGTGACATATGTAAGTGTATGTACATTAACTATAGAACATATTGTTTGAACATATTGAATATTGTATATGAATACCATTGAAAAAACAAATACTGTTTAAACCAATTTCCACTAGTCCATGTGATACGTTTTAAGGGTCTGTTTTCCTAAAGCTCTATATAGGGGTTGAAATAATAAATTATATGGAGGATCGTGGCACTCTATTTCAGATAATAAAAGGATAATTGTATCACGGGTGGCACAACTCGTGCTCATAATAGGCTTCTATGGTCATGAATGAACTATTATTCGATCATGCACTTAAAACAAACATTCTATTAATTTTAGGCTAAAGTGTTTTATGATAGAAAACGATGCAATTGTGAGCTAAATGGAAAAATAATGTCTAGTTTAAACGACCATAAATGAGGGCAATTTACTAATGTGTTACCCATATTGCCTTTTCTTTGCTTTGTCATGATTATGTATGCAATGTAAATGTCCAATAGCAAATAAAATATGATTAAACTGAAAATGATTTTTAAAAAATATTTCGTATATGACGTCACTTAATATTGCTCGAGTCCGAAAACATTGATAACATGCGGCATTTAGGTGTCACACGTGCAACGCAGCGAGAAATGAAATGTCTCATTCCACTGCTTTCAACAAGTGGAATAACACATTTTATTTCACTGACAAATTTCTCTATTCCATTGCCAAGCATATAATAAACCTCATTTTTGACATATTAGAACTAACGCGATTTCAAATGAATGACGTAAGCATAATACCTATAGAAGTATATCATACAAATCTAGTCAAGTTCGTATGTCAAACTAGAATCACAGGCCTCGTAAAGTTTAAAATAGTATGAGACATTATCACAGTATTGATCTGATCTGTGTGAGTGTCTTACGTTTATTTATCGTCGCTACCGGTTGCCCATATGAGCGACGCCTCCTGAAGAGATTAGTCATTTTAGATAGTTGAAGGATAGTGTAATGATACAGATAGAGACCCATTCCAGAGTCTTCTCTGGTACATTTACGTGCACGGTGTAAAGCACCGACACGAGACTTCGGTTTAAAGTCCCATCTGAAAGACTTAATTTTATTAGGGTCAGACGGGGGATCGAACCTGTGATCCCTGGATTACCAGTCCAGCGTGTTACCACTGGACTACAGATCCGTCTGTTCTGATTTACTCGTATGTGGAAGTTTTTATCAATATTTGTGATATTTAGGCTGTAAAGCGCTTTTGAACGTTTTATTTTTAGATGAAAAGAGCGCTTTATAAGTTTGGTATATACATGTAATAATAATAATAAAGTATGTACCACAGATCGCACCTGGATCGACTGCCAAAATAGAAATGATACAATGAGATACAGACACATTTTACAGAAGGAACTCTCGAATGAAATGCAACGCGGATAACAATGATTTTTGGAAAAGTATTGGAACATTAGGAGCTAATCTGCACAAATGTAGCTCAATACCAAATTGAATGCTGGCTGTTTTAGATAATGGTGAAACTTCATCAATATTGTCTGATGGCTTATAAACTTAGAACATTGCCAATAGCTCTTTATTTAATGGTGATGTAGTGAATGATGCCATATATAATTATGTTAAGTAATAATGTTTATACAAATTTATTTTAGCTCTATTGTGAAACAAGTTTTTCAACTTATATTAATCACTCTCGAGACCTTATTCCTATGGAATCCATCGCCACGAGGGAGAGAGGAGGCAACGTGGAATTTAAATGCCTTGCATAAGGGCACAGTCGTAATATCTACTGCTGGGCGCGAACTCCGGGCTCTTTGCACCTGAAGCGAACGCCTACCACTGCGCTATCAGAGAAGAGGCAACACGGAATTTAAATGCCTTGCCTAAGGGCACAATCGTAACGGCTCCAGTGGGGCTCGAACTCCGGACCTTTCGCACCTGAAGCGAACGCGCATCCACTGATATCACGACTTCCACTCCTCACGCATCCGTAGTGTAATGGTGCGCACTGTAAACGAGATGTTGTGAGTTCATACCCTGTCTGAACCACGGTGGTGATGTCCTTAGGAAAGACACCAATAGTGCCCATTGCCTCTTCTATCTCCCCCATGGCGATGTACTCCATGATGAATGATGTCTCTTGAACAGTCAATCTACTTGTGTCTCAATCGAGCTAATTGTGGTATTAATATACCAATAATATAGCTTACTTTTAAAACAAATATTCCATACAATCCAAAAGATACACACTTGAGAGAGTGATGATAGCATCTACCAACGTCGTTCTTTGTTGTATGGGAGAAAGCCAGAGTACCTGGAGCAAATGACTGCATGACAAAATCCTAATCTAGTTTTGTGAACAAGCACTATGGCAGGGTGGACAACACATCTGCTTTCTGTAATTGCTATTTGGACAAAAGCAACGCCCGGACAAATCCCACATACCGGCACTATCACCCCCATTGTCCTATTGTTGACAAGACGTTTTATCTCTTAGATGGAGTCAATAATGACCAGTCCATCAGTGAGATAAAACTCCATTCGAGACAGTCCTGAAACCGATTGGCAAAATATATGTTTTCCCGCCTATCCCTTGCTAATATTGGGATTGTATTAGTGAATTATATTGATTGATGTTTGCACTTATATCTAATCAATGAACAGTAAACAGAAAATAACTCTATAATGTGTTATGTAACTGCATTTATTGTTCGAAATTATTGCTGACTTCAATAAATTTATTACTACTAACAATTGCCGAACACGTTTGGTTTAGGTTGTTTGTTAAATTTGCTCCGACAGCTTATGTCATATGGCGGCTCTCTATCTGTAAATATGCCCCATTCGTGCAGTATTTCAGGCACTGAACTGGTCCAAGTCAAAGTTGTTAAGTGTTCTCAAGTGGACATAGGGTGCATTAGAATGTTACTTATTAAAATGATTTGTTAGAAATATTAGATGAATACAACTATTTTGGAATTTTATTCAGTCCAAATTGTCCTTTTGCTACACCATTGGAATTTTATACAGTCCAAATTGTCCTTTTGCTTCAGCATTGGAATTTTATACAGTCCAACTTGTCCTTTTGCTACAGCATTGGAATTGCATACAGTCCAAATTGTTCTTTTGCTAAACAAGGATGAAATCCATCGCCACGAGTGAGAGAGAAAATGCAATGTGGAATTTAAATGCCTTGCCTAAGGGCACACTCGTAACGGATCCAGCTGGACGCGAACACCGGGACGTTCGCACCTAACCGGGACCTTATAAAGTCATAAGTGTTGCATTTATCTATTGATATGCAAATTGATTTGTTCAACAAAACTGTAAAGCCTGTACATCTCTATGGATGTGACATTTGGGGTTACGAAAATATTGATTGCATAGACAGAGTGCACCTGAAGTTTTTGAAGTATATGTTAGGCTTAAAATCAGGCACTCCAAATTGTATGATAGACGTTGAACCCTGTGTTAGACCCATGTATGTCGATATAGAATCAAAGTTGCTTAGTTCATATTGCCAAATCTAGTTATACCAATGTGCCATGCATTAGCATGTCTGTTATACGATTAATGTTTAGCAATTTTATTGGTTGTCAAATTATATCTAGAAATAAATTCCAGTGGATTAAAGCGATATTACATCGCAAAAAGGAAATGCAATGCATTTTTCACGTATAAATGCATTGCTACTACAAATTCTTCCGAATACATTCGAACACTAACATTGAATCAATGAACAGTGTTTTTGTAGATTGAAAGTATGATTTCATATAACGGTCATCCATGCTCCTGAATTCACGTTTGTTTGTTATTAGAGTCAATACTAAACGAGATAATGTCGTTTACAGATACTTTTTAACTAACTTAATAACTAACAAATAAATAGGCACGCATGTGATATATAACGGTAAATCTGTACTATAAACCGTGTTATTCAGGATACACTAGTTGTATTACACATAGATATTTACATTATTTTGCTATGTCAAAAAACCGCGTATACGTCGTTTGTTTATTAGTTGAAATACTCAGTATTTGAGGCAAATATTTGGAATAAAATTATAACATATAATAGGAAAATACATTCTGTAGAAATGTGTGTTTTCACCGATGTAGTGTCGCTTTAAGTGTGTTAAAAGTATGTACCATACATGTTGATTATACAATGTATGGAATTACCACGAGTCCCACATCACAAATGGCTGTATGTATATAAAACAGAAAATATCAGATTTATCTTATTAATAAATGGTACTTTACTATATTAATAGCAAATCCAAGTACATGTATGAGCTATAGATTGCTTATTACATAAACACACAATTAGCTTTGACAACTATTTCGTAAAACAAATACCTCACATTATGATGCATGCTGTGTAATTTAGAACAAATAAACACACATTGCCTGTAGAAACTGGACGATGGAATGGGACTGTATTATCAAGACGCAAATGCGCGCTTTGTAATACATATATTGATGACGAATTTCATTATTTATTTGAACGCCTCACGTTCAGTAATAGAAAACGTTTTTTAACACCAAACTGAGTAATTTAAGAAGCCAAATATATAGAGCTTAGATTCTGTCATGAATATAATTGTTAAACATGTTCCGGAATTTTAGAAACGTGTGTATGTTTATCGTTAGATGATAACTTGCATGTTGAGAGACTATGGTATTAATAGTATAACTCAGTAATTGTTGTTATTGCATACGTTACTATAAATAGTAACACATTTAATGGTAGAAAAGCAAAATATCTGGTCGACGCGGGAAATATATTTCGATTTTCGGCTCTGCCGGGCCAATATTCGATATTGGCCCGGCACGCGCCGAGAACGAATCACGAGCACGTGTCACAGGTAGCAACAACATAGTAACTACATTGTATAAACATGGCCGCCGAAGCAACACTAAAGTCGTTGTCTGACAGATTGTTGTCTCTTGACGGTAAAATGGCTGAGTGAAATAAGCAAATAACAGCAGAAGAAACATACGGCTATGTATGCAATAAAGAAGTTATTAAACGGCTGCGGTGGGCCATTTGTGGATATTGGCGCACCTATCCAATATCTCCATAGGGTGCGCCAATATCCACAAATGGCCCACCTCCGCGGTTTAATAACCTCTAATTATTTGTGTTCTTAATATTAAATAAACATTTAATATTCAGGGTTACTCTCTCGAAGAATATTGTGCACGTAATAATGTTACGTATTACACAATTAATTATAATACACTATTTATGTAGTAACTATATAAACAGTTGTAGGTTACAATTTGCATCGTTACATCGTGATTCGGTCTTATGTATATCATGTCATGCTTACTTGAAATGAATTCATTGAATTGGTGGCAGAGGGAGGGTTGTCGGTGTGTGGTTTACGTTTATTTATCGTCGCTACCGGTTGCCCATATGAGCGACGCCTCCTGAAGAGATTAGTTATTTTAGATTTTTGGAGGATAGTGCAATGATACAGACAGAGACCCATTCCAGAGTCTCCTCTGGTTCTTTTACGTGCACGGCGTAGAGCACCGACACGAGACCTCGGTTTAAAGTCTTATCTGAAAGACTGTTAATTGTATTAGGGTCAGACGGGAGATCGAACCTGCGATCCCTGGATTACCAGTCCAGTGCTAACATATCCGTCTGAGGGGTTGTCGGGAGGGATTATGTCCGTATATGTCCGTATATATACCCGTACCATCCCACATACGGTCGTTATAAGTTATACGCAGTGATTGCCTTATGACGTCGTACCTGTATGTCAGTACTCGGTGAAAATCTAAATCGTATCAGTAGAAAATCATACAGGACCCTTGGGGAATAAGATAAGAATCATTCTAATGATGGTGATATTGATCGACAGCAATATGACATTAAACATTAGTTGATGGGCCCTGCACCAATCTTACAATCAACCATGTGGAGCTTTTTTATCCACTTAGTGTCAATTGTAGACTCTAGGAAATGCAAATGATAGTCTTTTATTATAGCTTGACTGGTCAATCTTTCCTTACAAGTAGGGCATTCGTTAGATTCCAGTATTACTGATATTTCAAATACAGCATAGTATTAATTCTTTCGATAAATCAATTGTTTCATAGATGGAGTGCTTGTCGCTAGAGTAAACGTTCCAGAACTGCTGGACCTCTATTATATCCATTAGACAATATTTATTTCTTTGAATATACATAGTCTAGTATACATAATATGTACATACATGTCGGATAATAGGATTGTATCCATTGGCAGATAAAGTCCGATTTATCCCTAAATGTTAGCGGTTCTTTCAATTGGAATCCTTTGTTTCCACAGTTGTTGTTCCATAACGAGATGTGTTGAGTTATATTATGAAAAATGTGATTTTATCCAAATCAGGTTAGTTAATTGATAAAAAAACGTTTACAGATTTGTTACCCATTGGATATCTGTCGAGATATAGTAACATAATAATTATAGTACGAGAAAGTGGAAGAGAATTGATAGCATGTTGTGCAAAGGAAACAACGATGCAAACAAAGGAAACAACTTTTAAGAGGATCGGGGGTAGTAACTGACCGATGTCTCTCATTAAATCACATAGCCTAACATTATTTGTTTTGTTTAAATGATATTCAAATTAGACTAACTGAAAGTGTGGAATTTGTATATGTGCATTACTAAAATGTATATCTATATGTTTATTGTTCCAAAAGGGCAACTAGTAATGATATATAATTATGTTACACTCTCTCATTTTCAAAATGTTCGGCTTAAAAATCCTTCTTCAAGGAACATTGTAACTAAAAGTTCAAGCTAATTAAATTTCTTTAAGTTTGTTCTTTAAGTTTGTTTTGAACGAGAAGTTATTAAAAATAACCATCTCAAATATTTACTTCCAAAACGTCAAAACATTACATTTTCATATTGTTGTGTCCTGTGCCAAAAAAGCAAACTATCCACCATGATCATTTGACCTGACACGGGTTTGTATCGAGGACACAGGTTTCGATCGAGAACGTATATATACTTGTCTCAAAATGCGCAATCATTCTACCAGTACATTTCGACCAAATACTTACGGTTTCACAGCGGAGACGGTAATTAATCTTGGCAATCACCTACAAATCTGTTAACTTTCACCAGACCGGCTCAGATCGCCCATGTTTATTGATATCGTATCGTTTGCTGTTTCTAGTTGAGCTTTGATTAGTAGTAAAGTTAGATTCCGAAGCCAATTATGGCAGATATTTGCTAGACTTAAATCGTCTGCTCAATCCTGTTTGCAAGATGTAATGAACCTCGGCTAAACAGCCTTGCCTATCTCGCCCATGAAAGTCCCATTAAAGTCCAACTATGCGTTTTCTTAGAATATTTGTTTTGTGGATTAAAGTCGCAAAACAGATTATGTCGACTCGTATGGTGACTCTCCAGCTAGTGTTGGTGGACGACGATCCAGGGTGCCTATCTGAGCACCCGGTGGACCCTCCGCAAGCCAGTGGATAGTTTCCTCGAAAGAAGAGATTCGAACATACCGCAGCGAGGGTCAAGTGATTTGAAGTCATTTACTTGGAATGTAGTGCGCGCTGAGATATTCGAAGGAATAAAAGATTAGTTTATTCAAGAATAGACATAGCACAGAAATACATATATGTCATTGCACATGCCTCTTCTCCCTCACCCATTGCGATATATTAAACCAGGAGTTAGGTCTAGAGAGCGGTTAATCTAATGTAGTAAAAACGGGTTACGTAATCGGGCTAAAAGAAGTTTGTATATATATTTAAAGTCGAACATTTGTTTATATGTATATATATTTAAAGTCGAACATTTGTTTCTATCTTTAGTGTCCTAGAAATCAATAGTGTCCTAGAAATCAATAGTGTCCTTGTCCTAGAAATCAATAGTGTCCTAGAAATCAATAGTGTCCTAGAAATCAATAAGTTCAAATATAATGAGTGTGTGTGTGTTTTACGTTTATTTATCGTCGCTACCGGTTGCCCATATGAGCGACGCCTCCTGAAGAGATTAGTCATTTTAGATTTTTGAAGGATAGTGCAATGATACAGACAGAGACCCATTCCAGAGTCTCCTCTGGTTCTTTTACGTGCACGGTGTACAGCACCGACACGAGACCTCGGTTTAACGTCCCATCTGAAAGACTGTTAATTTTATTAGTGTCAGACGAGGGATCGAACCTGCGATCCCTGTATTACCAGTCCAGCGTGTTACCGCTGGACTACAGATCCGTCTGTATATATAATGAGTATTTTAAAACTGCGTATTTGTATAAGGAGTATAAACTACTTGGTCTAAGCGGTCCGAATAAGTCACTGATCTTATAAACACACTCGCATAGCTTTGCACGTTATTAATTATTATTGGACTGATTTCAAAGGCCCTGCGTAGTGGAAGTCGTGATAGCGCAGTGGATGCGCGTTCGCTTCAGGTGCGAAAGGTCCGGAGTTCGAGCCCCGCTGGAGCCGTTACGATTGTGCCCTTAGGCAAGGCATTTAAATACCACATTGCCTCTTCTCTCTCTCCCTCGTGGCGATGGATTTCATGAGGAATGAGGTCTCGAGAGTGATTAATATAAGTTATAAGAACTTGTTTCGCAATCGAGCTAAAATAAATTTGTATAAACTAAAGGCCCTGCGTATTATATTAATTCATATACGTAATTGTACGAAATTAAAAATAATTATTAGTGCGATCTTGTTACATAAGTGTTAGTCTACTATTTTACATATTGGATCGTTTTCTGCTTATATCATATATTTACCGTCAGAATTAACAACTCGTCTGGCGAGTCCAACTTATCATGGGTTTTAATCTTCAATAAGATACCGCGTTCGGTAATGTAATGTATATCATTCTGATGATTAGTGTCGCGTAACTACATTGTATCGGCTTAGTTTCTCTTCGCTGGTTCCTGGTCTGGACTCATGGGTGTGTTTTGCTGCTATCCTCCTCCAGCCATATAAACTCCATAATACAAGGTTACTGGAATATGCCGGAAACTAGTAAATGAGTCTGATTCACACCTGTATGGCATTGCTGGTTCCAGTCTGTATGGCATTGCTGGTTCCAGTCTGTATGGCATTGCTGGTTCCAGTCTGTATGGCATTGCTGGTTCCAGTCTGTATGGCATTGCTGGTTCCAGTCTATATGGCATTGCTGGTTCCAGTCTGTATGGCATTGCTGGTTCCAGTCTGTATGGCATTGCTGGTTCCAGTCTGTATGGCATTGCTGGTTCCAGTCTGTATGGCATTGCTGGTTCCAGTCTATATGGCATTGCTGGTTCCAGTCTGTATGGCATTGCTGGTTCCAGTCTGTATGGCATTGCTGGTTCCAGTCTGTATGGCATTGCTGGTTCCAGTCTGTATGGCATTGCTGGTTCCAGTCTATATGGCATTGCTGGTTCCAGTCTGTATGGCATTGCTGGTTCCAGTCTGTATGGCATTGCTGGTTCCAGTCTGTATGGAATTGCTGGTTCCAGTCTATATGGCATTGCTGGTTCCAGTCTGTATGGAATTGATGGTTCCAGTCTGTATGGCATTGCTGGTTCCAGTCTGTATGGCATTGCTGGTTCCAGTCTGTATGGCATTGCTGGTTCCAGTCTGTATGGCATTGCTGGTTCCAGTCTGTATGGCATTGCTGGTTCCAGTCTGTATGGCGTTGCTGGTTCCAGTCTGTATGGCATTGCTGGTTCCAGCCTGTATGACATTGCTGGTTCCAGTCTGTATGGCATTGCTGGTTCCAGTCTGTATGGCATTGCTGGTACCAGTCTATATGGCATTGTTGGTTCCAGTCTGTATGGCATTGCTGGTTCCAGTCTGTATGGCATTGCTGGTTCCAGTCTATATGGCATTGCTGGTTCCAGTCTGTATGGCATTGCTGGTTCCAGTCTGTATGGCATTGCTGGTTCCAGTCTGTATGGCATTGCTGGTTCCAGTCTGTATGGCATTGCTGGTTCCAGTCTGTATGGCATTGCTGGTTCCAGTCTGTATGGCATTGCTGTTCCAGTCTGTATGGCATTGCTGGTTCCAGTTTATGGATGCTGGTTCCAGTCTGTATGGCATTGCTGGTTCCAGTCTGTATGCATTGCTGGTTCCAGTCGTATGGCATTGCTGGTTCCAGTCTGTATGGCATTGCTGGTTCCAGTCTGTATGGATTGTGGTTCCAGTCTGTATGGCATTGCTGGTTCCAGTCTGTATGGCATTGCTGGTTCCAGTCTGTATGGCATTGCTGGTTCCAGTCTGTATGGCATTGCTGGTTCCAGTCTGTATGGCATTGCTGGTTCCAGTCTGTATGGCATTGCTGGTTCCAGTCTGTATGGCATTGCTGGTTCCAGTCTGTATGGCATTGCTGGTTCCAGTCTGTATGGAATTACTGGTTCCAGTCTGTATGGCATTGCTGGTTCCAGTCTGTATGGCATTGCTGGTTCCAGTCTGTATGGCATTGCTGGTTCCAGTCTGTATGGCATTGCTGATTCCAGCCTGTATGGCATTGCTGGTTCCAGTCTGTATGGTATTGCTGATTCCAGACTGTATGGTATTGCTGGTTCCAGTCTGTATGGCATTGCTGGTTCCAGTCTATATGTCATTGCTGGTTCCAGTATGTATAACATTGCTGGTTCCAGTCTGTATGGCATTGCCGATTCCAGTATGTATGACATTGCTGGTTCCAGTCTATATGGCATTGCTGGTTCCAGTCGTGCAGTGTTCTAGTAGTAATAATAATAGTACACAAAGTGCAACACGAACCAAATAAATGCCAGATCATCGGATCTGTATTTTCCATACGGGGAACGAAATCACATTTGTCCAATCTGAAGCTTAGTTTCACGTTTTATCATGAGCACACTTTGATTTAAATCCTCGAAACCTGGGATATACAATGACAAACAGACATAAATTATGTGTCTATACAAGTCACCTACTTCATGCAGTTATGACAGACTGACACATACAACTCAAAATTTATATTATACAAAATGACAAACAGACATATCTATATACAACTCCCCCGTCTAATACAATTAACACTCTTTCAGATGGGACGTTAAACCGAGATCTCGTGTCGGTGCTTTACACCGTGCACGTAAAAGAACCAGAGGAGACTCTGGAATGGGTCTCTGTCTGTATCATTGCACTATCCTCCAAAAATCTAAAATGACTAATCTCTTCAGGGCAACCGGTAGCGACGATAAATAAATGTAAAACACATATATACAACTCATAAAATTATATTTCTACACAAGTCACCTACTTCATGCAGCACTAACTTGCTTCATAAACATCCCGTTGCAATAATCCTGCAAGCTCACTGTATGCAAACCGATACAACAACACACATCACATCGTAATAATCCTGCAAGCTCACTGTATGCAAACCGATACAACCACAAACATCACATCGTAATAATCCTGCAAGCTCACTGTATGCAAACCGATACAACAACACACATCACATCGTAATAATCCTGCAAGTTCACTGTATGCAAACCGATACAACAACACACATCACATCGTAATAATCCTGCAAGCTCACTGTATGCAAACCGATACAACCACAAACATCACATCGTAATAATCCTGCAAGATCACTGTATGCAAACCGATACAACCACAAACATCACATCGTAATAATCCTGCAAGATCACTGTATGCAAACCGATACAACCACAAACATCACATCGTAATAATCCTGCAAGCTCACTGTATGCAAACCGATACAACCACAATCATAACCCTGCATCCTCACCCTTATATGTATTTGTCCATTACTGTAAACATTATTTATTTATTGTATGTCGGTCAACAGCTATAACATTATTGTGGAAGTCGTGATAGCGCAGTGGATGCGCGTTCGCTTCAGGTGCGAACGGTCCGGAGTTCGAGCCTCGCTGGAGCCGTTACGATTGTGCCCTTAGGCAAGGCATTTTAATTCCATGCTGCCTCTTCTCTCTCCCTCGTGGCGATGAATTCCATCAGGAATGAGGTCTCGAGAGATATTAATATAACTTGTTTCGTAATCGAGCTAAAATACATTTGTATAAACTAAGCTATAATGCTAATGTTATTTGTAATAATTAAAGTTTTGAATTTGAATTGAATTGATATTGGCGATTTTAAAGACAACCACGCTAGTTATTTATGCGCATAACATTCGCGCATATATATATATATATATATATATATATATATATGTATGAATGGCAGCGAATAGCGATTTTGCTATTCGAATATACTTTTATTTCCTCCATTGCTGAAGAGCATAACATATTTACAAATCATATTAATATATATGTACAAACAGTATAATATCAGTGCACAAATAACAGGGTTAAATGTCAGTTGAGAAATCGCAGCACATATAACCTTGTATTTAGTCAATTGACCTCGACTATGGACGAATACATAATTAGCAATATATAACAGTTATGATGTCCGAACATAACAATGTGCACCAGTAAAACATAGAATCAGTTTGCTTTCAACTACCCGGAAAACATTCTACATATTAGCTTCAATAGCAACAAGTTCCTTGGAACAAGATTATCATCTACCTGTAATGCTAACGATAGTAATGCATTGCACTGGTCCATTGGTGATAAATGCATGAATTCTATATAATCTTTAGTACTAACAATGTCAGCTAAAATGTTCAACACTTTACACCTTATGTGATCAATTGCATGGCAATAACACATTATATGTTCAACATTGTTGACAGCCAATAGCGAGCATTTGTAACATGTACTTAAGAATTGTCTCGATACCAATTGACCCACGACTGACGCCGCTATTTTACACAGGGGAGGTAACTCATGTCATTCTACACGCCGACCAGAGTACACATGGGCTGTCCGATTTAATAATGTGCGGTATGGTTAATTGTGCTTGAATTCTGACGAACCGTTCTTGCTTGTTAGCTGCTGATACACTCTTCTTGAATACACTTTTCCAAGTTAATTTTGCAGGGAAATATCCCGTTGTGATATAACATTCAAGGAAATGTAACAACCTGTACTTTCCAAGCAATCTATATATATCCTGCATGAATCCCGAATACTGTCTATCATGATTAATATATCGTACTAGTCTATGTGTAAATAGTTGCTTGGCTAATAGATTGCATGGTAATCTACACAATTGACCAAAGACAATTAGTTTTCGCAAATCAACGATTCCGTCAATGCAGTCGATGTTGAGCGTACACAATGCATAGTCAGTGTTCGTATATTTATTGAAGCCTTGTGTTAATTTCACACAGAAACGGTGAGCTGTTTCTAACCTAGATAAGTCGGGTTTGCATGTCATGTTCCATAGTTCGCATCCATATAAGGCCTTAGGTAGCACTATAGATGAGTAAATACTTTTCATCGACAATGGATTCAATGTTGATGGATGAAGCCCACTGTTCATTACACTCAGCAGGGTCCCACGTAGTTTAACAGCGGCATTATGCATCATCTTGCTCGCCGACAGGTACTTATCGCATACTATTCCCAGATGGGTGTACTCGTGTGCCTCTTCGATACACTGTTTACCAATAACCCAACGTCTTTGCCTAGAGTCATGCTTTTCACCGGCATTGAACACAATAACTGCACATTTGTTAATGTTATACACAAACCGCCATCTGCACGAGTATCTGTAGCAGATATCAAGCATTCGATCAAGTCCAGATTTAGACAAAGAAATTAATATCATATCATCAGCAACTGTTGGTGACGACACATTGTTATTAAAGATACAATATCCCTGCCACTGTTCTCAAGCTCTAATATTAAACCATTTATGAAGAGGAGGTACAAATGAGGCGAACTTTTACCTCCCTGTCTGGTTCCTTGGTGTACACTGAATGCTTCTGAGTATAGGCATTGGTGTCGCACACGACTTGACACATTTTTATATAAATTATTGAAGGCTATAAATGAAGTCTCATCTACTGTGTTCTTCAGTTTATATAACAGACCAGAAGTCCACACTCTGTCAAACGCCTGTCGGCCATCCAAGAAGCAGATGTAGAGTTTGGAATGTTGTTCCCTGGCATATAATATACACTCCCGAACTACGAATGACGTCATCAAGCATCCTAGTTTTTCTTGGAATCCACCTTGCTGAATACTGAGATGACGGAGCATTTGTGATTTACATCTATTCAGGAGTACCATTTCAAATAGTTTTAGAACAACAGATGTCAGTGATATTGCGCGATAATTATCCGGAATGTCTTTACGCTTTTTACCTCCTTTATGTCAAGTTATGATTACACCGCCGTTTCATTTGATCTGGAATGTAACCCGTACGCAAGATATGTGTGAACATGTTAGCCATAATAGATGATATAATGTCATTGGCATATAGTAAATGTTCATAGCACACATTATCCTCTCCTGCTGCCTTCCCTCTGGGACATGATTTTACCAACGATTCAATCTCCTCAGGTTGCACTATCACATTCGGATCAGGTTTGCATGATGCCAGTGCAGACTGTACATTTCTACACACTGATTCCTTCCACTCAGAATCAAACTCATTCGATTCAGAAGGAGAATATAAGTTTCTAAAATATAAGGCCCACTGTTCAGTTAATTGTTCCCGGTCTCTATACATATGCCCATTAAAATTAATCCCTGCACAACTGTTGACTTTTGAACACTCCCGCTGTGAATTCACTAAACCCCAGAATCTGTTTGAGTCCATTTCTGCAGTCTTGTCTAATTCACCATTCTTGTCCAATAAATATTTATTAGCATAATATCGATGTAGCCTGCGGAAGTTACTTTTTGCATTTTTATATAAACTAAATTCAACACTTGAGCATGTGCGCGGCCGTCCCGCGCGACACCATATACTGCGCTGCAACATCATCTTGTTGTGTGCAACTGTTAATTCAGAGGTCCAATATGGCTTTAAGTACTCTTTGAATTTCTTCCTCGGAAGGCTAGCATCCGCACATGTTATTATGGTTTCCGTTAGTGTTTCATACGCATAATCTATGTCCCGTTCACTAAACAAAGAGTGTTGTAATGTACGCAATTTTTCATTTTCGACTAAACTATCGCGATATAAGGATATACACTGATCATTTACTTTTCTCCAGTTAATCCTCATATTAGCACAAACAGGTGTAACAGTACTAGCCATATTTTCATCCAACGAGATTGGTATACTTAAGCGTGTAAGCACTGGTCGGTGTCTGGAGACATTTAAACAATCATCATCAACAATTTCAGAACACACAACGCAATCTGAAATATCTACAGGAATACATATATAATTAATCAATGTGTTACATGTATTGTCATATGATACAAATGAGTATTTAGCACCTGAGCAATTTGACATGGTATTTACAGTAACAATGTTGAGTTCAGATAAAAATTGTAAGAATAATCTGTCCCTTGAGCTAGCACTGCTCGGGTCACATTTAGCGTTAAAATCTCCCATAAACACAATACTTCCCTTATCAGAGTAAATGGTGTTAATATCATACAATTTGTCCATGTATTCTCTGAAGAACTGTATTGAATGGTTGGTACAAGGAAGGTACAATTGAAATATAAAGAAAAAATGCCTTGGGGAAATTTGTAACTGTACACCTATAATACGATCATCATCGATCTGTAATGGTGTTACATAATTATTTAAAGAAGTATGCCATAAAATTGCCACACCACCTTTTCCCACTTTTCGTTTACTGGGTATCATAAGATCCGAGTCACATGCAACTAAGCATTTATATTTACTGCTCAGAGAGCTAAGAAAATGCTTATTGTGTTCATATAGCCAATGTTCGGAAATACCACAAATACCTGAAGCAGTTACTATAGGATAAGAGACTTACCAATCATGTACCCTACAGCAACTTCTATTTCTTGTGGATAAATACGTCTTGACAGGCGTATAATCAGAGCGTGTATGGCGTGCTTGCTTTGTTCACACCCGGATCTAGAATGCCCCACTTCCGGTCCAGACGGTGTCCATCTTCCGCATCAGACGGTGTCTCTATAGGAACCATATTGCCATTCACTACACTCCTCCCCACTTTATCTGGAAGGACTTCCTCCACATCCTTCTGGCAATGGGTACGTTCTTCAGGCACAATCAGTCTGACCGGCTTGTGACATCTCTCGACGGAAATGACATTCTCTAGCCCTACTTGGTGTCTGACCCCCAAGTAGGTATCCTTCAAGTTCTCTACTCTTCCTGGGCAGGTTTACCAGCGGTTAACCAGTACTAAGTCCATTCCTGAACACCTCTATGGCTTAGTGTCTTACCCCTAAGCTTACCCCTACCTTTCCTGGACAAGCCTACATATGCGGTTAACCAGTACTACGTCCATTGATGACATCTTCACGGGCTTGGTGTCATACACCTAAGCTTACTCCTACCTTTCCTGGGCAAGTCTACATAAACAGTTAACCAGTACTACGTCTATCGATAACTCCTTCACTGGCTTGGTGTCTTACACCTAAGCTTACTCCTACCTTTCCTGGGCAAGTCTACCTAAACAGTTAACCAATACTACGTCCCTCAATGAACCCCCCTCTGGTTTAGTACCTTACATCTAAGCCATACTTCCAAGAGATGCTCCAAGCATTTCTACGGTTCCTGGGCAAGCTTTAGCCGACTTAAGCGGATCACCAGTACTAAGTCCCTCCCCGGACCCGAATCCAGATCTGGCTTAGTGTCTTACCCCTAAGCCATAATTACATGCAATCCGGTCCATTCGGTCGGCTTACTTGGGAGGTTGACGATGCAAGTAAAGACGACGTGCGTTCTCCACTGCCGTCTTCATCACATCCTCCCATTTGCCTCCCCTGATCCTGGCCACTTCTTCCGCAACCATACCAATTAGGGCTGGCGTGGTCCGTTTATGTCCAAAGAAGTGGAAATATGGAGCATCTGTTTCCAACAACAACCGGGACCCCTCCATCTACTTTACCATACGGATGTGGTCCTTGTCTTGCTCCCTAACGAACTGATGGACCAACTTGGTAAAACCAAAGTAGGTGTTTGGGAAGCTCTCCAGCCATTGTCTGACAATGCTGGAATCCCCACTGAAGCAATGCAGGTGTATAAGCTGCTCCCGCTTATCACTGGTCAGTAGAACGAATCGCAGGCTAGTGTAGGCCTCACCATTGTCTACTCCATTCATCCCTCTGCAATGGAGGACAAGCACATGTCTCGCCTGGAGAAACCGCAGGGTTCGCTCCAGCGTCTGCATATGTCCAGGCCACTTTTCAACTGGTTCGGTGTGATCTAACCCCACCTCACCAAGTCCGGATACATCCGGGTTCTCTAGGAGCAGTTGCAGCCGCTCGAGGTCGGGTCCTGTAGCCTTCTTTTTGGGGTGTAATCCCACACAGATTACCACCCCCTGTTCCTTCCAGGTATCTATTTCCTCGGGAGTTGGGTATGTTTCGGGGTCACAGAAATTTGCGACTACCCCGACCAATCTCACCGCATGGTCTTTGTCCGGTGTTGACGAGTCACAGATTGTTGCCAAACTAGAATCCCGAGGAAGCCTATATTCTATACGGGTTCTATCTAGGTGGCAGTGACTGTCAAAGGCTTCAGGGATCCTTTCCACCTGAGCCAGTTCGTCCTTCGTTAGGGTGAACGCATCCATCAAGGACTGTCGTTGTTGGGGTTTCAACACTGAGAGTAGGTCCAGCAAAATACTCCAGTTCACCAGGAGAGCCGGCGAGTTACCGGATGGTTTAACCATCCAGCCCGTTGGAGTGACCTCCCCTAGGGCCACACACATGCTCTCCATGGCTTTTCTTGATAACGGACCTAGGACCACTCTCAGAGCAGGCATATTAATCATTAGCTCCACGTATCGCATCAGGTCATGCAGAGTGGCGCGATGACCGAGCATCCATCTTGTGACTAGCCTCAGCGCCGTCACCCTGCGATCTGTAATGTCGTCGGCCATTACCTCCAGCTGAAAGATACCTGGAAGATGGCAGCTGAACGCATGCACCTGCTGCCATTTCCCAGGGCACTCTGGTACTGGGCACCGACGAACCAGCATACTCTCCTCCGGCCCACATTCTCTGGAGCTACCAGGTGAGGTCACTGTGGCGGCACCAACCGTAGCTTGGTGGTAATCTACAGTCATACCACGACCCACAGGTAACATCACCGGGTCTACCCGGCTTCGCTTATTTGGGTATGATTGGGAGGTGTTATGTTCGGTGACTGAGAGGTCTCTTCCACTCCTCTCCGAAACAGATTCCTCCCTGTAGGGCATCCTACTAGGGCCAGGTCCATAATGACCTTGACCTCTACCCACAGCGGCTTTGCCGGATAGCCTTTCCTTCGGGTAATGGCGAGAACGATGACCTGCACCTCTATGACTAGGCTGCTTCCCGCATTCAAGCGTCACTCGTTCTTCGTGCCATGGCCGTCCACCTCTACTCGGCCGTCCCCGAACTCCAGAAGGCCGATTGTCACCACCCCTCCTATACTCCCCCATAGGATAGTGATGGCCTCGTCCAGGCTGTCCCTGCTTGGGTCTGGCACCTCCATACCCCTGAGGGACCGAGCTGCGGGCCTGACTCTCGCACTCAGCCGTCTTGGGTTCATTCCGAACCCGGACTGGAGATCTGCACTCAGATCGGTCTACCGGTCCGACTGATGGGTCCTCCCCCCGATCACACTGCCCCTGTATGCCATGCTCAGATTCACCTGCATACATAATACGGTCCGTCTCTAGGAACTCTTCTACTGGATAGGCTTTGCCAATCTGGATCCCTTGTTTTATCAAGCGGTGTTTGTCACTTGGGTTGACAACACACACAATCGGATCCGCCCCTGCACTACAAATTACTCTCGGTACAAGGACATCCAGACTATCTACAGGTTCAACGTAGTATTCGGGCATCTCGCAATTAAGAATACATTTCACCCTCATCACGGAGTTAGGTGGGATGGTCTGGCGTTTGGCCACGGTGACTCGAGCAACCACAGGCGTTTCTGCACTGCTTCCTCCATACAGGTTTATATCCTGCCCATCAAACACTAACATGCCTCTACCCATGTCTAACACGGCAGACCCTCGACATAATATGTCAAAACCGAGGAGCATATCTTGTTCGATTGGAGCCACATAAATTTGCTCGTTATACCACCGTGCGCCAATCTTTAACCGTACAGGTCCTACCACCAAACCCTTCATACTCATCTGTCTACCTGCAGTCATGAGTTTTACCTTCTTCGGAGGTGGTTTTTGTAGCGAGTTATATAGCCTATCTGAAATGATCGACACCTGGGCTGCGGAGTCTACTATAGCTGTTGCTTCCTTATCAGCTACATGGACTTTCATGCTGAACTGTGATGTGGAGGTCAACTGACACACCTTGAATTCAGCCAATTCATCATCACCAGTCCCCTTATGCCCCCTATGGCCTAATTCCTGTAGGGTCGAGGGTTGGCCTGTGAACTCGACCCGTTCCGGTTTAATGGCCGACGTGACGCATATCTGTCACGAACTCTTGGGCAATCCCGCTTGAAATGCCCCCTTTCTCCACAGACAAAACATCCCCCAGCTTTCACTCTGCTATTTGCTGGCTGGGTAGAACCACTACTTATCTGCTGCTTTACGTCTGCAGCTACTTTTTCCAGCCCTATCCGTAGCTGTTCCTCCAATTGCTTCTGCAATGTTTTCATAAGTGTCCCTATAGAGGTTAGGTCAGGGGTAGCTTCACTCCCTTTCCATCCTTTATTGGGCAACATTGCCCGGTCTTGTACCGCATACACAGCGTGATGGTCATCCTCATGATCCATCTTACGCTGTACCCGTTTGGTCTTACCAAACATTGCTTGGTGTACGTGCTGATAGCGACGTACATCATTCATGGCTTCCTCCATGGTGCTAGGATCTTGTATGCACACATGATGCCCTGCTTCCCGATCCATAAGCCCTTGGCAGAAGCGAGTTATTGCTTGCTGCGTGGAGTAATACTCGGGCAGGTCGCGAAACGCCTTGGTGGCTAATGTGAGGACTCTATCTGCCCAGTCCTCTAAAGCCTCTGTATGTGACTGGACTGCCTGCTGAAACCGGACCTGTGCTGTTGCCGGAAGCTCTCTCGCACCAAACCGACTCTCTAGTTTCTGCATGAGTCTGCGATAAGACAGATCTTCTCTACGCTCTGTTAATATTGCGTAGAAGTCTGCAGCTTTTCCAGTAAGGCTCCAGCACAGACAATTCAAACATTCATCCTTGGTCCAATCACATGCATGTGCAAAACGGACAAACTTCTGCTTGAATGCAGTCCAATTACCCTTGCCATCATACGTTAGATTTTTGGGCAACACGTTTATTACATCTCTAGCTCGTTTTCGCCTATAATGCAGGTCCTGACCTGCTGACTTGCGACCTTTGTCAATACGACTCGGTCGTATACTGAATTCATCATCAGTACTGCTGTCGCCATCATCAGGCACATAACACCTCTTAGTTACTGGCTCCCGAACACGGGACCGTACTCGTGTTCCACTGAATATATCAGTTGCCTGATGCCCAACATGATGTGTACCATGGTCTCCACTTATCGGGTCAAACACATGAGGGTTGTAGTCCGGCCTTCGTGAAGGCCCCAGCGAAAACGGATTCCCACCTGAGGGTATGCCATATACTTCATAATCCTGGAGCCTACTTTCCCGTTTCTCACTTTTAAATGGGTAGCGCTCCTCAACAGTAGGTGGTTTATACAGGGCAGAGTCTTCCACTGGTTTCTCTATTGAGCCCTTATCTCCCACCCTCTGCTGGACCAGACCAGTCGCCGTGATCAATGTCTTAAGAACATCGGACCAATCAGACTGTCTTGCCCCCTCGGTGTATGTAAATCCATCACCAAGCGTTTGAGCATACTGATCATCATGATCAGACTCTGAAGAAGGAGATTCTCCGGATGGTAGCTCAACATTGGGTTTAAAATCTATCATCCGAACAGCCTCCCCGGTCAGTCTACTCCTTTGTAATGGAGGATAACACCTCCGGAGTAATATTGTCATTATTCTCTCTAATGAGAACGATCGTATGGGCAAGCCTAGCTTTAATCCCAGGGATCGTGACCAGTTGCTCAATAGTAGCATAATTAATGGCGATTCGTCTCCCTTCTAGGACTGAGTTACTATCAGACATAGTTACAGGTATATTATGCTAACTACTATATAGACAGATAACACAAACATACACTTACTTGTGAGTTTTTCCAATTTCCTGAAAAACAAAAGCAAACGGAGACACTACACAGGACAGAGACCCTCCTTCCCCTTTTAAGAAAGTAATTTACAATCAAATGGGTTGAGACCAACTATAGGCCAGGAAACTGTTCCAATGTCGTAAAACCGTTCACTTCCGAAAATGTACGTGTGTAAATGTCTGCCTATGTTCACGGTTTTCTATCAGCAAAAACAAGCAAACTGCGCCTTGTTTTTGTGAAATCGACGGGTAAAGGACGTCTTACGCCTGTCCCCTAACGATTAAAACCGGATTCCTCAATCCAACAAGCAACCACCACGTTCTTTCAACACTTGCGAACTTTACAACCTGAACATCACACAACAGGTGCTCGCTGTGTTATTCCGTGTATTTCACGGCGTGTAGTCCTTTATCCAACAAACTTCTGACACCATTGAAGCAGTTACTATAGGATAAGAGACTTACCAATCGTGTACCCTACAGCAGCTTCTATTTCTTGTGGATAAATACGTCTTGACAGGCGTATAATCAGAGCGTGTATGGCGTGCTTGCTTTGTTCACACCCGGATCTAGAATGCCCCACTTCCGGTCCAGACGGTGTCCATCTTCCGCATCAGACGGTGTCTCTATAGGAACCATATTGCCATTCACTACATACCTATGTTTCGTTTGGTTAAAATATCACATAAATAGGAAGCACTACTCATAGCACCAGACATGTTCCAAGTCATTATGTTAATATCTGCCATGGTGACAAACCTAATCTATAGCCTCGCTAAGAGGCTCGAACCTATTGTTGCTACACGTAGTTGTTTGAGAATCATGTATATCCTGACTGTTGTAATTTTCCAAGTTCGACTTCCGGTTTTCACCCCGCTGCCGTGCAACCACACACATGCCATCGTAATAATCCTGCAAACTCATTGTACTCAAACCGATACAACCGCAAACATCACATCGTAATACTCCTGCAAGATCACTGTATGCAAACAGATACAACCACACACATGCCATCGTAATAATCCTGCAAACTCATTGTACTCAAACCGATACAACCACAAACATCACATCGTAATAATCCTGCAAGATCACTGTATGCAAACCGATACAACCACAAACATCACATCGTAATACTCCTGCAAGATCACTGTATGCAAACAGATACAACCACACACATGCCATCGTAATAATCCTGCAAACTCATTGTACTCACACCGATACAACCGCAAACATCACATCGTAATACTCCTGCAAGATCACTGTATGCAAACAGATACAACCACACACATGCCATCGTAATAATCATGCAAGTTCACTGTATGCAAACCCATACAACCACAGACATCCCATCGTAATAATCCTGCAAGATCACTGTATGCAAACCGATACAACCACAAACATCACATCGTAATAATCCTGCAAGATCACTGTATGCAAACCGATACAACCACAAACATCCCATCGTAATAATCATGCAAGTTCACTGTATGCAAACCCATACAACCACAAACATCCCATCGTAATAATCCTGCAAGATCACTGTATGCAAACCGATACAACCGCAAACATCCCATCGTAATAATCCTGCAAGTTCACTGTATGCAAACCGATACAACAACACACTTCCCATCGTAATAATCCTGCAAGTTCACTCACTGTATGCAAACAGATACAACCACACACATCCCATCGTAATAATCATGCAAGTTCACTGTATGCAAACCCATACAACAACACACATCCCATCGTAATAATCCTGCAAGCTCACTGTATGCAAACCGATACAACTACACACATCCTATCGTAATAATCCTGCAAGCTCACTGTATGCAAACCGATACAACAACACACATCCCATCGTAATAATCCTGCAAGATCAATGTATGCAAACCGATACAACCACAAACATCCCATCGTAATAATCCTGCAAGTTCACTGTATGCAAACCGATACAACCACATACATCCCATCGCAATAATCCTGCAAGTTCACTCACTGTATGCAAACAGATACAACCACACACATCCCATCGTAATAATCATGCAAGTTCACTGTATGCAAACCCATACAACAACACACATCCCATCGTAATAATCCTGCAAGTTCACTGTATGCAAACAGATACAACCACATACATCCCATCGCAATAATCCTGCAAGTTCACTGTATGCAAACCGATACAACCTTCATAATCATTCTACATGGTCACTCCGTGCAAACCGATACAACCACAATCATAACCCTGCATCCTCACCCTTATATGTCTTTGTCCATTACTTTAAGCATTATTTATTTATTGTATGTCGGTCAGCAGCTATAATATTATTGTGGAAGTCGTGATAGCGCAGTGGATACGCGTTCGATTCAGGTGCGAACGGTCCGGAGTTCGAGCCTCACTGGAGCCGTTACGATTGTGCCCTTAGGCAAGGCATTTTAATTCCATGCTGCCTCTTCTCTCTCCCTCGTGGCGATGAATTCCATCAGGAATGAGGTCTCGAGAGTGATTAATATTAATAAAACTTGTAAGAACTTGTTTCACAATCGAGCTAAAATACATTTGTATAAACTAAGCTATAATGCTAATGCTATTTGTAATAAATAAAGTTTTGAATTGGAATTGAATTGATATTGGCGATTTTAAAGACAACCACGCTAGTTATTTATGCGCATATATATATATATGTATGAATGGCAGTGAATAGCGATTTTGCTATTCGAATATTCGGTCGGGAAGATATTCGAATACTTAAATAAACATTGTCAAATTAACATAATTTCTGTTTTAAGCGTAAACGTCATCTTCTTTGTCTGGCTGTCCGATTAGCGCAGTTGTTAGAGCGTTCGCTTCTCACCAATGCAACCCGTGTTCGATCCTCGGACCGGTAAGTATGTGATATGTTACATGGTCGCCAGATCGGACAGGTGGGTTTTCTCCGGGTACTCCAGTTTCCTCCCACACGAATGACCACAGATACGCTTTCATCCGCGCCAACGAAAGAAGTGATTAATATAAGTTGTTATCGTTGCTTCGCAATCGTTGTAAAATAAATAAAGTTTCTAAGCAAAACCATTGTTTTATTATGCATCTCATTGTTTCTGGGTTGTTTTTGGATGATATAATTTAGCTATACAAAATCTCACTTTTGGTTATATCTTATATATCTAATGGTGTAGGCAGTGGACAGTTTGCCCAGAGTTGACTTCACAGAATGCTATTTGATCCAAACAATAGCTTGTAGAGCATTATTTCGAACAGACGTTTTTATTTTGTTCCGTGAAGTAACTGCATCATTTTATTACTTAAATGGACCACTAACTGCATTGTATTACCCTATGCAGACTGAAATAGTTTGGCATCATTACTGTGAAATGTTAATATAGCGAATCGTGATAATCGATGGAAACAACTGTTCGGTTATTGTAGTCAAGCTACTTGTGTCAATTGTTCACATTAAAGACGATTTATTGTTTCAAATAGTTTTCACCTTCACAAAGGTCGTCACCTACACTATCTAAATTGAACTGATTACAAAACGTACACATTCCGCCTCTGTGGTCGAGTGGTTAAGGTCGCTGACGTGTATACCACTGTAACCTATCATCACTGATGGTCACGGGTTCGAGCGACGCTCAAGCCGTGTCTCATTTATATGAAAAAGTTGACAGTTTCTTACGGAGGTTGGTGCACCAAGTACTAGTTAACCGCTGGAGCCTGCCCAGGAAAGTTGTTATTAGGTAAACTGCCCGCCGGCGATATAGCCCGAAATGGTGCTGATGCAGGCGTAAAATCCGAAATATAACATATAACAAAACGTACACATAATTATACTTCTATGTTATATGTATGTATATATGTATATATTCAGGTCTGTCTGTCTTGCAGGACAACACCGCACAATAGTTATCTGTCTTTATTTTAAAATTGATGACGTTCCATATATCTTGTTACTTCGCTATGGCCAATTGATTTAATTTTAATCCATTAAAGGGCAATAACTCTGGTGTTATTGATCCGATCCGGACGAAAGTATACGTGCTCCTGTGTACTATGATGATATTTATTTTCAGTTTCATGACAATACATGAAGCGATTACTTAGTTACGGCAAACGTATTGAATATTCAATCAATTAAAGGGTCATAACCCAGGTGTTTCTGACCCGATGTGGACGAAAGTTATACGTGCACTTGCACACTATAATGGTACATGTTTAGTTGGAGTGTAATTCATGAAAGTCCACCCATTGGTTACAGTTATCTGACTACTGGCGGGAAGACGGACGGAAGCACACGCATACGGAAAACACCAAATCAATACCCCCTCCCAGATTCTTCGGATCGGCGGGGGATAATAAATGACATCAGCACCATGTTTGTAGAATATACCCCAATACACGCGTATCGATTATAAAGATGGCATATTAACCGTGGTCGAGTGGTCATTGACTTCAACTCGCTTCCGGTGTGAACTCTTTTAGAAGGTAACCATAGGAACTAAGCTGTTCGTGCGACTTTAATCACCAAAAAACAAACAAAGAAACATATGTTGTTTTAAACTATATTTATTCCAAGAAATTTACATGACTTTGTATAACACAAAAAATGTTACAAATTACATAACTTATGAATGGTTTGGATTGGAAAAAAAGTTTTCAGAAAAATTATATTAATTCATCTCCAAACATATGTTGGAACTATAAAAATCCGCAGGGTAGTTTGCAGACGTGATATCTAATATAGGTTGGAACAATGGTGGGTCAACTATAGAGTTGAGTCTCGATAGTATATCCCGGAATTATATAGTTTATAGAATAGTTTGTAGACGGAATGTCTAACTACAGATTGGAACATTTATAGTTCAAATATTGAGGTCAGATATCCCGGAAATATAAAGATTATAGCATAAGATTAAAATATAAGTGATACGTTTTGGTGGTTCAATAATATGTGTAGGATAAGTTCGCGTGTTTCCGTTGCTAATTTGGTGCTTATACCTATTTGTGAATATATCCAAGAATTGAAATAATTGAAGTCGTGATAGCGCAGTGGATGCGCGGTCGCTTCAGGTGCGAAAGGTCCGGAGTTCGAGCCCCACTGGAGCCGTTACGATTGTGCCCTTAGGCAAGGCATTTAAATTCCACGTTGCCCCTTCTCTCTCCCTCGTGGCGATGTATTCCATCAGGAATGAGGTCTCGAGAGTGATTTATATAATAACTTGTTTCGCAATCGAGCTAAAATAAATGTGTATAAAACTAATTGAAATATTTATAAGTAAGGACTCGTCGGTGTAGGATTTAAAATCAGTCGCCCAAATGCATTTATGCGGTGACGACTTTAAATAAATTTAATCAGTCAGGATTTAAAACTTTACGTCTGCCAAGAACATCACCACAAGTTAAATATAAATTGCAAGAAACACATTATTAATAAGTTGGTTTGATGCAGGAATAGTGGGAGTTCAAATAAAGATATTTCCTGAAATCATCGGTTTAATAATAGGGATGGCAAGGAATAGCGAGTACACTATTCGAATATTCGGTCAGGAAGGTATTCGAATATTCTATTGTATTCTATCAAAAAATTCAAATTCACTCAAACTCTTATATAAATTGCCAAACAAACCTAATTTGTGTTTTACGCGTAAACGGCATCTTCTTCAAATGATTATTCAGATTGATATTGTACCCAAATATGTTAAATCCAATGTGCATATATTACACCTATCAGTTTTCTTATTCTAGCGATTAAAGCATTTCCAAATGTGTGACTGAGCGGGTGGATTTTTGAGGACAATATAAAAAACTTTACCGAATATTCGAATACTGGAATAGTATTCGGATATTCGGACGTTTTTGCGAATATTAGAATATTCTTTGCAGACTAGTCTTCAGAATATAGCATTCATAATTAATTAAATTCAATTTGTTGAAAACATAACCACCTTATATAAATACCCGATATATTATTCAAGCTAAACGGTTGATGCCAACTGAAATTGTTCCAGCTCCAACAGACAAGCACCATGAGCAGTTTGTGCTTGACAGTTCGCTTTGAAATCCACTTTGGAATTCGGAAACAAAATTGGTAAACTCTAATATACCAAACACGTCGAGATTTAATCATGCGTTCAACTAATGTGAGTTGATTAGCTTTATTTAATTCCCCGCGTTGAGTATTATCATTCCCCACAAAACCTTTCAGAATAATTCGAAAGTGATCATATCCGCAAAGATCGCCATCTACTGTCCATTCACAATCTAGCAAATAGTTAAATCAAATGATTTCCAGGATGAGAAGATCGTGTATATCTATACAGTTTTCCATTAGTTTATCTCTAGGGTTAACATCTCCATAGTTCTGGTGTCCATTAAGATCACCCAAAATAATAAATGGTTTTGAAATTTGTTGTATTAAATTAACCAGCTCATATAAGCCATTGATGTTTTACTGCTGGTGGGATCTAAAGTAAATATATGGTTATAACGTTGTGTAAAGCAACACACAGTTTGAGGATTGGTGTGTAGCATGATATACCGGTGTATCGTTTTATTGCTGACAATGATGTGTGAACCACCATGCTCGTTATGCATCTGGACCGCTATAGATATCCATGTAATAATTGTTTTAAAAACGTTTTAGAGACAAAGTACAGAACGTCCTTGATTCAATAACATAATAAGTTGATTATAAATGGGTATTAAACCATGACAAATCCACTTCGGTCTATTTATTTGATTTAATCATAAATATGGAACGAAATACTCAACATGGTTATTAATGTTGCTTGTGATCTTGAGGTTTCAGCCTCGTGCGCTTGTGTTCTCTCTGGAGCGATGGTAGTGAGGTATAATCCATATCTCTCAGCACGTTATCCTCTGACCTTTTCCAACGTATATCGGTCTTTTGGTTTAAGATAGATTTTACTGGAGCGGCATTAACATTATGGGAATATGTTGATTGTGTTGATGTCATTTTAATGCTAGTTTTGTAAAGAATAACATTTGGTTTTGCGTGTGGTGCTTTTGTTTAAACATATTTATTTTCTGTCAATACATGATTATTTACAACAACTGATATAAGGAATTGGACAGAAAGCTGCATAGCTTATGATTGTCCTCTCCAGATGGTGCTTTTGGCTTAGTAGTCTGAGATGTTAGCCATCCCGGATAGGTTGTTTCTCGCGGTTAAAATCAGAGGTTTGAGTAGATGCATCGATACATTGAGAGAGTTGTTTGTTTGTTTGTAGTTTAGTGATTGAAGAATATGTTGTGCTGATGTTGCATATCTGGCATTGACAATGTTTGTAACCTCTGAAAACCCAATATTCTGTTAATTTGACATGGAAGCGCGTGCTCTCTCTCTCTCTCTCTCTCTCTTTATTATGCACGTCTTGCAATTCCGACATATGGCTGCATGTGGCTCTCTGTAATTCACACATGACTAAATATCTGCATTTGTCATCGTTGCGTCAATAACCATTGCAATAACGAAGGTAGCATACATTGTCAGTTGGACTCATTGTGTCGGAATGTAAAGCAAAGGATTTCGGGACATAAATATCCATATTGATAAGTATATTTTGAGCGTCGAGTGCAAAATGTAAGTACTTTGAAGTGTTTGTGGGTATTTCCAGATTTTCTCTTTTTAATTTGATGCGCCCAGCAGCGGTGGCATCATGGCCGCGACGATTCTCCACAATCTCATTCTCGGCATCCCAGGTTTTAATTTGATGCGCCCAACAGCGGTGGCATGTTAGCCGCGACGATTCTCCACAATCTCATTCTCGGCATCCCAGGTTTTAATTTGATGCGCCCAGCAGCGGTGGCATGTTAGCCGCGACGATTCTCCACAATCTCATACTCGGCATCCCAGGTTTTAATTTGATGCGCCCAGCAGCGGTGGCATGTTAGCCGCGACGATTCTACACAATCTCATTCTCGGCGTCCCAGGTTTTAATTTGATGCGCCCAGCAGCGGTGGCATGTTAGCCGCGACGATTCTCCACAATCTCATTCTCGGCCACCCAGGTTTTAATTTGATGCGCCCAGCAACTGTGGCATGTTAGACGCGACGATTCTCCACAATCTTATTCTCGGCATCCCAGGTTTTAATTTGATGCACCTAGCAGCGGTGGCATGTTAGCCGCGAGGATTCACCACACTCTCATTCTCGGCATCCCAGGTTTTAATTTGATGCGCCCAACAGCGATGGCATGTTAGCGGCGACGATTCTCCACAATCTCATTCTCGGCATCCCAGGTTATAACGAATTGCTCCTCTTGGGAGACTTCAGTCCCATCTCTACTAAAATAGGAAGTAAATCATAATAATCATTTACTGGTACGATATGAGTAACATCATATATTGATTATTTAGTAATACACATTTATTTTAGCTCGATTGCGAAACAAGTTCTTTCAACTTATATTAATCACTCTTGAGACCTCATTCCTGATGGAATCCATCGCCAGGAAGGAGAGAAGAGGCAATGTGGAATTTAAATGCCTTGCCTAAGGGCACAATCGTAACGGCTCCAGCGGGACTCGAACTCCGGACATTTCGCACCTGAAGCTAACGCGAATCCATTGCGCTATCACGACTTCCGCCATTATTTAGGTATGAGGGTTAACGTCGTACCCACAGCTTATGATAATATATCTTATGGCGACGTTCATTATACGCCCCTTTTACGAGTACTCATATATAACTACAGTAGTATATTAAGTGTTCTATTTGACACCATCATTACAACGAAATATCCAAATAAGTAACGAGGCGCACGCCATTATATCCAGGCACACATCTGCATGCATGTAAAAAGCATGAAATAGTTCATTATCGCAGTGTCAGACTAGACTATTGAGTGGTATATGTTCACCATTATTTTCTTGTTGTAACAAACATGACATGCCTACATACGTAATCTCCTCACTGTCTTATAAATGGTATCTTTAATGTTAGTACATTCTCTTGCTCTCGTGAGACCAATAGTTTCCGGCCAGTAGACGGATACATTAACATACGAGAAGTTCATTTAACACTACGATTCGGCAGGGGATTAATCCTACAATTCCTACCTCTATAGAATACGGTTATACGAGCCTGATTATGCTAACAGTGGTTTCACATTACCTTTATATTGCCCACTGTTACTACATAGATACCTTATTAGATAAAAGATAGTGTTTCCAAAACAGACAAATGTCACGAACTATCAGCATAAGCTGAACTAAAGTGGATGTACGATGTTAAATGACGTATTTTAATGCTTTTCATGCCTTGATAAGGATTAAAATATATTACACCAAGTGCCTTGTCATCAGATTACACTTAGTCAGGGGTATGTGTCAATCAACTGAAAGAAGGTTAATTCTGCAATGAGCATTAATTGGCAATAGCTTTGACACGTCATTAGTCGTTGCTGTATTACAGGGGCCTGGTGATATCCGTAGAAACGATGATAAAATACTACACAAGAATGCAATTAAATAAATATGTATTTATATAATTTATGCTAGTATCACTGTTTGCCATAAAATAGCTATGTATATGTCCTCATGGGCTTTTAAGCCTATTGGAATTCAGAAATAAAATATCTATTTTGTCATGAAAGCAATAATTCGGGCACAAATAAGAATATACATTGGTTGTTGAGCCTGATGACAGTATGTAGATCCGGCATGGTGTAATGGATACGGTGTCCCCTTCGTAAACGAGGGGTTGAGAGTTCCCTTTCGTAAATGAGGGGTTGAGAGTTCCCTTCGTAAACGAGGGGTTGAGAGTTCCCTTAGTAAACGAGGGGTTGAGAGTTCCCTTCGTAGACGAGGGGTTGAGAGTTCCCTTCGTAAACACGGGGTTGAGAGTTCCCTTCGTAAACGAGGGGTTGAGAGTTCCCTTGGTAGAGGAGGGGTTGAGAGTTCCCTTCGTAAACGATGGTGTTGAGAGTTCCCTTCGTAAACGATGGGGTTTTGAGAGTTCCCTTCGTAAAGGAGGGGTTGAGAGTTCCCTTCGTAAAGGAGGGGTTGAGAGTTCCCTTTGTAAACGAGGGGTTGAGAGTTCCCTTCGTGAACGAGGGGTTGAGAGTTCCCTTCGTAAAGGAGGGGTTGAGAGTTCCCTTCGTAAAGGAGGGGTTGGAGAGTTCCCTTTGTAAACGAGGGGTTGAGAGTTCCCTTCGTGAACGAGGGGTTGATAGTTCCCTTCGTAAACGAAGGGTTGAGAGTTCCCTTCGTAAACGAGGGGTTGAGAGTTCCCTTCGTAAACGAGGGGTTGTTAGTTCCCTTCGTAAAGGATGGGTTGAGAGTTCCCTTCGTAAAGGATGGATTGTTAGTTCCCTTCGTAAAGGATGGGTTGAGAGTTCCCTTCGTAAAGGATGGGTTGAAGCTTCCCTTCGTAACGGATGGGTTGAGAGTTCCCTTCGTAAAGGAGGGGTTGAGAATTCCCTTCGCAAAGGATGGGTTGAGAGTTCCCTTCGTAAAGGAGGGGTTGAGAGTTCCCTTCGTAAAGGAGGGGTTGAGAGATTACATGTGTATTCATGTCATGTTTGGTGGTGTCCGTAGACAAGATACGTACAACCCACAGTGTCCCTTCTATCTCCCTTATAGCAATGCAATCGATCAAGAATGAGGTCTCGAGATCGATTAAAGTAATGTATTAAATAATTGTGTTTAGCAATAGAGCTAAACGAAATATGCATTACTAAGCTTAAAGGTTCGCATTCGATTAAAACGTTAGTTACTGACATTAGCGATAAATAGTGTCGATGGACTCAATTAATCCTTAAAGCGACACTACATCATTCAGTGAAAATGCAAATGTCTACAGAATGTATTTTCGTATTATATGATATAATGCTTTCCAAAGTTTTGTATTTTAACTAATAAGCAAACGTCGTATACGTAAATAGGGTCGACATTCATGCGTAATACAACTCATGTATCCCGAATAACACCATTTATGGTACAGATTTACCATTATATCTCACATGTGTGCTTATCCACATTTATTTGTAGACTAGTCAATGTTATATTATCTTTAAACGACATTATTTCGCATTTAGTATTGACTCCGATGTTAAGAAACAAATGTCTATTCAGGAGCATGGATGATCGTTACATAAAATCCTGCTTTCAATTTTGAAAGTGTGTAGATCACAAAACAACACTGTTTATTGATTCAATGTTAGTGTTCGAATGTATTCGGAATAATTTGTAGTAGCAACGCATTAATACTTGAAAAAAATGCATTTTATTTGCTTTTTATTATGTAATGTCGCCTTAACTAATTTTACGAATATTAAACGCGAAAATAAAACGAACATTCTTAATTGGAAAAGCAAAATGGCAGATGTAATATACAATATAATATTGTGGAAGTCGTGATAGCGCAGTGGATGCGCGTTCGCTTCAGGTGCGAAAGGTCCGGAGTTCGAGCCCCACTGGAGCCATTACGATTGTGCCCTTAGGCAAGGCATTTAAATTCCACGCTGCCTCTTCTCTCTCCCTCGTGGCGATGGATTCCATCAGGAATGAGGTCTCGAGAGTGATTTATATAAGTTGAAATAACTTGTTTCACAATCGAGCTAAAATAAATTTGTATAAACTATGTAATATACAAAATATGTGATGATCGATCTTGAAATAATTATATGTATCGGTATGGTAACGGTGTATATCAAATAATTATATGTATCGGTATGGTAACGGTGTATATCAAATAATTATATGTATCGGTATGGTAACGGTGTATATCAAATAATTATATGTATCGGTATGGTAACGGTGTATACCAAATAATTATATGTATCGGTATGGTAACGGTGTATACCAAATAATTATATGTATCGGTATGGTAACGGTGTATATCAAATAATTATATGTATCGGTATGGTAACGGTGTATATCAAATAATTATATGTATCGGTATGGTAACGGTGTATATCAAATAATTATATGTATCGGTATGGTAACGGTGTATATCAAATGGGTACATACCGATAACACGAATGGGAGTTCATTCCAAATTAGATTTCATTGTTCACACATGTTCTGAACAGATGTTTTAAGCGAATATTTATATTTTTGGCAAAAGTCCAAATGTTTCGAATGTATCTATTTCAGAGAAATACATGGTAAGTTGGTAACTAATGCTCTTGGAAAACACATTCATTAAGTACAAGGAAGCTGCTTGATATTCACAAATTGGATAAAAGCAAACATACGATTTGTCAATTAAATGAAAATGGAATAATCTGTAATAATGTTATTTATAATAAAATAAAACACACATTTCAATTCTCTCTCTCTTTCTCTTCTTCTCTTCCCTTCTCTTCTCGCTCTCTCTCGTGGTGAGGTTATGTGACAGAGTGGTTATGGCCAAGGACTTCAATCATATCTTGCCCTTCACCGCGTTAGGTTCGATCTTGAAGTGTCGACGCCTTTCACCCAGCTAATTTGTGGAAGGTCCCATGGGTGACCGTCCCTGCCTGAACTACTGCTTGGAGGCGCATACAACAGTCGCTATATGACCTAAGTTGTCGGTGCGACTTTAGCCTCAATAACAAAGCAACAAAACATACCAATAATTAGACACCACAGTAATTTGCCTCAATGATGTAGATCACCAACCACAGCAGCTGATGGAGCACTTTTTGAAACTCCAAGAAATAGGCGCATGACATTACCCCCCTCCTGGCAGTATTCCAGCATGCTACATGTATGCCAGAAGACATAATTGAATTAAATAATCGAGATAATATGTTGTTTTACGTCAAATGACATACTAACAGATACTTTTGATTTAGCAGTTACATGTTCAACTACTCTACCTGAGGCATAAGTTAAATATTTTTCTATTATTTCAAAATTAAATATCTGATCTCGACTAAGGCCCATATATATATTAAACAAGTCATTACCACATTTTAATGTTATGTATTGGTGCATCGCTTTGTCTCTAATGAATAATGTTCGCTTTGTTTTTATATGGATTGTTTGCAACTGATGTAACGCGGTATGATCATGTACAGGTCGTAAACATAGACTGTAAGTCATTTTCATTATCAGCTACCGGAGCAAAGCCACCGGAGCGTAACATGAAACATAGTGTCCGTATTTCCTATAGTAGCATCATGCCCAAGGAATTTACATTATTATCAGAGTATTGTTTTCTTCCCTAATAATAACATATCATTAATACTGCTGCTGCTTAACTAAGTTAGTCAATGTGAGCAAAATATCATTAACATTTATGAATTGTGTTCGAAGTTAGTCAATTCACTATGAATTAAATATCATTAATATTAATGTATTGTTACTAAGTTAGTCAACAGTCTGTGAACACAATATAATTAGATAATTTAGTATCGATGTAGATGTGTTGTGTACTAAGTCAATTCCATGCTACCAAAGTATTATTAATATCGATGTAGTGTGTGCTATGTTAGGTAACATCATGTGAACAAAGTGTCATTAGTATCGAGGTATTGTGTACTATGTTAGGTAACATCATGTGATCAAAGTGTCAGTAGTATCGACGTAGTGTGTACTATGTTAGGTATCATCATGTGAACAAAGTGTCATCAGTATCGACGTTGTGTACTATGTTAGGTAACATCATGTGAACAAAGTGTCCTTAGTATCGACGTAGTGTGTACTATGTTAGGTAACATAATGTGAACAAAGTGTCATTAGTATCGACGTATTGTGTACTATGTTAGGTAACATCATGTGAACAAAGTGTCATTAGTATCGACGTAGTGTGTACTATGTTAGGTAACATCATGTGAACAAAGTGTCATTAGTATCGACGTAGTGTGTACTATGTTAGGTAACATCATGTGAACAAAGTGTCATCAGTATCGACGTATTGTGTACTATGTTAGGTAACATCATGTGAACAAAGTGTCATCAGTATCGACGTAGTGTGTACTATGTTAGGTAACATCATGTGAACAAAGTGTCATCAGTATCGACGTATTGTGTACTATGTTAGGTAACATCATGTGAACAAAGTGTCATTAGTATCGACGTATGGTGTACTATGTTAGGTAACATCATGTGAACAAAGTGTCATTAGTATCGACGTAGTGTGTACTATGTTAGGTAACATCATGTGACCAAAGTGTCATTAGTATCGACGCATGGTGTACTATGTTAGGTAACATCATGTGAACAAAGTGTCATTAGTATCGACGTAGTGTGTACTATGTTAGGTAACATCATGTGAACAAAGTGTCATTAGTATCGACGTAGTGTGTACTATGTTAGGTAACATCATGTGAACAAAGTGTCATTAGTATCGACGTAGTGTGTACTATGTTAGGTAACATCATGTGAACAAAGTGTCATTAGTATCGACGTTAGTGTGTACTATGTTAGGTAACATCATGTGAACAAAGTGTCATTAGTATCGACGTAGTGTGTACTATGTTAGGTAACATCATGTGAACAAAGTGTCATTAGTATCGACGTAGTGTGTACTATGTTAGGTAACATCATGTGAACAAAGTGTCATTAGTATCGACGTAGTGTGTACTATGTTAGGTAACATCATGTGAACAAAGTGTCATTAGTATCGACGTAGTGTGTACTATGTTAGGTAACATCATGTGAACAAAGTGTCATTAGTATCGACGTAGTGTGTACTATGTTAGGTAACATCATGTGAACAAAGTGTCATTAGTATCGACGTAGTGTGTACTATGTTAGGTAACATCATGTGAACAAAGTGTCCTTAGTATCGACGTAGTGTGTACTATGTTAGTCAACATCATGTGAACAAAGTGTCATTATTATCGACGTTGTGTGTACTATGTTAGGTAACATCATGTGAACAAAGTGTCATTAGTATCGACGTATTGTGTGCTATGTTAGTCAACATCATGTGAACAAAGTGTCATCAGTATCGACGTAGTGTGTACTATGTTAGGTAACATCATGTGAACAAAGTGTCATTAGTATCGACGTAGTGTGTACTATGTTAGTCAACACCATGTGAACAAAGTGTCATTAGTATCGACGTAGTGTGTACTATGTTAGGTAACATCATGTGAACAAAGTGTCATTAGTATCGACGTAGTGTGTACTATGTTAGTCAACATCATGTGAACAAAGTGTCAACAGTATCGACGTAGTGTGTACTATGTTAGGTAACATCATGTGAACAAAGTGTCATTAGTATCGACGTAGTGTGTACTATGTTAGTCAACATCATGTGAACAAAGTTTCATCAGTATCGACGTAGTGTGTACTATGTTAGGTAACATCATGTGAACAAAGTGTCATTAGTATCGACGTATTGTGTACTATGTTAGGTAACACCATGTGAACAAAGTGCCATTAGTATCGACGCATGGTGTACTATGTTAGGTGACATCATGTGAACAAAGTGTCATCAGTATCGACGTATTGTGTGCTATGTTAGTCAACATCATGTGAACAAAGTGTCATCAGTATCGACGTAGTGTGTACTATGTTAGGTAACATCATGTGAACACAGTGTCATTAGTATCGACGTATTGTGTACTATGTTAGTCAACATCATGTGAACAAAGTGTCATCAGTATCGACGTATGGTGTACTATGTTAGGTGACATCATGTGAACAAAGTGTCATCAGTATCGACGTATTGTGTACTATGTTAGGTAACATCATGTGAACAAAGTGTCATTAGTATCGACGCATGGTGTACTATGTTAGGTAGCATCATGTGAACAAAGTGTCATCAGTATCGACGTATTGTGTACTATGTTAGGTGACATCATGTGAACAAAGTGTCATTAGTATCGACGTAGTGTGTACTGTGTTAGGTAACATCATGTGAACAAAGTGTCATCAGTATCGACGCATGGTGTACTATGTTAGGTAACATCATGTGAACAAAGTGTCATTAGTATCGACGCATGGTGTACTATGTTAGGTAACATCATGTGAACAAAGTGTCATCAGTATCGATGCATGGTGTACTATGTTAGTCAACATAATATGAACAAAGTATCCTTAGTATCGACGTATTGTGTACTATGTTAGGTAACATCATGTGAACAAAGTGTCATTAGTATCGACGCATGGTGTACTATGTTAGGTAACATCATGTGAACAAAGTGTCATTAGTATCGACGTAGTGTGTACTATGTTAGGTAACATCATGTGAACAAAGTGTCATCAGTATCGACGTATTGTGTAACTATGCTAGGTAACATCATGTGAACAAAGTGCCATTAGTATCGACGTAATGTGTACTATGTTAGGTAACATCATGTGAACAAAGTGTCCTTAGTATCGACGTAGTGTGTACTATGTTAGGTAACATAATGTGAACAAAGTGCCATTAGTATCGACGTAGTGTGTACTATGTTAGGTAACATCATGTGAACAAAGTGTCATTAGTATCGACGCATGGTGTACTATGTTAGGCAATATCACATGAAATAGGAATCATTAATGATAATGATATTTAACTATATGAATATAATCTTATGTCTGTGTAGTTTTAGGACGGGCAGGGTTAGGAAGACAACATTCATCATTTTGATTTTAATAACATCAACTTGACATATTAATCTAGGATTGCAATAACAAGTCACCAGACAAGACCATGGTAGCACGACGTAATATATCTGGCATACCACCCTCATTGTACTGTATTCTTGCATTCATTTGGCAGTCGCATTTTGAGTTCTATGCTAAGTTGATGACATTATTTATTCGGATAATATTCATTCCACAAGCATAGCCTAAAAAAACATTGAATTATACCGAATTTATTCCAAATTATATCAATATACCATGGCACAATTTGATAAATACCCCCCCCCCCCCCAGTGGAAGTCGTGATAGCGCAGTGGATGCGCGTTCGCTACAGGTGCGAAAGGTCCGGAGTTCGAGCCCCGCTGGAGCGTTACGATTGTGCCCTTGGGAAATGCATTTAAATTCCACATTGACTCTTCTCTCTCCTACATGGCGATGGATTCCAATCAGGATTGATGTCTCGAGAGTGATTAATATGTTGTACATAATAAGAATATAATACTAGTATTAACGTTCTGAACTAGTTGATTTAGATTCTGCATTACAATTGAAGAGATCACCAATAACGAACACTTGTCTTACTTTGCATTGGTCAATGATATTAACCCTTTCCTTCATAGAGATTTAGGTTAATATACTATTATATCTCCATACAAACGACAGTCATTTAGCTATCATGCAGTAGATAAGTAGTCGCCATATCTATCCCACCTCCATAGATATTACTGGGACTACATAGAGATTTAGGTTAATATACTATTATATCTCCGTACAAACGACAACCATTTAGCTATCATGCAGTGGATAAGTAGTCGCCATATCTATCCCACCTCCATAGATATTACTGGGACTACATAGAGATTTAGGTTAATATACTATTATATCTCCATACAAACGACAGTCGTTTAGCTATCATGCAGTAGATAAGTAGTCGCCATATCTATCCCACATCCATAGATATTACTGGGACTACATAGAGATTTAGGTTAATATACTATTATATCTCCATACAAACGACAGTCGTTTAGCTATCATGCAGTAGATAAGTAGTCGCCATATCTATCCCACCTCCATATATATTACTGGGACTACATAGAGATTTAGGTTAATATACTATTATATCTCCATACAAACGACAGCCATATAGCTATCATGCAGTAGATAAGTAGTCGCCATATCTATCCCACCTCCATATATATTACTGGGACTACATAGAGATTTAGGTTAATATACTATTATATCTCCATACAAACGACAGTCGTTTAGCTATCATGCAGTAGATAAGTAGTCGCCATATCTATCCCACCTCCATATATATTACTGGGACTACATGAGATTTAGGTTAATATACTATTATATCTCCATACAAACGACAGCCATTTAGCTATCATGCAGTGGATAAGTAGTCGCCATATCAATCCCACCTCAATAGATATTACTGGGACTACATGAGATTTAGGTTAATATACTATTATATCTCCATACAAACGACAGTCGTTTAGCTATCATGCAGTAGATAAGTAGTCGCCATATCTATCCCACCTCCATATATATTACTGGGACTACATGAGATTTAGGTTAATATACTATTATATCTCCATACAAACGACAGCCATTTAGCTATCATGCAGTGGATAAGTAGTCGCCATATCAATCCCACCTCAATATATATTACTGGGACTACATGAGATTTAGGTTAATATACTATTATATATCCATACAAACGACAGCCATTTAGCTATCATGCAGTGGATAAGTAGTCGCCATATCTATCCCACCTCAATAGATATTACTGGGACTACATGAGATTCTGGCCTTTATTATGAACATTGGTTTGGCTACTACATTGTCAACGTATGTCGTATTGGTTATGGTGTCAAGAGGTGCTTCTATGAGGGAAAGGGTTAATAATTAATATAGTCAAACATGTCCTAAGCAGCCAGTTACGGGACTCGCAGAAAATGACGACTTAGCACATGTGGCTGCTTAGTAGAGGACAAATGTATAATACACCATATTGTGAATCTGAAAACTTGCTTCTTATTGCAGGTTGACTGCGTAATAGAGGTAACCTCTAACACATGTTTGACTGTATTCAAAATTACTTCAAAAGTTCGGTTCTGTTGTTCTTAATAGTGTTGTATTGTGCACTAAGTTAGTCAACTCCCTGTGAACAAACATACGATATACGTTGCTATTGTCGAGCACAATGTTATCAATTATGGTTAGTCATATTTAATTGCGATACCCGAAACTTGCCTTCTTTCAAAGCATGTCGCAGTTAGATTGATCCATGATAGCTCTCTATACAGTTACTACACGTGGATCACAATACACTACTCCATTATAAAGACGTATGTATCCTGTTACAAGATATTGCAATTGGAGATAGCATTAAACAGAAAAATAATATAGATATTATAAATGTATAAATACAATGTATTTAGCAATACCATCTAAAATGCAAGGTCACTACAATGTTAGCGTAACACATTGGCTATTATCTTTAGTTCCTTGACGATGTTTTTAAAATAAAAAGAACTTAGAAGAAATAATAGTTCGTTACATGCAGGACTAAGTTGTGGTATGTACATATATGAATATATTTATGTTTGCGTCATTTGTTTAATATAGTATGTATATAATAATACATAATACCATATACAGGTGGTTATAGGGCTTCTGTTTGACACTATATTTGACTAAATCATGTGCCCCTCATCGCTATAGATTCAACTGGGGGTGTAGCATTCACTTTCATGTAGGAAAGCTACATCACCTAAGTAAAGCAAGTAAAGCTGTCGACAAACTAAATAAAACTATCATGCGATATTGAAAAAGTTGTTGAAAGTGTTTGGGAAGTTTGTATAAATGGTTTGTTGCACGTTATGTACTGGTGTATACGGTAAATGAGACTTGATATATCTGTTGAGGAAATGCAATTCTGTCGTGAAGACATAAAATGTTATACAATTGATGTTGCTACATATTCAATCTTAGTTCAATCTATCAATTGTATCATTAATCTATGTTTAATGTTGGGCTAATTTTGACACTCGTTACAGTTTCCACGAAAAATAATATGTCTGACTCTTGAACAGCGTGTGAACGCTCTAAAAGTATTACATTCTGGAAAATCAGCACAGGCAGATGCTGATAAGTTTAGGTGTGGTAGAACACAACTCCAGCTCTGCAACGTAATGTAACATTTGATAGCAATATTTGCCTAGGAGTGTACGTTTGTATCTATAGTTTCTATACACTTAACGGATGTTATAATATTTTTATTTTGCTTTTGTTCAAATGTTGTTAAAGGTATTGGTTTGAATGTTTGCGCCTTATATCACAATACTAGAATGGCAATAAAACAATGGTAAAATCATACACCGTGACAATTGCCCACTCTTGTACGTGGCCACGAGTATTGTTGCATAATTATGCACGAGAATATTAGTGTGGTCGCAGAACGATAGTTGTGTTCATTACACTATTCTATTATGGAAACCACACCAAAGCACATTTTTGAGTGCACTCATGCAATAAGCATTATCCAAAGGTCTAGTTAGAAGACCTTTCAGTGTACATATAACGCAATACTATCATTAATAATAATACAAGTCAATTTGCATGCAGAGATTCATTGTTTCCTCCTTAGAAATATAACCCTCTATATTGTTACATTTTAATTGTTTTACTGTAACAGTTGGAGTCGCATTCTTCTTCCTTACAAACATCAATACATATCTAAGTGTTTTGTTTAATAGCATCACATTCATTATACATCCGAGAATAAATTCATTATTATGTTGTGGAATTCTAAGATAATAGACACAACTATCATTCTCAGTTCTCCTACCATCACAAAAACAAAGTTAGGATGTTTGCCTTGAAACGAAATATAAGCACACACGAGATATTCGAATGCATCAGTAATTTGGCTTAATGAAGCGGATTTATAGAAATTGCGATAGTGACCAGATTCTAGACAGACAAACCCTCAGCCAGTATACGACCATATCAGCAGGCAATCAGAAAATGATAGAGTAAATAAGTTCATGATGGGATTGAAACGTGGAAAAATGCAAACACCGCATTTAATTGTGGTGTTTCGGACTAATTGACTAGATTTATTGCTAAGAAATGACAGAACATATGTTTATTTACAAGACTTGTACATGGTACATCGTCCAAAATCATACAATATATTATACATACGTATTGGCCATGTGATATATGTATGGTGCATAACAATAGATAACAGTATTCATATTGGATTTCAATCAACTGAACAAGAACGTGTCTATCAGTATATGTTACTGATTACAAATTACGGTAAAGAGAATGAACATACAGCACACTAAATAACCATTTGGGTATTCAGCAAAGTGTTTGCAACAAAGTGTTTGCAACAAAGTGTTTGCAGCAAAGTGTTTGCAGCAAAGTGTTTGCAGCAAAGTGTTTGTTAACAATATTTTTCTTTAACATATTTGGACAAGTTACATAATACATTCTTATCAGTTGACTTTAGCAATTCTAAAAACGTATACATTGTCAGCTTCGAATGGTAATATTTATGTATGTACTTTTTGCGTAAATTACTAAAGCATAAGTTTTAACATAATGCATATAACATGATATTCGTCTTCTGTGTCTAATATATTACAGCAGTTACAGTGTCTTTGATCTCTCGGTATTCTATTTATTGCATATCGGCCAGTTTGGATTCTTCAAGGATGAACCGATAATCTCAACCTATTAATAAACAACCTAAGGGTTCGCGGCAGGTCTAGATATCTCTCATAATAGAGATTATTTTAAACGATCTATAATTATCGGGCATTGGATTTCTCTCTCAATTCCCAAAACATTCCTGTGGTAAACGTATCAATGACTCGGTGTTTGAATATATAACAAGATGCCTTCATATCAGTAACGTTATTTACAAATCACACTGGAAAATCCATAGTTGTTCAGCAAAGGTTTTACATTGTATACCCAGTTTTTACATTCTCTATTACAATCATACACTCCTTGTTGGTACAGTGTTCTGATTAGGATATTGTCCGAATCTTTAATTTTACAACAATATTTTATTATATCAACATAGTGTGAAATAAACAAAGGATAACGACCTAGTTCGCCATATACTCCGACTGTACATGTATTTAATCTTTACAGAACTTCAAACTTCAAATGAATCATTTCGATTTCCTTAGACTGTGGAAGTCGTGATAGCGCAGTGGATGTGCGTTCGCTTCAGGTGCGAAAAGTCCGGAGTTCGAGCCCCGCTGGAGCCGTTACGATTGTGCCATTAGGCAAGGCATTTAAATTCCACATTGCCTCTTCTCTCCTTCATGGCGATGGATTCCATCAGGAATGAGGTCTCGAGAGTGATTAATATAAGTTTGAAAGAACTTGTTTCGCAATCGAGCTAAAATAAATTGTATAAACTAGACTTGGCACAGCCCCATATCTCTGCCGGGTAGTTCGGTATAGATCCTACAACGGCATCAACTAACTATCATACTATGTTTGTGGGTTTAAACAGAACTGTGTGCAATTAAATAATAAAGTGTTAAGAGCATTTAAAGCTTGACCATGAAAATGTTCTTGATTCGAAGCAAAATTGCCAGAATAGTTGCATACAGTTCCCCAAATAATTAAAGTCATTGACAGCTTCGATGTTATGGCCACTGTAGCAAACTTCAATTGGCAACACGCCTCCTCTTTTGCGAACAAAAACGACACGTTTAGTTTTGGAGTTGATAACCTTTAAGTTTTAACCCCCAAGTATCACAATACATTGTCAGAAGATTTAAATGATGTTGTAATTCATCAGGTGTTTTAGCTAATATGGCCATATCATCCGCAAATAATAATAATATATCACCAATATGTATTCCTGACATTGTATCATTTTGTAAATAAAGTTCCAAATCTTCAACAAATAGAGAGAATAAAAGAGGGGAAATTATCTACCCTTGTCGTAGTCCTAGAACATATTACAAATAGTCAGAATAAGTACACTACATGATTCAACACGATATTTCATCTTTTTCTATATATCTCTAATAATACGAAGCAGCTTACCTTGTATACCAATTGTATATACCTTAAGCATACGACATTTCTATCAATTCAAGTTTCAAGTTTATTGGCATTATCAGCAATACATTGCCTTTGGCCATTTACATAAGTATAAACTATGGCAAAGACATACACAAATAAATACATACATACATACATACATGCATGCATGCATGCATGCATGCATGCATGCATGCATGCATGCATTCATGCATGCTATACATACATATCATACATACATACATACATACATACATACATACATACATACATACTACATACCTACATACATACCTACATACTTACATACATACATACATACATACATACTACTACATACTACATACATACATACATACATACATACTACATGCATACAACTTACATCATACATACACTACATACATACATACATACTTACATAATACATACATACATACATACATATATACATACATACATACATACATACATACATACATACATACATACATACATACATACATACATACATACATACATACATACATACATACATACATACATACATACCTACATACATACATACATACATACCTACATACATACATACATACATACATACATACATACATACATACATACATACATACATACATACATACATACATACATACATACATACATACATACATACATACATACATACATACATACATACATACATACATACATACATACATACATA
>CM026399.1:36436123-36453268 GCA_014843695.1 Archivesica marissinica
CACCGCACAATAGTTATCTGTCTTTATTTTAAAATTGATGACGTTCCATATATATTGTTACTTCGCTATGGCCAATTGATTTAATTTTAATCCATTAAAGGGCAATAACTCTGGTGTTATTGATCCGATCCGGACGAAAGTATACGTGCTCCTGTGTACTATGATGATATTTATTTTCAGTTTCATGACAATACATGAAGCGATTACTTAGTTACGGCAACCGTATTGAATATTCAATCAATTAAAGGGTCATAACCCAGGTGTTTCTGACCCGATGTGGACGAAAGTTATACGTGCACTTGCGCACTATAATGGTACATGTTTAGTTGGAGTGTAATTCATGAAAGTCCACCCATTGGTTACAGTTATCTGACTACTGGCGGGAAGACGGACGGAAGCACACGCATACGGAAAACACCAAATCAATACCCCCTCCCAGATTCTTCGGATCGGCGGGGGATAATAAATGACATCAGCACCATGTTTGTAGAATATACCCCAATACACGCGTATCGATTATAAAGATGGCATATTAACCGTGGTCGAGTGGTCATTGACTTCAACTCGCTTCCGGTGTGAACTCTTTTAGAAGGTAACCATAGGAACTAAGCTGTTCGTGCGACTTTAATCACCAAAAAACAAACAAAGAAACATATGTTGTTTTAAACTATATTTATTCCAAGAAATTTACATGACTTTGTATAACACAAAAAATGTTACAAATTACATAACTTATGAATGGTTTGGATTGGAAAAAAAGTTTTCAGAAAAATTATATTAATTCATCTCCAAACATATGTTGGAACTATAAAAATCCGCAGGGTAGTTTGCAGACGTGATATCTAATATAGGTTGGAACAATGGTGGGTCAACTATAGAGTTGAGTCTCGATAGTATATCCCGGAATTATATAGTTTATAGAATAGTTTGTAGACGGAATGTCTAACTACAGATTGGAACATTTATAGTTCAAATATTGAGGTCAGATATCCCGGAAATATAAAGATTATAGCATAAGATTAAAATATAAGTGATACGTTTTGGTGGTTCAATAATATGTGTAGGATAAGTTCGCGTGTTTCCGTTGCTAATTTGGTGCTTATACCTATTTGTGAATATATCCAAGAATTGAAATAATTGAAGTCGTGATAGCGCAGTGGATGCGCGGTCGCTTCAGGTGCGAAAGGTCCGGAGTTCGAGCCCCACTGGAGCCGTTACGATTGTGCCCTTAGGCAAGGCATTTAAATTCCACGTTGCCCCTTCTCTCTCCCTCGTGGCGATGTATTCCATCAGGAATGAGGTCTCGAGAGTGATTTATATAATAACTTGTTTCGCAATCGAGCTAAAATAAATGTGTATAAAACTAATTGAAATATTTATAAGTAAGGACTCGTCGGTGTAGGATTTAAAATCAGTCGCCCAAATGCATTTATGCGGTGACGACTTTAAATAAATTTAATCAGTCAGGATTTAAAACTTTACGTCTGCCAAGAACATCACCACAAGTTAAATATAAATTGCAAGAAACACATTATTAATAAGTTGGTTTGATGCAGGAATAGTGGGAGTTCAAATAAAGATATTTCCTGAAATCATCGGTTTAATAATAGGGATGGCAAGGAATAGCGAGTACACTATTCGAATATTCGGTCAGGAAGGTATTCGAATATTCTATTGTATTCTATCAAAAAATTCAAATTCACTCAAACTCTTATATAAATTGCCAAACAAACCTAATTTGTGTTTTACGCGTAAACGGCATCTTCTTCAAATGATTATTCAGATTGATATTGTACCCAAATATGTTAAATCCAATGTGCATATATTACACCTATCAGTTTTCTTATTCTAGCGATTAAAGCATTTCCAAATGTGTGACTGAGCGGGTGGATTTTTGAGGACAATATAAAAAACTTTACCGAATATTCGAATACTGGAATAGTATTCGGATATTCGGACGTTTTTGCGAATATTAGAATATTCTTTGCAGACTAGTCTTCAGAATATAGCATTCATAATTAATTAAATTCAATTTGTTGAAAACATAACCACCTTATATAAATACCCGATATATTATTCAAGCTAAACGGTTGATGCCAACTGAAATTGTTCCAGCTCCAACAGACAAGCACCATGAGCAGTTTGTGCTTGACAGTTCGCTTTGAAATCCACTTTGGAATTCGGAAACAAAATTGGTAAACTCTAATATACCAAACACGTCGAGATTTAATCATGCGTTCAACTAATGTGAGTTGATTAGCTTTATTTAATTCCCCGCGTTGAGTATTATCATTCCCCACAAAACCTTTCAGAATAATTCGAAAGTGATCATATCCGCAAAGATCGCCATCTACTGTCCATTCACAATCTAGCAAATAGTTAAATCAAATGATTTCCAGGATGAGAAGATCGTGTATATCTATACAGTTTTCCATTAGTTTATCTCTAGGGTTAACATCTCCATAGTTCTGGTGTCCATTAAGATCACCCAAAATAATAAATGGTTTTGAAATTTGTTGTATTAAATTAACCAGCTCATATAAGCCATTGATGTTTTACTGCTGGTGGGATCTAAAGTAAATATATGGTTATAACGTTGTGTAAAGCAACACACAGTTTGAGGATTGGTGTGTAGCATGATATACCGGTGTATCGTTTTATTGCTGACAATGATGTGTGAACCACCATGCTCGTTATGCATCTGGACCGCTATAGATATCCATGTAATAATTGTTTTAAAAACGTTTTAGAGACAAAGTACAGAACGTCCTTGATTCAATAACATAATAAGTTGATTATAAATGGGTATTAAACCATGACAAATCCACTTCGGTCTATTTATTTGATTTAATCATAAATATGGAACGAAATACTCAACATGGTTATTAATGTTGCTTGTGATCTTGAGGATTCAGCCTCGTGCGCTTGTGTTCTCTCTGGAGCGATGGTAGTGAGGTATAATCCATATCTCTCAGCACGTTATCCTCTGACCTTTTCCAACGTATATCGGTCTTTTGGTTTAAGATAGATTTTACTGGAGCGGCATTAACATTATGGGAATATGTTGATTGTGTTGATGTCATTTTAATGCTAGTTTTGTAAAGAATAACATTTGGTTTTGCGTGTGGTGCTTTTGTTTAAACATATTTATTTTCTGTCAATACATGATTATTTACAACAACTGATATAAGGAATTGGACAGAAAGCTGCATAGCTTATGATTGTCCTCTCCAGATGGTGCTTTTGGCTTAGTAGTCTGAGATGTTAGCCATCCCGGATAGGTTGTTTCTCGCGGTTAAAATCAGAGGTTTGAGTAGATGCATCGATACATTGAGAGAGTTGTTTGTTTGTTTGTAGTTTAGTGATTGAAGAATATGTTGTGCTGATGTTGCATATCTGGCATTGACAATGTTTGTAACCTCTGAAAACCCAATATTCTGTTAATTTGACATGGAAGCGCGTGCTCTCTCTCTCTCTCTCTCTCTCTTTATTATGCACGTCTTGCAATTCCGACATATGGCTGCATGTGGCTCTCTGTAATTCACACATGACTAAATATCTGCATTTGTCATCGTTGCGTCAATAACCATTGCAATAACGAAGGTAGCATACATTGTCAGTTGGACTCATTGTGTCGGAATGTAAAGCAAAGGATTTCGGGACATAAATATCCATATTGATAAGTATATTTTGAGCGTCGAGTGCAAAATGTAAGTACTTTGAAGTGTTTGTGGGTATTTCCAGATTTTCTCTTTTTAATTTGATGCGCCCAGCAGCGGTGGCATCATGGCCGCGACGATTCTCCACAATCTCATTCTCGGCATCCCAGGTTTTAATTTGATGCGCCCAACAGCGGTGGCATGTTAGCCGCGACGATTCTCCACAATCTCATTCTCGGCATCCCAGGTTTTAATTTGATGCGCCCAGCAGCGGTGGCATGTTAGCCGCGACGATTCTCCACAATCTCATACTCGGCATCCCAGGTTTTAATTTGATGCGCCCAGCAGCGGTGGCATGTTAGCCGCGACGATTCTACACAATCTCATTCTCGGCGTCCCAGGTTTTAATTTGATGCGCCCAGCAGCGGTGGCATGTTAGCCGCGACGATTCTCCACAATCTCATTCTCGGCCACCCAGGTTTTAATTTGATGCGCCCAGCAACTGTGGCATGTTAGACGCGACGATTCTCCACAATCTTATTCTCGGCATCCCAGGTTTTAATTTGATGCACCTAGCAGCGGTGGCATGTTAGCCGCGAGGATTCACCACACTCTCATTCTCGGCATCCCAGGTTTTAATTTGATGCGCCCAGCAGCGATGGCATGTTAGCGGCGACGATTCTCCACAATCTCATTCTCGGCATCCCAGGTTATAACGAATTGCTCCTCTTGGGAGACTTCAGTCCCATCTCTACTAAAATAGGAAGTAAATCATAATAATCATTTACTGGTACGATATGAGTAACATCATATATTGATTATTTAGTAATACACATTTATTTTAGCTCGATTGCGAAACAAGTTCTTTCAACTTATATTAATCACTCTTGAGACCTCATTCCTGATGGAATCCATCGCCAGGAAGGAGAGAAGAGGCAATGTGGAATTTAAATGCCTTGCCTAAGGGCACAATCGTAACGGCTCCAGCGGGACTCGAACTCCGGACATTTCGCACCTGAAGCTAACGCGAATCCATTGCGCTATCACGACTTCCGCCATTATTTAGGTATGAGGGTTAACGTCGTACCCACAGCTTATGATAATATATCTTATGGCGACGTTCATTATACGCCCCTTTTACGAGTACTCATATATAACTACAGTAGTATATTAAGTGTTCTATTTGACACCATCATTACAACGAAATATCCAAATAAGTAACGAGGCGCACGCCATTATATCCAGGCACACATCTGCATGCATGTAAAAAGCATGAAATAGTTCATTATCGCAGTGTCAGACTAGACTATTGAGTGGTATATGTTCACCATTATTTTCTTGTTGTAACAAACATGACATGCCTACATACGTAATCTCCTCACTGTCTTATAAATAGTATCTTTAATGTTAGTACATTCTCTTGCTCTCGTGAGACCAATAGTTTCCGGCCAGTAGACGGATACATTAACATACGAGAAGTTCATTTAACACTACGATTCGGCAGGGGATTAATCCTACAATTCCTACCTCTATAGAATACGGTTATACGAGCCTGATTATGCTAACAGTGGTTTCACATTACCTTTATATTGCCCACTGTTACTACATAGATACCTTATTAGATAAAAGATAGTGTTTCCAAAACAGACAAATGTCACGAACTATCAGCATAAGCTGAACTAAAGTGGATGTACGATGTTAAATGACGTATTTTAATGCTTTTCATGCCTTGATAAGGATTAAAATATATTACACCAAGTGCCTTGTCATCAGATTACACTTAGTCAGGGGTATGTGTCAATCAACTGAAAGAAGGTTAATTCTGCAATGAGCATTAATTGGCAATAGCTTTGACACGTCATTAGTCGTTGCTGTATTACAGGGGCCTGGTGATATCCGTAGAAACGATGATAAAATACTACACAAGAATGCAATTAAATAAATATGTATTTATATAATTTATGCTAGTATCACTGTTTGCCATAAAATAGCTATGTATATGTCCTCATGGGCTTTTAAGCCTATTGGAATTCAGAAATAAAATATCTATTTTGTCATGAAAGCAATAATTCGGGCACAAATAAGAATATACATTGGTTGTTGAGCCTGATGACAGTATGTAGATCCGGCATGGTGTAATGGATACGGTGTCCCCTTCGTAAACGAGGGGTTGAGAGTTCCCTTTCGTAAATGAGGGGTTGAGAGTTCCCTTCGTAAACGAGGGGTTGAGAGTTCCCTTCGTAAACGAGGGGTTGAGAGTTCCCTTAGTAAACGAGGGGTTGAGAGTTCCCTTCGTAGACGAGGGGTTGAGAGTTCCCTTCGTAAACACGGGGTTGAGAGTTCCCTTCGTAAACGAGGGGTTGAGAGTTCCCTTGGTAGAGGAGGGTTGAGATTTCCCTTCGTAAACGATGGTGTTGAGAGTTCCCTTCGTAAACGATGGGGTTTTGAGAGTTCCCTTCGTAAAGGAGGGGTTGAGAGTTCCCTTCGTAAAGGAGGGGTTGAGAGTTCCCTTTGTAAACGAGGGGTTGAGAGTTCCCTTCGTGAACGAGGGGTTGAGAGTTCCCTTCGTAAAGGAGGGGTTGAGAGTTCCCTTCGTAAAGGAGGGGTTGAGAGTTCCCTTCGTAAACGAGGGGTTGAGAGTTCCCTTCGTGAACGAGGGGTTGATAGTTCCCTTCGTAAACGAAGGGTTGAGAGTTCCCTTCGTAAACGAGGGGTTGAGAGTTCCCTTCGTAAACGAGGGGTTGTTAGTTCCCTTCGTAAAGGATGGGTTGAGAGTTCCCTTCGTAAAGGATGGATTGTTAGTTCCCTTCGTAAAGGATGGGTTGAGAGTTCCCTTCGTAAAGGATGGGTTGAAGCTTCCCTTCGTAACGGATGGGTTGAGAGTTCCCTTCGTAAAGGAGGGGTTGAGAATTCCCTTCGCAAAGGATGGGTTGAGAGTTCCCTTCGTAAAGGAGGGGTTGAGAGTTCCCTTCGTAAAGGAGGGGTTGAGAGATTACATGTGTATTCATGTCATGTTTGGTGGTGTCCGTAGACAAGATACGTACAACCCACAGTGTCCCTTCTATCTCCCTTATAGCAATGCAATCGATCAAGAATGAGGTCTCGAGATCGATTAAAGTAATGTATTAAATAATTGTGTTTAGCAATAGAGCTAAACGAAATATGCATTACTAAGCTTAAAGGTTCGCATTCGATTAAAACGTTAGTTACTGACATTAGCGATAAATAGTGTCGATGGACTCAATTAATCCTTAAAGCGACACTACATCATTCAGTGAAAATGCAAATGTCTACAGAATGTATTTTCGTATTATATGATATAATGCTTTCCAAAGTTTTGTATTTTAACTAATAAGCAAACGTCGTATACGTAAATAGGGTCGACATTCATGCGTAATACAACTCATGTATCCCGAATAACACCATTTATGGTACAGATTTACCATTATATCTCACATGTGTGCTTATCCACATTTATTTGTAGACTAGTCAATGTTATATTATCTTTAAACGACATTATTTCGCATTTAGTATTGACTCCGATGTTAAGAAACAAATGTCTATTCAGGAGCATGGATGATCGTTACATAAAATCCTGCTTTCAATTTTGAAAGTGTGTAGATCACAAAACAACACTGTTTATTGATTCAATGTTAGTGTTCGAATGTATTCGGAATAATTTGTAGTAGCAACGCATTAATACTTGAAAAAAATGCATTTTATTTGCTTTTTATTATGTAATGTCGCCTTAACTAATTTTACGAATATTAAACGCGAAAATAAAACGAACATTCTTAATTGGAAAAGCAAAATGGCAGATGTAATATACAATATAATATTGTGGAAGTCGTGATAGCGCAGTGGATGCGCGTTCGCTTCAGGTGCGAAAGGTCGGGAGTTCGAGCCCCACTGGAGCCATTACGATTGTGCCCTTAGGCAAGGCATTTAAATTCCACGCTGCCTCTTCTCTCTCCCTCGTGGCGATGGATTCCATCAGGAATGAGGTCTCGAGAGTGATTTATATAAGTTGAAATAACTTGTTTCGCAATCGAGCTAAAATAAATTTGTATAAACTATGTAATATACAAAATATGTGATGATCGATCTTGAAATAATTATATGTATCGGTATGGTAACGGTGTATATCAAATAATTATATGTATCGGTATGGTAACGGTGTATATCAAATAATTATATGTATCGGTATGGTAACGGTGTATATCAAATAATTATATGTATCGGTATGGTAACGGTGTATACCAAATAATTATATGTATCGGTATGGTAACGGTGTATATCAAATAATTATATGTATCGGTATGGTAACGGTGTATATCAAATAATTATATGTATCGGTATGGTAACGGTGTATATCAAATAATTATATGTATCGGTATGGTAACGGTGTATATCAAATGGGTACATACCGATAACACGAATGGGAGTTCATTCCAAATTAGATTTCATTGTTCACACATGTTCTGAACAGATGTTTTAAGCGAATATTTATATTTTTGGCAAAAGTCCAAATGTTTCGAATGTATCTATTTCAGAGAAATACATGGTAAGTTGGTAACTAATGCTCTTGGAAAACACATTCATTAAGTACAAGGAAGCTGCTTGATATTCACAAATTGGATAAAAGCAAACATACGATTTGTCAATTAAATGAAAATGGAATAATCTGTAATAATGTTATTTATAATAAAATAAAACACACATTTCAATTCTCTCTCTCTTTCTCTTCTCCTCTTCCCTTCTCTTCTCGCTCTCTCTCGTGGTGAGGTTATGTGACAGAGTGGTTATGGCCAAGGACTTCAATCATATCTTGCCCTTCACCGCGTTAGGTTCGATCTTGAAGTGTCGACGCCTTTCACCCAGCTAATTTGTGGAAGGTCCCATGGGTGACCGTCCCTGCCTGAACTACTGCTTGGAGGCGCATACAACAGTCGCTATATGACCTAAGTTGTCGGTGCGACTTTAGCCTCAATAACAAAGCAACAAAACATACCAATAATTAGACACCACAGTAATTTGCCTCAATGATGTAGATCACCAACCACAGCAGCTGATGGAGCACTTTTTGAAACTCCAAGAAATAGGCGCATGACATTACCCCCCTCCTGGCAGTATTCCAGCATGCTACATGTATGCCAGAAGACATAATTGAATTAAATAATCGAGATAATATGTTGTTTTACGTCAAATGACATACTAACAGATACTTTTGATTTAGCAGTTACATGTTCAACTACTCTACCTGAGGCATAAGTTAAATATTTTTCTATTATTTCAAAATTAAATATCTGATCTCGACTAAGGCCCATATATATATTAAACAAGTCATTACCACATTTTAATGTTATGTATTGGTGCATCGCTTTGTCTCTAATGAATAATGTTCGCTTTGTTTTTATATGGATTGTTTGCAACTGATGTAACGCGGTATGATCATGTACAGGTCGTAAACATAGACTGTAAGTCATTTTCATTATCAGCTACCGGAGCAAAGCCACCGGAGCGTAACATGAAACATAGTGTCCGTATTTCCTATAGTAGCATCATGCCCAAGGAATTTACATTATTATCAGAGTATTGTTTTCTTCCCTAATAATAACATATCATTAATACTGCTGCTGCTTAACTAAGTTAGTCAATGTGAGCAAAATATCATTAACATTTATGAATTGTGTTCGAAGTTAGTCAATTCACTATGAATTAAATATCATTAATATTAATGTATTGTTACTAAGTTAGTCAACAGTCTGTGAACACAATATAATTAGATAATTTAGTATCGATGTAGATGTGTTGTGTACTAAGTCAATTCCATGCTACCAAAGTATTATTAATATCGATGTAGTGTGTGCTATGTTAGGTAACATCATGTGAACAAAGTGTCATTAGTATCGAGGTATTGTGTACTATGTTAGGTAACATCATGTGATCAAAGTGTCAGTAGTATCGAGGTAGTGTGTCCTATGTTAGGTATCATCATGTGAACAAAGTGTCATCAGTATCGACGTTGTGTACTATGTTAGGCAACATCATGTGAACAAAGTGTCCTTAGTATCGACGTAGTGTGTACTATGTTAGGTAACATCATGTGAACAACGTGCCATTAGTATCGACGTATTGTGTACTATGTTAGGTATCATCATGTGAACAAAGTGTCATCAGTATCGACGTATTGTGTACTATGTTAGGTAACATCCTGTTAACAAAGTGTCATTAGTATCGACGTAGTGTGTACTATGTTAGGCAACATCATGTGAACAAAGTGTCATCAGTATCGACGTAGTGTGTACTATGTTAGGCAACATCAGGTGAACAAAGTGTCATCAGTATCGACGTAGTGTGTACTATGTTAGGTAACATCATGTGAACAAAGTGTCATCAGTATCGACGTATTGTGTACTATGTTAGGCAACATCATGTGAACAAAGTGTCATTAGTATCGACGCATGGTGTACTATGTTAGGTAACATCATGTGAACAAAGTGTCATTAGTATCGACGTAGTGTGTACTATGTTAGGTAACATCATGTGACCAAAGTGTCATTAGTATCGACGCATGGTGTACTATGTTAGGTAACATCATGTGAAAAAGGGTCATTAGTATCGACGTAGTGTGTACTATGTTAGGTAACATCATCTGAACTGAGTGTCATTAGTATCGACGTAGTGTGTACTATGTTAGGTAACATCATATGAACAAAGTGTCATTAATATCGACGTAGTGTGTACTATGTTAGGTAACATCATGTGAACAAAGTCTCATTAGTATCGACGTAGTGTGTACAATGATAGGTAACACTATCTGAACAAAGTGTCATTAGTATCGACGTAGTGTGTACTATGTTAGGTAAGATCATGTGAACAAAGTGTCATTAGTATCGACGTAGTGTGTACTATGTTAGGTAACATCATGTGAACAAAGTGTCATTAGTATCGATGTAGTGTGTACTATGTTAGGTAACATCATGTGAACAAAGTGTCATTAGTATCGACGTAGTGTGTACTATGTTAGCTAAGATCATGTAAATAAAGTGTCATTAGTATCGACGTAGTGTGTACTATGTTAGGTAACATCATGTGAACAAAGTGTCATTAGTATCGACGTAGTGTGTACTATGTTAGGTAACATCATGTGAACAAAGTGTCCTTAGTATCGACGTAGTGTGTACTATGTTAGTCAACATCATGTGAACAAAGTGTCATCAGTATCGACGCATGGTGTACTATGTTAGTCAACATAATATGAACAAAGTGTCCTTAGTATCGACGTAGTGTGTACTATGTTAGGTAACACCATGTGAACAAAGTGTCATTAGTATCGACGTAGTGTGTACTATGTTAGGTAAGATCATGTAAATAAAGTGTCATTAGTATCGACGTAGTGTGTACTATGTTAGGTAGCATCATGTGAACAAAGTGTCATTAGTATCGACGTAGTGTGTACTGTGTTAGGTAACATCATGTGAACAAAGTGTCATCAGTATCGACGTAGTGTGTACTATGTTAGTCAACATCATGTGAACAAAGTGTCATCAGTATCGACGTAGTGTGTACTATGTTAGGTAACATCATGTGAACAAAGTGTCATTAGTATCGACGTATTGTGTACTATGTTAGGTAACATCATGTGAACAAAGTGCCATTAGTATCGACGCATGGTGTACTATGTTAGGTAACATCATGTGAACAAAGTGTCATCAGTATCGACGCATGGTGTACTATGTTAGGTGACATCATGTGAACAAAGTGTCATTAGTATCGACGTAGTGTGTACTATGTTAGGTAACATCATGTGAACAAAGTGTCATTAGTATCGACGTATTGTGTACTATGTTAGGTAACATCATGTGAACAAAGTGTCCTTAGTATCGACGTAGTGTGTACTATGTTAGGTAACATCATGTGAACAAAGTGTCATTAGTATCGACGTAGTGTGTACTATGTTAGGTAACATCATGTGAACAAAGTGTCATCAGTATCGACGTATTGTGTACTATGTTAGGTAACATCATGTGAACAAAGTGCCATTAGTATCGACGTAGTGTGTACTATGTTAGGTAACATCATGTGAACAAAGTGTCATTAGTATCGACGTAGTGTGTACTATGTTAGGTAACATCATGTGAACAAAGTGTCATTAGTATCGACGTAGTGTGTACTATGTTAGGTAACATCATGTGAACAAAGTGTCATTAGTATCGACGTAGTGTGTACTATGTTAGGTAACATCATGTGAACAAAGTGTCATCAGTATCGACGCATGGTGTACTATGTTAGGTAACATCATGTGAACAAAGTGTCATTAGTATCGACGTAGTGTGTACTATGTTAGGTAACATCATGTGAACAAAGTGTCATTAGTATCGACGTATTGTGTACTATGTTAGGTAACATCATGTGAACAAAGTGTCATTAGTATCGACGTAGTGTGTACTATGTTAGGTAACATCATGTGAACAAAGTGTCATCAGTATCGACGCATGGTGTACTATGTTAGGTGACATCATGTGAACAAAGTGTCATTAGTATCGACGTAGTGTGTACTATGTTAGGTAACATCATGTGAACAAAGTGTCATTAGTATCTACGTATTGTGTACTATGTTAGGTAACATCATGTGAACAAAGTGTCATTAGTATCGACGTATTGTGTACTATGTTAGGTAACATCATGTGAACAAAGTGTCATCAGTATCGACGTATTGTGTACTATGTTAGGTGACATCATGTGAACAAAGTGTCATTAGTATCGACGTAGTGTGTACTATGTTAGGTAACATCATGTGAACAAAGTGTCATCAGTATCGACGCATGGTGTACTATGTTAGGTGACATCATGTGAACAAAGTGTCATTAGTATCGACGTAGTGTGTACTATGTTAGGTAACATCATGTGAACAAAGTGTCATTAGTATCGACGTAGTGTGTACTATGTTAGGTAACATCATGTGAACAAAGTGTCATTAGTATCGACGTAGTGTGTACTATGTTAGGTAACATCATGTGAACAAAGTGTCATCAGTATCGACGTATTGTGTACTATGTTAGGTAACATCATGTGAACAAAGTGTCATTAGTATCGACGTAGTGTGTACTATGTTAGGTAACATCATGTGAACAAAGTGTCATTAGTATCGACGTATGTGTACTATGTTAGGTAACATCATGTGAACAAAGTGTCATTAGTATCGACGTAGTGTGTACTATGTTAGGTAACATCATGTGAACAAAGTGTCATTAGTATCGACGTAGTGTGTACTATGTTAGGTAACATCATGTGAACAAAGTGTCATCAGTATCGACGTATTGTGTACTATGTTAGGTAACATCATGTGAACAAAGTGTCATTAGTATCGACGTAGTGTGTACTATGTTAGGTAACATCATGTGAACAAAGTGTCATTAGTATCGACGTAGTGTGTACTATGTTAGGTAACATCATGTGAACAAAGTGTCATTAGTATCGACGTAGTGTGTACTATGTTAGGTAACATCATGTGAACAAAGTGTCATTAGTATCGACGTAGTGTGTACTATGTTAGGTAACATCATGTGAACAAAGTGTCATTAGTATCGACGTAGTGTGTACTATGTTAGGTAACATCATGTGAACAAAGTGTCATTAGTATCGACGTAGTGTGTACTATGTTAGGTAACATCATGTGAACAAAGTGTCATCAGTATCGACGTATTGTGTACTATGTTAGGTAACATCATGTGAACAAAGTGTCATTAGTATCGACGTAGTGTGTACTATGTTAGGTAACATCATGTGAACAAAGTGTCATTAGTATCGACGTAGTGTGTACTATGTTAGGTAACATCATGTGAACAAAGTGTCATTAGTATCGACGTAGTGTGTACTATGTTAGGTAACATCATGTGAACAAAGTGTCATTAGTATCGACGTAGTGTGTACTATGTTAGGTAACATCATGTGAACAAAGTGTCATCAGTATCGACGCATGGTGTACTATGTTAGGTGACATCATGTGAACAAAGTGTCATTAGTATCGACGTAGTGTGTACTATGTTAGGTAACATCATGTGAACAAAGTGTCATTAGTATCGACGTATTGTGTACTATGTTAGGTAACATCATGTGAACAAAGTGTCATTAGTATCGACGTAGTGTGTACTATGTTAGGTAACATCATGTGAACAAAGTGTCATTAGTATCGACGTAGTGTGTACTATGTTAGGTAACATCATGTGAACAAAGTGTCATCAGTATCGACGTATTGTGTACTATGTTAGGTAACATCATGTGAACAAAGTGTCATTAGTATCGACGTAGTGTGTACTATGTTAGGTAACATCATGTGAACAAAGTGCCATTAGTATCGACGTAGTGTGTACTATGTTAGGTAACATCATGTGAACAAAGTGTCATTAGTATCGACGTAGTGTGTACTATGTTAGGTAACATCATGTGAACAAAGTGTCATTAGTATCGACGTAGTGTGTACTATGTTAGGTAACATCATGTGAACAAAGTGTCATTAGTATCGACGTAGTGTGTACTATGTTAGGTAACATCATGTGAACAAAGTGTCATTAGTATCGACGTAGTGTGTACTATGTTAGGTAACATCATGTGAACAAAGTGTCATTAGTATCGACGTAGTGTGTACTATGTTAGGTAACATCATGTGAACAAAGTGTCATTAGTATCGACGTAGTGTGTACTATGTTAGGTAACATCATGTGAACAAAGTGTCATTAGTATCGACGTAGTGTGTACTATGTTAGGTAACATCATGTGAACAAAGTGTCATTAGTATCGACGTAGTGTGTACTATGTTAGGTAACATCATGTGAACAAAGTGTCATTAGTATCGACGTAGTGTGTACTATGTTAGGTAACATCATGTGAACAAAGTGTCATTAGTATCGACGTTGTGTGTACTATGTTAGGTAACATCATGTGAACAAAGTGTCATTAGTATCGACGTATTGTGTACTATGTTAGTCAACATCATGTGAACAAAGTGTCATCAGTATCGACGTAGTGTGTACTATGTTAGGTAACATCATGTGAACAAAGTGTCATTAGTATCGACGTAGTGTGTACTATGTTAGTCAACATCATGTGAACAAAGTGTCATTAGTATCGACGTAGTGTGTACTATGTTAGGTAACATCATGTGAACAAAGTGTCATTAGTATCGACGTAGTGTGTACTATGTTAGTCAACATCATGTGAACAAAGTGTCAACAGTATCGACGTAGTGTGTACTATGTTAGGTAACATCATGTGAACAAAGTGTCATTAGTATCGACGTAGTGTGTACTATGTTAGTCAACATCATGTGAACAAAGTTTCATCAGTATCGACGTAGTGTGTACTATGTTAGGTAACATCATGTGAACAAAGTGTCATTAGTATCGACGTATTGTGTACTATGTTAGGTAACACCATGTGAACAAAGTGCCATTAGTATCGACGCATGGTGTACTATGTTAGGTGACATCATGTGAACAAAGTGTCATCAGTATCGACGTATTGTGTGCTATGTTAGTCAACATCATGTGAACAAAGTGTCATCAGTATCGACGTAGTGTGTACTATGTTAGGTAACATCATGTGAACACAGTGTCATTAGTATCGACGTATTGTGTACTATGTTAGTCAACATCATGTGAACAAAGTGTCATCAGTATCGACGTATGGTGTACTATGTTAGGTGACATCATGTGAACAAAGTGTCATCAGTATCGACGTATTGTGTACTATGTTAGGTAACATCATGTGAACAAAGTGTCATTAGTATCGACGCATGGTGTACTATGTTAGGTAGCATCATGTGAACAAAGTGTCATCAGTATCGACGTATTGTGTACTATGTTAGGTGACATCATGTGAACAAAGTGTCATTAGTATCGACGTAGTGTGTACTGTGTTAGGTAACATCATGTGAACAAAGTGTCATCAGTATCGACGCATGGTGTACTATGTTAGGTAACATCATGTGAACAAAGTGTCATTAGTATCGACGTATTGTGTACTATGTTAGGTAACATCATGTGAACAAAGTGTCATCAGTATCGACGCATGGTGTACTATGTTAGAACATATTGAACAAAGTTCTTAGTATCGACGTATTGTGTACTATGTTAGGTAACATCATGTGAACAAAGTGTCATTAGTATCGACGCATGGTGTACTATGTTAGGTAACATCATGTGAACAAAGTGTCATTAGTATCGACGTAGTGTGTACTATGTTAGGTAACATCATGTGAACAAAGTGTCATCAGTATCGACGTATTGTGTAACTATGCTAGGTAACATCATGTGAACAAAGTGCCATTAGTATCGACGTAATGTGTACTATGTTAGGTAACATCATGTGAACAAAGTGTCCTTAGTATCGACGTAGTGTGTACTATGTTAGGTAACATAATGTGAACAAAGTGCCATTAGTATCGACGTAGTGTGTACTATGTTAGGTAACATCATGTGAACAAAGTGTCATTAGTATCGACGCATGGTGTACTATGTTAGGCAATATCACATGAAATAGGAATCATTAATGATAATGATATTTAACTATATGAATATAATCTTATGTCTGTGTAGTTTTAGGACGGGCAGGGTTAGGAAGACAACATTCATCATTTTGATTTTAATAACATCAACTTGACATATTAATCTAGGATTGCAATAACAAGTCACCAGACAAGACCATGGTAGCACGACGTAATATATCTGGCATACCACCCTCATTGTACTGTATTCTTGCATTCATTTGGCAGTCGCATTTTGAGTTCTATGCTAAGTTGATGACATTATTTATTCGGATAATATTCATTCCACAAGCATAGCCTAAAAAAACATTGAATTATACCGAATTTATTCCAAATTATATCAATATACCATGGCACAATTTGATAAATACCCCCCCCCCCCCCAGTGGAAGTCGTGATAGCGCAGTGGATGCGCGTTCGCTACAGGTGCGAAAGGTCCGGAGTTCGAGCCCCGCTGGAGCGTTACGATTGTGCCCTTGGGAAATGCATTTAAATTCCACATTGACTCTTCTCTCTCCTACATGGCGATGGATTCCAATCAGGATTGATGTCTCGAGAGTGATTAATATGTTGTACATAATAAGAATATAATACTAGTATTAACGTTCTGAACTAGTTGATTTAGATTCTGCATTACAATTGAAGAGATCACCAATAACGAACACTTGTCTTACTTTGCATTGGTCAATGATATTAACCCTTTCCTTCATAGAGATTTAGGTTAATATACTATTATATCTCCATACAAACGACAGTCATTTAGCTATCATGCAGTAGATAAGTAGTCGCCATATCTATCCCACCTCCATAGATATTACTGGGACTACATAGAGATTTAGGTTAATATACTATTATATCTCCGTACAAACGACAACCATTTAGCTATCATGCAGTGGATAAGTAGTCGCCATATCTATCCCACCTCCATAGATATTACTG
>CM026399.1:36455289-36522885 GCA_014843695.1 Archivesica marissinica
ATAGCAGCCTCTAGTATAGCTGGTATACAACACTAGTAGCCTCTAGTATAGCTGGTATACAACACTAGCAGCCTCTAGTATAGCTGGTATACAACACTAGCAGCCTCTAGTATAGCTGGTATACAACACTAGCAGCCTCTAGTATAGCTGGTATACAACACTAGTGGCCTCTATTATAGCTGGTATACAACACTAGCAGCCTCTAGTATAGCTGGTATACAACACTAGCGGCCTCTAGTATAGCTGGTATACAACACTAGCAGCCTCTAGTATAGCTGGTATACAACACTAGCGGCCTCTAGTATAGCTGGTATACAACACTAGCAGCCTCTAGTATAGCTGGTATACAACACTAGCGGCCTCTAGTATAGCTGGTATACAACACTAGCAGCCTCTAGTATAGCTGGTATACAACACTAGCAGCCTCTAGTATAGCTGGTATACAACACTAGCAGCCTCTAGTATAGCTGGTATACAACACTAGCAGCCTCTAGTATAGCTGGTATACAACACTAGCAGCCTCTAGTATAGCTGGTATACAACACTAGCAGCCTCTAGTATAGCTGGTATACAACACTAGCAGCCTCTAGTATAGCTGGTATACAACACTAGCAGCCTCTAGTATAGCTGGTATACAACACTAGCAGCCTCTAGTATAGCTGGTATACAACACTAGCAGCCTCTAGTATAGCTGGTATACAACACTAGCAGCCTCTAGTATAGCTGGTATACAACACTAGCAGCCTCTAGTATAGCTGGTATACAACACTAGCAGCCTCTAGTATAGCTGGTATACAACACTAGCAGCCTCTAGTATAGCTGGTATACAACACTAGCAGCCTCTAGTATAGCTGGTATACAACACTAGCAGCCTCTAGTATAGCTGGTATACAACACTAGCAGCCTCTAGTATAGCTGGTATACAACACTAGCAGCCTCTAGTATAGCTGGTATACAACACTAGCGGCCTCTAGTATAGCTGGTATACAACACTAGCAGCCTCTAGTATAGCTGGTATACAACACTAGCGGCCTCTAGTATAGCTGGTATACAACACTAGCAGCCTCTAGTATAGCTGGTATACAACACTAGCAGCCTCTAGTATAGCTGGTATACAACACTAGCAGCCTCTAGTATAGCTGGTATACAACACTAGCAGCCTCTAGTATAGCTGGTATACAACACTAGCAGCCTCTAGTATAGCTGGTATACAACACTAGCAGCCTCTAGTATAGCTGGTATACAACACTAGCAGCCTCTAGTATAGCTAGTATACAACACTAGCGGCCTCTAGTATAGCTGGTATACAACACTAGCGGCCTCTAGTATAGCTGGTATACAACACTAGCAGCCTCTAGTATAGCTGGTATACAACACTAGCAGCCTCTAGTATAGCTGGTATACAACACTAGCAGCCTCTAGTATAGCTGGTATACAACACTAGCGGCCTCTAGTATAGCTGGTATACAACACTAGCAGCCTCTAGTATAGCTGGTATACAACACTAGCAGCCTCTAGTATAGCTGGTATACAACACTAGCAGCCTCTAGTATAGCTGGTATACAACACTAGCAGCCTCTAGTATAGCTGGTATACAACACTAGCAGCCTCTAGTATAGCTGGTATACAACACTAGCAGCCTCTAGTATAGCTGGTATACAACACTAGCAGCCTCTAGTATAGCTGGTATACAACACTAGCGTCCTCTAGTATAGCTGATATACAACACTAATAGCCTCTAGTATAGCTGGTATACAACACTAGCAGCCTCTAGTATAGCTGGTATACAACACTAGCAGCCTCTAGTATAGCTGGTATACAACACTAGCGGCCTCTAGTATAGCTGGTATACAACACTAGCAGCCTCTAGTATAGCTGGTATACAACACTAGCAGCCTCTAGTATAGCTGGTATACAACACTAGCAGCCTCTAGTATAGCTGGTATACAACACTAGCAGCCTCTAGTATAGCTGGTATACAACACTAGCGCCTCTAGTATAGCTGGTATACAACACTAGCAGCCTCTAGTATAGCTGGTATACAACACTAGCATAGCGGCCTCTAGTATAGCTGGTATACAACACTAGCAGCCTCTAGTATAGCTGGTATACAACACTAGCAGCCTCTAGTATAGCTGGTATACAACACTAGCAGCCTCTAGTATAGCTGGTATACAACACTAGCAGCCTCTAGTATAGCTGGTATACAACACTAGCAGCCTCTAGTATAGCTGGTATACAACACTAGCAGCCTCTAGTATAGCTGGTATACAACACTAGCAGCCTCTAGTATAGCTGGTATACAACACTAGCAGCCTCTAGTATAGCTGGTATACAACACTAGCAGCCTCTAGTATAGCTGGTATACAACACTAGCGGCCTCTAGTATAGCTGGTATACAACACTAGCAGCCTCTAGTATAGCTGGTATACAACACTAGCGGCCTCTAGTATAGCTGGTATACAACACTAGCAGCCTCTAGTATAGCTGGTATACAACACTAGCAGCCTCTAGTATAGCTGGTATACAACACTAGCAGCCTCTAGTATAGCTGGTATACAACACTAGCAGCCTCTAGTATAGCTGGTATACAACACTAGCAGCCTCTAGTATAGCTGGTATACAACACTAGCAGCCTCTAGTATAGCTGGTATACAACACTAGCAGCCTCTAGTATAGCTGGTATACAACACTAGCAGCCTCTAGTATAGCTGGTATACAACACTAGCAGCCTCTAGTATAGCTGGTATACAACACTAGCGGCCTCTAGTATAGCTGGTATACAACACTAGCAGCCTCTAGTATAGCTGGTATACAACACTAGCAGCCTCTAGTATAGCTGGTATACAACACTAGCAGCCTCTAGTATAGCTGGTATACAACACTAGCGGCCTCTAGTATAGCTGGTATACAACACTAGCAGCCTCTAGTATAGCTGGTATACAACACTAGCAGCCTCTAGTATAGCTGGTATACAACACTAGCAGGCCTCTAGTATAGCTGGTATACAACACTAGCAGCCTCTAGTATAGCTGGTATACAACACTAGCAGCCTCTAGTATAGCTGGTATACAACACTAGCAGCCTCTAGTATAGCTGGTATACAACACTAGCAGCCTCTAGTATAGCTGGTATACAACACTAGCAGCCTCTAGTATAGCTGGTATACAACACTAGCAGCCTCTAGTATAGCTGGTATACAACACTAGCAGCCTCTAGTATAGCTGGTATACAACACTAGCAGCCTCTAGTATAGCTGGTATACAACACTAGCGGCCTCTAGTATAGCTGGTATACAACACTAGCAGCCTCTAGTATAGCTGGTATACAACACTAGCGGCCTCTAGTATAGCTGGTATACAACACTAGCAGCCTCTAGTATAGCTGGTATACAACACTAGCAGCCTCTAGTATAGCTGGTATACAACACTAGCAGCCTCTAGTATAGCTGGTATACAACACTAGCGCCTCTAGTATAGCTGGTATACAACACTAGAGCCTCTAGTATAGCTGGTATACAACACTAGCAGCCTCTAGTATAGCTGGTATACAACACTAGCAGCCTCTAGTATAGCTGGTATACAACACTAGCAGCCTCTAGTATAGCTGGTATACAACACTAGCGCCTCTAGTATAGCTGGTATACAACACTAGCAGCCTCTAGTATAGCTGGTATACAACACTAGCAGCCTCTAGTATAGCTGGTATACAACACTAGCAGCCTCTAGTATAGCTGGTATACAACACTAGCGGCCTCTAGTATAGCTGGTATACAACACTAGCAGCCTCTAGTATAGCTGGTATACAACACTAGCATAGCGTCCTCTAGTATAGCTGGTATACAACACTAGCAGCCTCTAGTATAGCTGGTATACAACACTAGCAGCCTCTAGTATAGCTGGTATACAACACTAGCAGCCTCTAGTATAGCTGGTATACAACACTAGCAGCCTCTAGTATAGCTGGTATACAACACTAGCAGCCTCTAGTATAGCTGGTATACAACACTAGCAGCCTCTAGTATAGCTGGTATACAACACTAGCAGCCTCTAGTATAGCTGGTATACAACATTAGCAGCCTCTAGTATAGCTGGTATACAACATTAGCAGCCTCTAGTATAGCTGGTATACAACACTAGCGGCCTCTAGTATAGCTGGTATACAACACTAGCAGCCTCTAGTATAGCTGGTATACAACACTAGCAGCCTCTAGTATAGCTGGTATACAACACTAGCAGCCTCTAGTATAGCTGGTATACAACACTAGCAGCCTCTAGTATAGCTGGTATACAACACTAGCGTCCTCTAGTATAGCTGATATACAACACTAATAGCCTCCAGTATAGCTGGTATACAACACTAGCAGCCTCTAGTATAGCTGGTATACAACACTAGCAGCCTCTAGTATAGCTGGTATACAACACTAGCGGCCTCTAGTATAGCTGGTATACAACACTAGCAGCCTCTAGTATAGCTGGTATACAACACTAGCAGCCTCTAGTATAGCTGGTATACAACACTAGCAGCCTCTAGTATAGCTGGTATACAACACTAGCAGCCTCTAGTATAGCTGGTATACAACACTAGCGTCCTCTAGTATAGCTGGTATACAACACTAGCAGCCTCTAGTATAGCTGGTATACAACACTAGCAGCGCCTCTAGTATAGCTGGTATACAACACTAGCAGCCTCTAGTATAGCTGGTATACAACACTAGCAGCCTCTAGTATAGCTGGTATACAACACTAGCAGCCTCTAGTATAGCTGGTATACAACACTAGCAGCCTCTAGTATAGCTGGTATACAACACTAGCAGCCTCTAGTATAGCTGGTATACAACACTAGCAGCCTCTAGTATAGCTGGTATACAACACTAGCAGCCTCTAGTATAGCTGGTATACAACACTAGCAGCCTCTAGTATAGCTGGTATACAACACTAGCAGCCTCTAGTATAGCTGGTATACAACACTAGCAGCCTCTAGTATAGCTGGTATACAACACTAGCAGCCTCTAGTATAGCTGGTATACAACACTAGCAGCCTCTAGTATAGCTGGTATACAACACTAGCAGCCTCTAGTATAGCTGGTATACAACACTAGCGGCCTCTAGTATAGCTGGTATACAACACTAGCAGCCTCTAGTATAGCTGGTATACAACACTAGCAGCCTCTAGTATAGCTGGTATACAACACTAGCAGCCTCTAGTATAGCTGGTATACAACACTAGCAGCCTCTAGTATAGCTGGTATACAACACTAGCAGCCTCTAGTATAGCTGGTATACAACACTAGCAGCCTCTAGTATAGCTGGTATACAACACTAGCAGCCTCTAGTATAGCTGGTATACAACACTAGCGGCCTCTAGTATAGCTGGTATACAACACTAGCAGCCTCTAGTATAGCTGGTATACAACACTAGCAGCCTCTAGTATAGCTGGTATACAACACTAGCAGCCTCTAGTATAGCTGGTATACAACACTAGCGGCCTCTAGTATAGCTGGTATACAACACTAGCAGCCTCTAGTATAGCTGGTATACAACACTAGCAGCCTCTAGTATAGCTGGTATACAACACTAGCAGCCTCTAGTATAGCTGGTATACAACACTAGCAGCCTCTAGTATAGCTGGTATACAACACTAGCAGCCTCTAGTATAGCTGGTATACAACACTAGCAGCCTCTAGTATAGCTGGTATACAACACTAGCAGCCTCTAGTATAGCTGGTATACAACACTAGCAGCCTCTAGTATAGCTGGTATACAACACTAGCAGCCTCTAGTATAGCTGGTATACAACACTAGCAGCCTCTAGTATAGCTGGTATACAACACTAGCAGCCTCTAGTATAGCTGGTATACAACACTAGCGGCCTCTAGTATAGCTGGTATACAACACTAGCAGCCTCTAGTATAGCTGGTATACAACACTAGCGGCCTCTAGTATAGCTGGTATACAACACTAGCAGCCTCTAGTATAGCTGGTATACAACACTAGCAGCCTCTAGTATAGCTGGTATACAACACTAGCAGCCTCTAGTATAGCTGGTATACAACACTAGCGTCCTCTAGTATAGCTGATATACAACACTAATAGCCTCTAGTATAGCTGGTATACAACACTAGCAGCCTCTAGTATAGCTGGTATACAACACTAGCAGCCTCTAGTATAGCTGGTATACAACACTAGCGGCCTCTAGTATAGCTGGTATACAACACTAGCGGCCTCTAGTATAGCTGGTATACAACACTAGCAGCCTCTAGTATGGCTGGTATACAACACTAGCAGCCTCTAGTATAGCTGGTATACAACACTAGCAGCCTCTAGTATAGCTGGTATACAACACTAGCGTCCTCTAGTATAGCTGGTATACAACACTAGCAGCCTCTAGTATAGCTGGTATACAACACTAGCATAGCGTCCTCTAGTATAGCTGGTATACAACACTAGCAGCCTCTAGTATAGCTGGTATACAACACTAGCAGCCTCTAGTATAGCTGGTATACAACACTAGCAGCCTCTAGTATAGCTGGTATACAACACTAGCAGCCTCTAGTATAGCTGGTATACAACACTAGCAGCCTCTAGTATAGCTGGTATACAACACTAGTAGCCTCTATTATAGCTGGTATACAACACTAGCAGCCTCTAGTATAGCTGGTGTACAACATTAGCAGCCTCTAGTATAGCTGGTATACAACATTAGCAGCCTCTAGTATAGCTGGTATACAACACTAGCGGCCTCTAGTATAGCTGGTATACAACACTAGCAGCCTCTAGTATAGCTGGTATACAACACTAACAGCCTCTAGTATAGCTGGTATACAACACTAGCAGCCTCTAGTATAGCTGGTATACAACACTAGCGGCCTCTAGTATAGCTGGTATACAACACTAGCAGCCTCTAGTATAGCTGGTATACAACACTAGCAGCCTCTAGTATAGCTGGTATACAACACTAGCAGCCTCTAGTATAGCTGGTATACAACACTAGCGGCCTCTAGTATAGCTGGTATACAACACTAGCGGCCTCTAGTATAGCTGGTATACAACACTAGCAGCCTCTAGTATAGCTGGTATACAACACTAGCAGCCTCTAGTATAGCTGGTATACAACACTAGCAGCCTCTAGTATAGCTGGTATACAACACTAGCGGCCTCTAGTATAGCTGGTATACAACACTAGCAGCCTCTAGTATAGCTGGTATACAACACTAGCGGCCTCTAGTATAGCTGGTATACAACACTAGCAGCCTCTAGTATAGCTGGTATGCAACACTAGCAGCCTCTAGTATAGCTGGTATGCAACACTAGCGGCCTCTAGTATAGCTGGTATACAACACTAGCGGCCTCTAGTATAGCTGGTATACAACACTAGCAGCCTCTAGTATAGCTGGTATACAACACTAGCAGCCTCTAGTATAGCTGGTATACAACACTAGCAGCCTCTAGTATAGCTGGTATACAACACTAGCAGCCTCTAGTATAGCTGGTATACAACACTAGCAGCCTCTAGTATAGCTGGTATACAACACTAGCAGCCTCTAGTATAGCTGGTATACAACACTAGCAGCCTCTAGTATAGCTGGTATACAACACTAGCAGCCTCTAGTATAGCTGGTATACAACACTAGCAGCCTCTAGTATAGCTGGTATACAACACTAGCAGCCTCTAGTATAGCTGGTATACAACACTAGCAGCCTCTAGTATAGCTGGTATACAACACTAGCAGCCTCTAGTATAGCTGGTATACAACACTAGCGGCCTCTAGTATAGCTGGTATACAACACTAGCAGCCTCTAGTATAGCTGGTATACAACACTAGCGGCCTCTAGTATAGCTGGTATACAACACTAGCAGCCTCTAGTATAGCTGGTATACAACACTAGCAGCCTCTAGTATAGCTGGTATACAACACTAGCAGCCTCTAGTATAGCTGGTATACAACACTAGCAGCCTCTAGTATAGCTGGTATACAACACTAGCAGCCTCTAGTATAGCTGGTATACAACACTAGCAGCCTCTAGTATAGCTGGTATACAACACTAGCAGCCTCTAGTATAGCTGGTATACAACACTAGCGGCCTCTAGTATAGCTGGTATACAACACTAGCAGCCTCTAGTATAGCTGGTATACAACACTAGCAGCCTCTAGTATAGCTGGTATACAACACTAGCAGCCTCTAGTATAGCTGGTATACAACACTAGCAGCCTCTAGTATAGCTGGTATACAACACTAGCAGCCTCTAGTATAGCTGGTATACAACACTAGCAGCCTCTAGTATAGCTGGTATACAACACTAATAGCAGCCTCTAGTATAGCTGGTATACAACACTAGCAGCCTCTAGTATAGCTGGTATACAACACTAGCGGCCTCTAGTATAGCTGGTATACAACACTAGCGGCCTCTAGTATAGCTGGTATACAACACTAGCGGCCTCTAGTATAGCTGGTATACAACACTAGCGGCCTCTAGTATAGCTGGTATACAACACTAGCGGCCTCTAGTATAGCTGGTATACAACACTAGCGGCCTCTAGTATAGCTGGTATACAACACTAGCGGCCTCTAGTATAGCTGGTATACAACACTAGCGGCCTCTAGTATAGCTGGTATACAACACTAGCGGCCTCTAGTATAGCTGGTATACAACACTAGCGGCCTCTAGTATAGCTGGTATACAACACTAGCGGCCTCTAGTATAGCTGGTATACAACACTAGCGGCCTCTAGTATAGCTGGTATACAACACTAGCAGTTCGACATATTATACAGAACAGCAAACGGATCGGCGATAAGCTCCATCAACATAAGCTACGGCACATTCAGATCTGATATGGTTATAATTACTTGAAATTAAATGCATTTTGTACTGTGATGCGAGTATATTTTATCAAACGTTAGCTTGCCTTTCTGATGCGGGCCGTTTTTCAATGTTGCTAAAATCGTGTGGCCCCAAGACCAGTGCAGTTTCATGCTATGCATTGATCTTATTTGTATGACATATCTACTATTGATTTGCAATAAAATATGATTAAACTAAACTATGTTATGTTATAATTCGGGTTTTACGCCTGCATCAGCACCATTTCGGGCTATATCGCCGGCGGGGAATTTACTTAACAACACCTTTCCTGGGCATGCTCCAGCGGTTAACCAGTACTCGGGTACACCAACCTCCGTAAGAAACTGCCTACTTTTTCATATAAATGAGACACGGTCTGAGCTGGGCTCGAACCCGTGACCATCAGTGATGATAGGTTGTATACAAGTCAGCGACCTTAACCACTCGACCACGGAGGCGGACAATTAAACTAAACTATCTTTCAGATACATGGAACACCGATAGCAGGGCAGGTTTTGGCTACACGATCAAGCTTGAGGAGAGCAGTTAAATTTACAATACAATACACGACTAAGGACACATTATTTTTACACAATGTCAAATTACAATGTTGTTTTGCTAGTATTTATACTATTCTTAGCACTTTCAACACTACATACATTTGAGAAAACAAACATCTTATATGTAAACTATTTTATAATCTCTAATGTACTTTATATATGTATACAGTTAAACCTGTCTTAAGCAGCCAGCCAATGGAATCACAGAAAGTGGCTGCTTAGCACAGGTGGCTGCTTAATAGAGGTCAAAGGTATAACAAAGTGGCATATTGGGAATCTGAAAACCGGCTGCTTAATACAGGTTGGCTGCTTAGTAGAGGTGACCACTAACACAGGTTTGACTGTATATATAATTGGCGTATGTCGCTATTGTAAAATCATATGAACCCTTTCAACACTACATGCCTCTAAATAGACTTACAAAAAGTGTAGATGCAGGTGAACCGGTTCATGGCGAGTTATCCCATCAGGATCTGCACTTTTTGCAAGTAATATTACTATTTTTAGACAAAATTACCCATTTTAACTGGTCCACGTGTCATTTTCTTATTGCCGGTAATATTACTAGTTTAGACAAAATTACCCATTTTGATAAACTGGTCCAAATGTAATTTTCTTATTAATTTATTGGTCTAAAAATGTCATGCACCAGTCCATGTCAGTTAATTGGTGTTGAATGGGTTAATCAAGAGCAAGCTACCGATCAGTAAAGGACTCCTATATAATATTATAAAACCAAGCAATGTACGGGGACTAATGTTGGCTTAGGCGATGAAAACACACAACACGGAGTACAGGTTCCTGATAGTATACGTGTGACACATGGTACATACCATCATTAAAGCAGCATTACATCGTATGAAATAAAAGATATTTGAAAAATTCAATGTTTACGTATGGGTAGCAATGCTGCTACACATTGTAACATTATACTTTGTATGCTTATGTTTAGTTGCGATAAAACAAACTCGAAACCGAAAGTAGGACTTTCCTGAGTCGATCGGTCACGCACTTGTTTACAACCAGAACACATCGTCCGCACTTGTTTACATTCGGAATGCATTGTCCCCATTTGTCCCAGGTTGTCTTTTTTAATTAAATTACTTGATATGTTGATTCATACATCTGTTAGCCAAGTCTTTTATGGACATTTATACATCCCCGCGAGGGGTTCGACATTAGAAGATATATAGTATTTCATGTTCAAAATATATACATTGTTTTCTACATCCTCTGTTGCTTCACGCATGCGCGCTGTGCGTGTTTACATTTCGTGTGTTGATAAACAAATTCACGTATACGACGGTTTAAATTTATTGGAATTTTATCGTTTCTGAGCGATTATTACTTTTTCTGTAAACACACACACATTAGTATTTATATTTTACCCAAAACACCCTTTATTACGATGCAATGCTGCTTTAAATGAATGAATGATATTTGATTTGACACATGGTAAATACCATCATCAATTTGTTCTTTGAATGACATTTGAACAGAACTTACCGAAACGAAATCCATGTACAAGGAATGTTCCTACGTCTTAAATTCTAGCGTTACCACGTGACCGCAACATTATTTACCCGGCACCATACGTCAACCCGGAAGTGAATACCGGAAGAAACAGTTAGGTTTGACTTATTACATTATTGTATTGTTCATAGTAACGGTAACTATCTACCATACATGTTGTTATTCGGGATACACGAGTTGTACAACGCATGGATGTTGACCCTAATTAAATTATTTTGTTATGTCAACAAACGTCGTATACGACATTTGTTTACTCGTTGAAATACTCAGTTTATGTGGCAACTATTTTGAAATAAAGTATGCAATGTAAATAGGAACCTATATTCTGTAGACATTTGCTTTCCCAGTCTAACCGATTTAATTTTGCGCTAAAAATGTATAGCTTGTCATAAACTCATAGTACTAGTTGTCGTATGGGCGACCATTGAACTATCCGAATGAATACATCATGTTCCTCCATCTTCTATCCTTTACCCTATCTTCTGAGTCAATCTTAATTTCACCTTACTAATTTAATTACTATGTGTATTTCTATCACCTTAATAATCTCGTTATATTATTGAGATTATAGTTTACAGTTCATGGTTAATATAATTTTATACTTATCTTTTTCAAATTGTAATTAATAGTTCAGATACGATTAAAACGCTGTCATACTGTAATTACAATATGCATCTAATTATAGGAGAAGACCTCTATAAGCTATAGCTTTCGGCTCTAATCCTTTTTCATACATGTATGTAAATATGTGTGTAAATTGTACATTTGTATATGTTGTATCATTGTTTGAAATAAACTATGTTTAAGCTAAACTACGCGCGACCAAACAACTTATGTCGGATTTTGATTAACTTTACACTGATGCAGTTCAACGATTGGACTATCAATTCGCAAAAGAAACAAATATATCATGTTGAAGATTGAAACATTTCCTATGAACCATTTATAATATGTCGCATGCGGCTGTAGTTCTGCTGGTTATAGCAATGCACGATTATAAGGCATACTGGGCGAAACTGGACCTTATATTCGGCAGAAATTGCCCGGGTGGATCACATCAACACAATGGGTTTGCATTTACTACAAACTAATCTTTATTATTTAGACTAAACATATTATTAGTACATGAAATAGAATCACGCCAATTCGGTTTCGCTTTATTTGTTTATTTTCACTGGGGAGGGCCAATTATACGCCTACTAATGTTGATATAATGTGTGGCACACCACATTTGCTTTCATTTGTGGTCAATCTTTATATTGTATGTGTATATAATGCAATAACATATTATTTAAAAAATAATAAGTATCAACCGTGGTATATCGCAGAATAACCCGAGTTTGTCGTTCTTATGCGTAGAAATATATCACGAAGGCCGATATATTGCTACGCATAAGAACGACAACCGAGGGTTATTCTGCGATATACCACGGTTGATACTTATTATTTCGATTCTAACACGACTTACTTCTAATAATTTTAGACGCGAATCAAAGGAGTATTTTCTTCAAACGCCGTGCATTTGGCTTTCGAAATTTTCTCCCGCGTAAGGCGTGATGATTATTTTTTATGGAAAATATCAATCTAGTGCATAAATGAACAACAAAAGTTGTAACTGATCAATAATTTTATTTATTTTGTCAAATAAAAGTGTACAGAATAGTAACTGAAACGTTACTTAACAGAAAAACAAGACGGACAAGAGATTATCTGATTCTAAAAATAGCTCACTTCCGCGAATTCCCACGGTAGTATTTACAAACATCACGTGACTTTCATTCATAAAACTTTACACGCATTGTATAAATGGAATAGCCAAAACACGGTGCGCGCGCAGCATAGTTCAAGGTAGGTATATCTCAGAATAACCCGAGGTAGATTTTACTCTACAAGTATGTATGTTATTAGCTAGGTCGTGTTAGAATAACTAATAATTCTGTTTGGTACGAATGCATTTTCGAAACATATCACTGTTATAGTAATTATTTATAGGACCATCAATAGCTCTTCATATATACTAGAAGATATAGAAAACGCACACCTACATTATATACTAGAGGACATAGAAAACGCACACCTACATTATATACTAGAGGACATAGAAAACATACACCTACAATATATACTAGAGGACATAGAAAACGCACACCTACATTATATACTAGAGGACATAGAAAACGCACACCTACATTATATACTAGAGGACATAGAAAACATACACCTACATTATATACTAGAGGACATAGAAAACGCACACCTACATTATATACTAGAGGACATAGAAAACACACACCTACATTATATACTAGAGGACATAGAAAACGCACACCTACATTATATACTAGAGGACATAGAAAACGCACACCTACATTATATACTAGAAGACATAGAAAACGCACACCTACATTATATGATTATTATTACATGAAAACGAAATACGAATGATTCCATTGAAGATATATCGCAACTATTACAAAAACACAAACTGAACAACTAAAAATATTCCAAAATGTTATCCGAGGTGTGCGTTTTCTATGTCCTCTAGTCATGTATCATGTATGTGTCATTCTCATATTTTTAACTTCGACACAATTTATTGCTGAAATATGTGTGACCAGAAACATGAGCTAACCTTAATGAGAAACATTAAGTCAGTTACTGCCCCTGAATACTCCTAAAAGTATATTGGTCCTCTTAATTGGTTTCCTCTTGTTTTTATCATTGTTTCCGTTGCACCACATGTTTTCCATTTTTATCCGTATTCTCGTCTTATAATTTTGATATTATTAAATCTCGACATATATCCTTTAGCATATCCATTGGATACCTTATTGCAAAAATTGGTTCAATTAATTAACATGATTTTGATAAAATTACATTTATCCAAACGCAACATCTGTTTAGCCGACAACAGTAAAAACAAAGGATTCCAACTAAAAGGACCAATATACATTTAGGGATAAATCTGACTTTATCCATCAAGGGAGGTAATAGAAAAACCAGTGATGTCTCCCATTGATTTTCAAATGTGCGAGTTAACCCTTTCAACACTACAGGCCTCTAAATAGACTTACAAAAAGTGTAGATCCAGATGAGCCGGCTCGTGACAAGCCGTCTCATCAGGATCTGCACGTTTTACCAGTAATAATTATTACTATTTTTAGATAAAATTACCCATTTTGATAAATGAACTGGTCCAAAGGTAATGTTCTTATTAATGTATCGGTCTAAAAGAATCATGCACCAGTCCATGTCAGTTACTTGGGGTTGAATGGGTTAATTTCTAATTAAAGGTCATAATATTATATTAACATTGCTTGCATGTTATGGTCTAGTACAGATTCGTACAAACGACATTTGTCCTTGATTGCGCCACTTGAAATGCACTACGTCTCGTTTTCTAGAAGGTATTTTTGTGTTATTGTTTTAAACTACATGTACATACATTCTACATCCGCTATGTCGAATTCCACCGGACCGAACACAATACATCGACTTAACCGAAATTCGACTTAACGAAATTCAATAAAAATGGAGCCAGTTATATGTAACATGACTGTGTCTGAAACGGGACTTTGATCCGACTTCGAGGTAACCGGATAATTCGACATAACCGACTTTGACATAACGGATGTAGCTGTACGTAACGTAGATTTAAATAACGTATATTACAGCAACTATTAGTATGTACTAAACAATAATACATTGTTAAGTCAATATAGCAGTTGGGTTACTTGCACACCCAAAACTTGGAGTTTAAATTTATGTATTTTACATTGATTGCAATGAAGCCTATATCAGCTTATTGAATTTGCTCTCAATGACTACATCCTGGGCTAAACCAGTACCACCCATGTATATTGCAGCAAAGTCCAACCCAAACCCAGTACTCTAACCCGCAACATTTGGGCCAATAGTCTGCCTTTCTATATCTCTACACCACTCTTCATCACCTCTATTGTCACTATGTTTACTATACATGTGTTTTACGTTTATTTATCGTCGCTACCGGTTGCCCATATGAGCGACGCCTCCTGAAGAGATTAGTCATTTTAGATTGTATACGGATAGTGCATGATACAGACAGAGACCCATTCCATAGTCTACTCTGGGTCGTATACATGCACGGTGTAAAGCACCGACACGAGACCTCGGTTTAACGTCCCATCTGAGACTTAATTTTATTATGGTCAGATGGGGGATCGAACATGCCATCCCTGGATTACCAGTCCAGCGTGTTAACCACTGGACTACAGATCCGTCTGTTACTATTCATTGTACAAATGAATGTATTTGTTTTGGTAGCATATGTGTGCCTATGTAATATGCCTATTCATATGATAATATATTTAAATTGTCTGCACACAATGTGAGAATGATATATTATATGCCAAATATCATCTATAGATACTTTTCTGCACGAATGTTATATTATATTTATATTTCGGGTTTTACGCCTGCATCAGCACTATTTTGGGCTATATCGCCGGCGGGCAGTTTACCTAACAACACCTGTCCTGGGCAGGCTCCAGCGGTTAACCAGTACTTGGGTGCACCAACCTCCGTAAGACACTGCTATGTATTCGTAGTATAGGTATTAAAATTGTCCATTTGTTTTCAGGGAACTAGTTCCAAGCTTTCACTGATGTGCGCATAGATCACCAGAAATGGCCCAGGTCAATCTATTTACGATGCTGAAATTCTGCAACAATATTTGGTTCCCATATGATTCGCGCATGTTCTAGCAGGGATATAGTATATACTATTATGTTGGACATGGTTTCATTTTATTGTCCACACGTTTGCATTTAATTAATAAATTAAGCATTTTATAATGTATATACATTCATTCATTCACTCAATACACTATCCGAGTGTGTATTATGCAGAGTGAGTTTTCAATCGCCCTTCTATTACATATTAATATGCAATCGTTTTTCTTGTTAAAAATATATTTGAAATTAAGCATGTATGCAGTATGTTACAAGTATTAGCGACGAGAACGTAAAATTATAGTAAGATATTACTAATGAAAACTAATTAATCTTGATCTAGATAGGTGTAATTACTTAGAATATCAAGTAATCTGCTAGATACAATCGGTGTATGCCAGCAAACAATCATACTCCTGATATACTCCACTCCAATATTTCGCATAAATATATGTTGATGCGATTTTTAAAAACAAAAAGTACCCATTGACCTTTTGACCATACTTATAAGCCAAAGTATGGCTTGTCATCCTTACTTTACGTAAATGGTATAGTTCATACAATAAGAATGACATGGATGACAGTCAGTATTAAGGTTACTCTAGAACTTCATATGAACTACAGTTTAGTGTATTTAAAGCTTAAACTTTATTTATTTTATAATAACAATTTATATTAATCACTCTCGATGGCGCGGATGAACACGTAAATGTGGTCATTCGTATGGGAGGAAACCGGAGTACCCGGAGAAAACCCACCTGTCCGATTTGGCGACCACCGTACCAATTGACATAATTCCTGGTCCGAGGATCGAACCTGGGTTGCATCGGTGAGAAGCGAGCGCGCTAACCACTGCGCCAATCGGTCAGTTTAGTTTATTATTCCATTTCAAGCAAGCAAACGCACAGTGAAACACATTAAGATACGCCAGATAAGCTTCCTCTTTGGTGTTGTCAGCCATATCTGGGATCTATTCATTATATCGTTATTAGTTTTTGACCATTCTGATTAGTTCCGCCATGTTCAATAATCAAACCCTTTGGGTTTGTGCAGCATGGTGAATGGACAGTGTAGATAGCTTCTAAAACGACGTCCAACGTAGTTCATGACACGATGTATGTTACACCGCTACCTGTCAACTAGTATTGGACGTGCTACATTTAGGTTGTTGTTTTTCAGTATGGCTGGACATAGCGCTCTGCTGTTAACCGCTGTATTTTGTATGTGTCTCGTTACGGTTGGGTCATCTAATGGAGATACATGTGAACGATTTCAACTCAAGAAGGAACATTTGAACAAACGACTAAATGGGCATGCATTAATTGAAATGAAAGTGCCAGGACACCACGAGTGTGTCAAGGAGTGTATGGTTCTGACTGCCTGCAAGTCCATCAACTACTTTAAGCATCATAAGAACTGTACTCTGAACGATGCAGACAGCCAGTCGCTGGATCATACACAATATGAAAGCCAAGCTGGTGCTATTTACTCGGATATCTCAGAGTGGCCAAGCGTACGTAGTTTTCAAATACTAATTTAATGTGGAGTTAATAATATAGTAGTGAATGAAAGGTTAGACGAGCTGTTGTGAGAGTTCACGTATTCGCGATCCGTCTTCCTTCAATATTTGAGATGTTTCTAAATTAGTTTTTCTAGTGAACCAATAATAGAGATATTTCTAAATTAGTTTTTCTAGTGAACCAATAATAGAGATATTTCTAAATTAGTTTTTCTCGTGAACCAATTATAGAGATAATTCTATATTAGTTTTTCTCGTGAACCAATAATAGAGATAATTCTAAATTAGTTTTTCTCGTGAGCCAATATTAGAGATATTTCTAAATTACGCTTACACTCCAGACAGTAACACCATAATGTACCTGTATGTCCAGAGCTATATTGCAGAAACTAAGCTAAAATTATCACAAACTGCATTTGCATATGAAGTATAGCTTTACGTTTCGCTGTGAAGGAAAAATGCTTTAACATGCTTCAAATATATGGATTAATATTGCTGTGGGTTTGGTACAACATCGTTTACAGAACCGCGTGTTTCAACCAACAAACGAAATCACAAATCATACTAATTTGAATGTCCATATTTTAAAATAAATGTTTCTTTCCTGAACAGATAATGGTGGGGAGTTGCGGCACACGACCTTGTGAGCATACACAGAAATGCGTGGTTGCTGGAGCACAGTACAAATGCATCGACATTGGTAAGTGAAAACGGAACGGGTGAGTAGTACAATGGTTAACAGGTTCGATCCCCCGTCTGACCCTAATAATATTAATAGTCTTTCAGATGGAATTAAAACCCAGGTCTCTTCTCGGTGCACGTAAATGAACCAGAGTAAGCTCTGGAATGGGTCTCTGTCTGTATCATTGCACTATCCTCAAAAATCTAAAATGACTAATCTCTTCAGGAGACGCCGCTTATATTGGCAACCAGTAGCGACTATAACGGAGGATTCTCATAGTTTAACTAGACATCTATTTTCACTTCTATCTATTAATATACATCTTATTATTAATGAGCTTAAAGCGTACATGCATTTATGTGTAAGTATAATAGCGCAGTGGATCCGCGTTCGCTTCAGGTGCAAAATGTCCGGAGTTCGAGCCCCGCTGTAGCCGTTACGATTGTGCCCTTAAGCAATACATTTAATGTCCACGTTGCCTCTTCTCTCATCAGGAATGAGGTCTCGAGAGTGATTATGTTATGTTATATTTCGGGTTTTACGCCTGCATCAGCACCATTTTGGGCTATATCGCCGGCGGGCAGTTTACCTAACAACACCTTTCCTGGGCAGGCTCCAGCGGTTAACCAGTACTTGGGTGCACCAACCTCCGTAAGAAACTGCCAACTTTTTCATATAAATGAGACACGGCCTGAGCGGGGCTCGAACCCGTGAACATCAGTGATGATAGGTTACAGTGGTATACAAGTCTTCTCGAGAGTGATTAATATAAGTTATAAGAACTTGTTTCGCAATCGAGCTCAAATAAATGTGTATAAAAAACTAAGTATAATTATATAATTTGTATGACAGCAATAGAAACTAAATAGAACGTACATAAGTGGATAGCTATACTACATTTTATAATTAAGTTTATTACATAGTTAATGATGAAATTATGCGAACTACAGTGCACATGTAGTACACGTATGTACTAGTAGCCCACATGTTTCCATATTAATTTTTATTTTCATTCGGGAGTGAAATGTTTAGTTTAAGCATTATTTATTTCAGTATTTGTACATGTAATCAAGAAATGAACATTTTACATGTAATCAAGAAATGAACATTTTACATATAATTTAACAGCAGCAGACTGAAAGGGATTAGAAAACTTATATAGTTCTTCTCCCTATCAATTGATTGATATATAATAGGCAGGAGAATAATATAACAATGAAAATACGGGAAATCTATTCTAGAATGTTTGATCCGTTAGTTTCACAGAGTTTTTATTGCACTACGTTTCTTTATAGATATCATACTATAAGCATCTTAAAATACGTTCAAACTGCAATTTTTCCTAGAAATATGTTTTTGTTATTCATCTCAACACTCGTGAAACATTTATATGCATGCCTCCCGGCGAATAATAAAAATGTACAACATGTAACGCATGGTTGCATCACTCAATAGGAAATTTCAAAAGTTACCTTACAGACGGATCTGTATTTCAGTGGAAACACGCTGGACTAGTAATCCAGGGTTCGATCCCCCGTCTGACCCTAATAGAATGAACATTCTTTCAGATGGGACGTTAAACCGATCGTTGCTTTACACCGTGCACGTAAACGATCCAGAGGAGACTCTGAAATGGGTCTCTGTCTGTATCATTGCACTATCCTCCAAAATCTAAAATGACTAATCTCTTCAGGAGGCGTCGCTCATATGGGCAACCGGTAGCGACGATAAATAAACGTAAAACAACAGTATGGTTGCAGTTAGTGAGATAATTAACACGTGGTCATATAGCATACATCTTACATTCAGTACATTGAAGACGTTATTCACTAATCCGGCATTAATAAGTATAATTATGTGCCAAAACCTGCTTTAATATTTTACAGCATCGTAGTTCTAATCTATGTACATTATTTTATTTGTGAACAAATTTATATGTGAACTATGTAAAAGTAAATACTGCTAATCCATCCCTGATCTGATCAGAGGTGGTTCTGATTTCATAAAACATATTCTAATTTGCGCGATAGTGCTCTGTTACGCTGCATAGAGCTCCTAACCCATAGAGCTCCTCGAGGAGCTCTATGCGTCGTTAAAGAACCTCATAGAGCTCCTGTCCGATAGAGCTTCAATGCGTCAATATGCCCGATCGTCCCGCATTGAGCTCCTCTGTTGTCAACTACTATAACATATTAAACTACTGACTATTTTTATGCTCCCCAAAGGGAGAGCATATAGTTGCCACTTTGTCTGTCCGTCCGTCCGTCCGTCCGTTTGTTCGTCCGCCCGTTCGTTCGTCCGGGTACTTCTTCTCCGGAGCATAACTCGAAAAGCATAGAAGGAAATCACATGAAACTTGAATATGTGATGGAGAGCAGAGCGCAAGAACCATAACTATCTGTGTTGTCATTGATGAATTATCTCCCTTTTCACTTTATTAATTCTTGCTGTAGCATAACTCGTAAAAGTATTGAATGAAATCTAATGAAACTTGAAACGGTGATAGAGGGAAATGAGGCGGTGTATAGAGCGCGAGAACAATAAATCTCTGTGATGTACCTACTGAATCATCTCCCCTTTTCACCTTATTATGTGCTTGTCCGGAGCATAACTCGAAAAGTATTGAAGGTAATAAAAAGAAACTTGAAGCAGTGATAGAGGGCAATGAGGCGGAGTGCAGAGCGCAAGAACCATAACTATTTGTGTTGTACTTACTGAATTGTGTCCTTGTTTCACTTTATTAAAGGCTTGTTAGGCACCTACTAGTCGAAGACCCGGTAATGGGGACTTAGTTTATACAAATTTATTTTAGCTCGATTGCGAAACAAGTTCTTTCAACTTATATAAATCGCTCTCGAGACCTCATTCCTGATGGAATCCATCGCCACGAGGGAGAGAAGAGGCAACGTGGAATTTAAATGCCTTGCCTAAGGACACAATCGTAACGGCTCCAGCGGGGCTCGAACTCCGGACCTTTCGCACCTGAAGCGAACGCGCATCCACTGCGCTATCACGACTTCCACAAATATCCTCTTAGTTATAACATGTAGCTTGCGTGATGCCGATGCAACATGTTGATAGTAGCATAGCCCCACCCACCATTGGTAATCAACAGAATCGTATCATATAAAATATACATAACCTCTTTGGAAATGTTTAGGCTTTTCCCCCAATGTTTGGGACAGTATTGAAGTACACGTGAATGCAACATGTTGATAGTAGCATAGCCACACCCACCATTGGTAATCAACAGAATCGTATCATATAAAATATACATAACCTCTTTGGAAATGTTTATGCTTTTCCCCAATGTTTGGGACAGTATTGAAGTACGCGTGAATGCAACATGTTGATAGTAGCATAGCCACACCCACCATTGGTAATCAACAGAATCGTATCATATAAAATATACATAACCTCTTTGGAAATGTTTAGGCGGTTTGGCGTTCAAGGACGTTCGTTTGCGTCCGTATCAAGTACTCGGCGTTCCCACCACGTTTTATTCACTTTTCTCGGTCGTGATACTAAAGCCATGCGAGGGCATGTAGGTGTGAATAGGTGTTAATACCTACAACGCGTACGTGCATTTGTATCTACAAGTGCACGTATAAGTCATCTCAACATCTTAATTATCGGAAGTGGGGAGCTCTATGCGTCAGGTTGAAAGACCCATTTTAAAGTTGATGTGTACCTTCGACCGATAGGGCTCTCGGGAGCTCTATGCGTGTTTGCCTAACGCACAGCGCTTCTTAGGAGCTCTATGCGTTGTGGCCTAACGCATAGAGCTACCTGGGAGTGTGCAATGTATGTGTTATAATATAAATTGAAATGTATGTACTTTACATAGATGGGACAGAAATAAACATATAATATATATATTCATTTTTTAATTAGAACTTTTCGAGCTGAATGCTTGGATTTATGTATAATTAACGTGTATGTTATGTTATAGTTCTAGTTTTACGCCTGCATCAGCACCATTTTGGGCTATATCGCCGGCAGGCAGTTTACCTAACAACACCTTTCCTGGGCAGGCTCCAGCGGTTAACCAGTACTTGGGTGCACCAACCTCCGTAAGAAACTGCCAACTTTTTCATATAAATGAGACACGGTCTGAGCGGGGCTCGAACCCATGACCATCAGTGATGATATTGTTTGTATCATTTCACAAATTTTGAATCACTAACGAATAAATAAAATGTTACCTGTATATTAATAGTTCAACTGTGAAAATAGACCAAATTTTATATTAACAAAAATAAATTATATTATTGCATTTAAAGAATTACTAGGACAATCCGGAAATTGTCATTCATAAAAATTGCCAAACAAAATGGCGGCCAAGATAATGTAATTTCAGTGTTTGTATTGACTATTACATTTCCTTCGATGAAAGTATGTGCCCCGAGTGTGTCTAATTTCGTATGAATTTCCTCATCAATGCTATGCAGAGCTCTGCAACGCTCACTCGACGTTACGGGCATGCGCATTCGAAGCATTCGGCCTCGGCGCACTTTAATTACGCCCAATGTAGTTCATACGTCAATGGAAACTATTAACTCACTATTCATTCCTTACTTGAATGGTGCGTCGTGCACTTGAATATATCAGTACACACAGTGAGTATGCGAGGTGCGGATGTACTATTACTTCTAACAGAACAATCCCCACGTGGTTTCTCTAAATAAATGTACATCATTAATATAAACATAAAACTTAATATTTAATTAAGCAATCACTGCAAGGTATTTGTAAGTCATATCAGACATATGTATTATCATTGAACAAACCCCGCGTGGTTTGGTTTAGCCTATGTCTACTTTTATATTCCTAATTAAACGGTACGGATGCTTCAACAACATCATCATTAATATTAAAGGCATACTTAGTATGTTTTTTATCTTAAAATAACTTTGCGTAACTTTACACCCCAGGTACAATGAGAACGGCCATATTATAAATGTTGCATTTTGCGAAATAAAACCATATTTCACTTATGAAGCAGTCGACCTTTCTAGGAAAATCATGCAACAGGTATAACACCACTTATATTTAACCCTTTGCACGCTAGCGACAAAATAAAATCACTTTTGCAAACAGTATAGAGCCAGATTAGACGACACATAATAATAATCTGATAAGGCATTATGCTGTTTGCTATTCGGATAGTGGAGATAAAACACTTGGCTGAATAGCAAACAATATGGATCCTGATCAAACGCCACGGTGGTCGAGTGGTTAAAGTCGATATAGTTACGGTCGCTGACTTGCATACCACTGTAACCTATCACCACTGATGGTCACGGGTTCTAGCCCCGCTCAGACTGTGTCTCTTTATATGAACATGTTGGCAGTTTCTTACGGAGGTTGGTACACCAAGTACTGGTTAACCGCCTGTCCAGGAAAGGTGATGTTAGGTAATCTATCCGTCGCTCAAATGGGCAACAGGTAGCGACGTTAAATAAACTTAAATAATAAAGAAACGTATGAATTAGCACCGTAGTTCTTTTTTTAAACATTCTCAATTACCGAGATTTTAATAATTTTAGTCTATACAAATTTATTTTAGCTCGATTGCGAAACAAGTTCTTACAACTTATATTCCTGGTGGAACCCATCGCCACGAGGGAGAGAGAAGAGGCAACGTGTAATTTAAATGCCTTGCCTATGGGCACACTCGTAAGGGCTCCAGCGGGGCTCGAACTCCGGACCTTTCGCACCTGAAGCGAACGCGCATCCACTGAGCTATCACGACTTCCACAAACCATTTTGAATCAGTGTCCCCGATAGAGCGTATCCCGAGCCGAGATTGGTTTTGAGAGTTGGTGTGTGTATCATATAGATATAATTAGTTAATTACCGTTCACTATTATAATTACAGACTGTGGTGATCCGAAGATAAAGCATGGCGCGCCCAATTCAACAATGTTTGGACAGCACACAACGGTTTGTGAACATGGATATTTCGTCAAAAGAGAGGCTTCAATTACGTGCATGGCAAATGGTATTTGGGGCCGGAAACCAGAATGTCAGTTTGATTGTAAGTTATCGATTTTATCTCGTTTGTAAATATAAGACTTATTTCTATTATAACACGTGTTCGCCGGCGTACCCGTGCGTTCAAGTCCCAAACAACTACAGCTGTGTACAAGCCCGCAGACGGATCTGTAGTCCAGTGATAACACGCTGGACTGGTAATCCAGGGATCGCAGGTTCGATCCCCCGCCTGACCCTAATACAATTAACAGTCTTTCAGGTGGGACGTTAAACCGAAGTCTCATGTCGGTGCTTTACACCGTGCACGTAAAAGAACCAGAGGAAACTCTGGAATGGGTCTCTGTATCATTGAACTATCCTCCAAATATCTGAAATGACTAATCTCTTCAGGAGGCGTCGCTCATATTGGCAACCGGTAGCGACGATAAATAAACGTAAAACACACAAACAAATAATCTCTATATCTCTCTGCCCAGCCTTTCCTCGCAACCAGCTTCTATATATTTATATATATCTCTTCCCCTAATGTCAACCCCCCCCCCCCGTGAGGGGTGTAGCATGTTGCGCGCCAAATCCCCAAAGAAGTTAAATGGATAGTAGTTAAAAGCATATCATACGAAATTAAAATCTAAGTTGGGTTACAAGTTAGCTGGGCAGAACAACTAAGGGCTGGCACGAGCAATACAGCAACCGTATTGAATTGCCCTATGGTGAGGAGATGGGCAATGCCCTGTGGGAGGTGGTTCCAATGATAAATGGTTCTTGGAAAAAATAAAAACTTTTAATAGTCTGTAGTCGCTGTAATTCACGGATAGTTTAAGTAAGGAATGACAGTTGCGTGCGGGACGGGAAATGACGTATTACCAATAGATGTTTCCTTATGTATAAAATCCATAATGATCAGGTAGCTGATTGAAAATCACATTGAAATTTATCTAGTTCTAACCTGCGTAGATTTTGTATAAATGGCGGATGTATAATAAGCATGCACTGATTGGTTAGTATAAGAACACGTGATTAAATAAGTGGTGTGTCGGGTCAAAAGTACGTGTCAACAAATTTAACTATTGGTCCAAGGGAAATAACTAAAACTCTACTGCACTGTACTACATTATGCTATGTATCATGACCAACCGATAGGTGTAGTCTACATTACTGGTTTAAATAGATGAACATGACGAGCGTTATGTATTTATTAATAATAATTGCACTATATGACACATGCCCGATCTATATTTCAAAACAAACCACCATATGGGATCAACATAAATCCAGCATACAATGTTATAGCTTTTTTTCAGGGGAGGTAAGTACTGTTGTTTTGCTTAGTGTTGAGTTTGGAAGCATAACATATAATATATAATTCTTTACTTACCGTGTGTATTCGGAATCTCGCAATTTCTCTCGATATATAGTTGCCACATCTTTGATAATGAAGTATCCACTTTAGTGTGTTCCTCGTCCGCAGACGTCCTCAGTTCGTTTATTTCATGTGGTCGTATGTTATTGCTGACACCGTTTATTTTCCGGTCAATTCGCACGTAATTATAGTGATCAGTTTCAATCCGTGTCGGAAATTAACACATTACCGGATCCACTATGTGGATCATTCTGGTATATGTGTGCCATGCATATAGTAACGCCTCTATGTGGGTCAATGACTCAGCCAATTATTAACAAGGCAAATGCTATGACACCATTTATAACACGTGCATGTATGTGGTATTAATATTGTTTTAGCTATGCGTGTTTGTCTTCCTTTCACCATTGAATGGTATTTATGTTTATGGTTTTTCAGTATTATATACTACGTATTACGCTAGCCATCATAACGGTATATTTTAAAAAGGTAACTGTTGTGTGTGTTTTACGTTTATTTATCGTCGCTACCGGTTGCCCATATTAGCGACGCCTCCTAAAGAGATTAGTCATTTTAGATTTTTGGAGGATAAAAAAACTTTCAACTTATTTATATAGGCCCTATGTAACGATTGCAAAGCAAGTTTTAACAACTTATATTAATCCATCTCACATACTTCTCGGTCCGAGGATCGAAACTGGGTTGCATTGGTGAGAAGCGAGCACGCTAACCACTACGCTAATCGGACAGCCTTTTAGGAGGATAGTGCAATGATACCGTCAGAGACCTATTCATGAGTCTCCTTTGGTTCTTTGGCATGCACGGTGTAAAGCACCGACATGCGACCTCGGTTTAAAGTCCCATCTGAAAGACTGTTAATTTTATTAGAATCAGAAGGAGGATCGATCCCTGGATTACCAGTTCAGCGTGTTAACCACTGGACTACAGATCCGTCTGTAAGGTAACTATCGACATTTCCTATTGAGTGTAGGCCTACTGTTTATTCTGATTTGTTATGCACGTGTAAAGCGGAAGAACTAATTAGATGGGAGAAATAATTAAATCATCCATATATCGCTTTATTTTTTTATTCTTTGTTTATTTATTGTTTTTTATTCCTCATAATTTCATAGTATTATTAAACTTTATTTATTTTACAACGATTACGAAGCAAGTTTTAACAACGTATATCAATCACTCTCGTTGGCGCGGATGAAAGCGTTAATGTTGTCATTCGTGTGGAAGGAAACCAGAGTACCAGGAGAAAACACACATGTCCGATCTGGCGACCACCATAGTATTATTAACATAATATATATACAGATAAGTACATAGCATGACAGTATCAAACGTTATGCATTACATATAGTATGTGCATAGTCATTATTATAAACAAATGAGGTTTTTATATATGGTGTGGGGGGAGAGTATATGTATGTTTAGGGAATCAGTGTAGACATGAATATTAATGTCCGCCAAACGGGGTTATATAAGGTGTTTATGTAAACCATTATGATTGACTTGTTCGTGCCTCCACACCGTGCACGTCGGGAACAAGGCACAGCTCACAGCAGGAAATTGGATCACCTGTTCCGAAGTGACCAATCCACGACGCTGAGGCATACAGACGAGGACCCGCATCGACTCTTTTGAGTGTCTTACACTTACCTAGATCAGCGACAGCTAATACTGGGGCGCTGAAGAGGCGACGAGTGACTGGGTAGGAGAAGACGGCAGTCGTTTCGCGTGGATGGCGCACTCGTCGCCTCGAACTCTTTTATCTGTCTCCAACAACGGGCGAGCGGTTGGAGACGGAGGGATGCGACCTCGACCCCGGATGCGTCAACGGGGTGGACAACGACGGAACAACCGAACCATTTTGCTGCTGTGAGCCGACTAATCGTGGAGGATGTGGCCCTAAAAATACCGAGAAAATAACCACCTTGGACATGATGGCGGAGAGACACCAGTACCATAATCACCAGCACCATAAACTTCTAGAGCATAATCATCTTGGACTTAATCAACTTAGACACAACCAACAAGGAATAACTATCGAGTAACATAATCATCTTGGACCGAAATCTTCACGGGAATCTACAACTTCAATCTTCAATCTACACCACTCTACAATACACCGACGACACAACACTTCATCGAATAATCGACGGTGTGAAAGCACGTTTGCTCGCCCATATGGTTTACCGGCGGCGAGAGTAAATAAATGGCATCATCATCATCATTATGATTGAACAGGCGGATATGTAGTCCAGTGCTAACACGCTGGACTGGTAATCCAGGGATTGCAGGTTCGATCCCCCGTCTGACCCTAATAACATTTCTTTCAGATGGGACGTTAAACCGAGGTCTCGTGTCGGTGATTTACACCGTGTACGTAAAAGAACCAGAGGAGATTCTGGAATGGGTCTCTGTCTGTATCATTGCACTATCCTCCAAAATCTAAAATGACTAATCTCTTCAGGAGGCGTCGCTCATATGGGCAACCGGTAGCGACGATAAATAAACGTAAAAACACACATTATGATTGATATTTGTAGCTATATGGGTGGGTATCGTTGGGGGTTGGTGTAGCGGGCACTGATAGAGAATGATAAATGGATAGTGGAATGGAGACTAGGAGGGATACTTATATTGTATATTCTGTGTTTATTTAAGTATTTTAGATTTCAAAAGGACACTGAGGGGAATATATGTTGAATAATGGACACTGTGTTATATATATATCCATACCCGTATGAATATTATATACCGATTTATGTATGTATGTTCCTTTACTGTCAAACCCCTCGCGGGGACTTAGACATGTTTTCCTGGGCAGGCTTAGCCGACCTAAGCGATTAACCAGTACTAAGCAATGTGTGTGAGGTGCCTTGCTCAATGACACTACATACGTGACCTGACCGAGTATCGAACCCTGGACCGTTCGATTCCAAATCCGACGCTCTACCACTGGGCCACGGACGCCACACTTATTATGGCAGCAGGAATTTATTCATTTCAGTAAGTGATTGCCACGTTCTTCTTCAACGTGTACCGTCGGCAACCAGCGGAATATATCTCGTAAAACAAGACATGTTGCATGTGTACTGTGATATGGACACAGATGGCGGCGGCTGGACGGTAAGTAGAATCTATGTTGTCAAGCTTTGGGCAGTGAAGTAAGCACTGCTAGTCTTGAATATTTACGGTGATGGATACAGACATTGGTAGTGGGTGTGTGTTTTACGTTTATTTATCGTCGTTACCGGTTGCCCATATGAACGACGCCTCCTGAAGAGATTAGTCATTTTAGATTTTGGAGGATAGTGCATGATACAGACAGAGACCCATTTCAGAGTCTCCTCTGGTTCTTTTACGTGTACAGTGTAAAGCACCGACACGAGACCTCGGTTTAAGTCCCATCTAAAAGACTGTAATTTTATTAGGGTTAGACGGGATTGAACCTGCGATCCCTGGAACACACAACGGTACACATATTGTTTCTAGTAGTGGAGCCAGACAGTTGTGGTCCAGGACGCCGCATTAGACTCGTCACACGTCACGCCAAGGGTATCCCAAGGAACCGTCCTTGGACCGTTTGTAGTCTATGTGTACATCAACGACATAGCTTATATCATCTCAACATTCGTCTTTTAAGCAGTGTGTACATTTACTATACTGGTAAACAGATTGTAGTCCAGTGGTAACACGCTGGACTGTAATCCAGGGATCACAGACTCGATCCCCCGTCTGACCCTAATAAAATTAACAGTCTTTCAGATGGGACATTAAACCGAGGTATCGTGTCGGTGCTGTACACCGTTCACGAAAAAGAACCAGAGGAGACTTTGGAATGGGTCTCTGTCTGTAATTTGCACTAGCCTCCAAAAATCTAACATGAATAATCTCTTCAGGAGGCGTCGCTCATATGGGCAACCAGTAACGACGATAAATTAACGTAAAACACACCCTCTACTGGTACATTGTACATTACATATGCTGCTAATTTGCAATAATTCACTTTGTTGCTCTAGCGGGATGGTGTCACCGATTATTGGGACAAGAATCAATACATTGTATTGGTGTTGATGGCACCGAATGGTCATATTATATTGTGCGAATTTATTAGTATAATTAAAATGTTTATTATTGATTTGCCATTATACAGTTTATGACTAACATGGGATGATGTGACCGGTTGTTAATGCTATAATCACAAGTGTGTATTGATGTTTGTGCCGTCAGCTAGTCATATTGTCATCATATTGTAAATTCAGTGGTGTCTAAAATGTTTTCAGAATACAGTTTGTCGAAAATAGAGCAACCTTATTGAATATTATTTTATATTTTCCTATAGCGCCTTATTTCATAGCTCTCCTCAGCGTACTACGACTGCATCATCGAGTAAAACATAGGATATTATTAACAAACTAGCGGTTTCCAGTGTAGCATGAATTTACTGGTGTGAATTTGTCCTGGTTCGGTATTCACATTCTTAGTTATACGTAAATATTTCTCAATTTACGTATTCTTGGAATATGTATTATAGTTCCAGGTTTAAAAGCTCCAGCGTACACGGTAGTATTATTATTAAGTAGTATTTGTTCAACTATTAAGACCACCGCCGAAATACACTGTACTAGTATACCATATTTGATCATGGATCATTTTTGACCTACTTCATATGTTATAATGTTTGTTTGTATTTGTTGAAACAAAAACTACTACTAGCTCTCCTCGTGAGTGTATTTGTGCCATAGACAATGGGAAATTAAGTTGATATATGGGCTAAGATTGGCTATCCATCCATCCATCCCATCCATCCATCCATCTACCTACCTACCTATCTATCTATCTACCTACCTACCTACCTACCTACTATCTATCTATATATATATAGTATTCTAGAGCAGTGTGAAAGAGATAGCTGCTGACACAATATATATTGTATTCCATGATGATGATGATGATGATGAATGATGATGATGATAATGAGTGATGATGATGTATGATGAGATGAGTGTGATGATGATGATGATGATGATGATGATGATGATGATGATTGATGTGATGTGATGATGATGATGATGATGATGATTGTTGTGATGATGATGATGATGATGATGATGATTGATGATGATGATGATGATGATGATGATGATGATGGATGATGATGATGATGATGATGAGTGATGATGATGATGATGATGATGGGGATGATGATTGATGATGATGATGATGATGATGATGATGATGATGATGATGATGATGATGATGATGAGATATGATGATGATGATGATGATGATGGATGATGATGATGATGATGATGATGATGATGATGATGATGATGATGATGATGATGATGATGATGATGATGATGATGATGATGATGATGATGATGATGATGATGATGATGATGATGATGATGATGATGATGATGATGATGATGATGATGATGGTGATGATGATGATGATGATGATGATGATGAGATGATGATGATGATGATGATGATGAGATGATGATGATGATGCTGATGAGATGATGATGATGATGATGATGATGATGATGATGATGATGATGATGCTGATGATGATGATGATGGTGATGATGATGATGATGATGATGATGATGATTGATGATGATGAGATGATGATGATGATGCTGATGATGATGATGATGATGATGATGATGATGATGATGATGATGATGATGATGATGATGATGATGATGATGTGATGATGATGATGATGATGATGATGATGATGATGATGATGTGATGATGATGATGATGATGATGCTGATGATGCTGATGATGATGATGATGATGATGATGATGATGATGCTGATGATGATGATGATGATGATGATGATGATGATGATGTGATGATGTGATGGTGATGATGATGATGGTGATGATGATGATGATGATTGATGATGATGATGATGATGATGATGATGATGATGATGATGATGATGATGATGATGATGATGATGCTGATGATGATTGAGTTTATTTACCCTCGCCGCCGGCGAACCATGTGGGTGAGCGTACTAAGACGTTTAGTTAACTCCTCATATTTGTATCGACTGAGGTGGTTATGTTGTGTGCATTAGTAATACTATTTGAATGCTCATCCCGGCCATAGATTAGGCTTCAAGCACCAAAATGTATAGTCAGTGCAGGGGTCACGTTATACTGTCCCACATCTCATATTCGTTGATGTGTGCATATGTTTGATGTATAATATTATTTGTATGCTCAGCCCGGCCATATATTAGGCTACACACACCAACATATATAGAGTCAGTGCAGGGGTCACTCTATACTGTCTCACATCTCATATTCGTTGATGTATGAATATGTTTGATGTATAATATTATTTGTATGCTCAGCCCGGCCATAGATTAGGCTACACACACCAACATATATAGAGTCAGTGCAGGGGTGGCGCATCTTATATTCGTTAACCTATGTATATTTTAGATGGATACTGTTATTTGATTACTCAGCCATAACTTAGGTTACAAGCATAAACAACACATAGGAGACACACTCAACTTAGTCCAAATATTTAGACTTGAAAAATGGGACATTTTACTCTCAAGGCAATTCTCGAAATAACAGAAAAAAAAGTATGTAGATATCTATATAGGACTACACTAAACTGTCCCGTATCTCTTATACTTATTTGCCTGTTTTCATGTTCTACGATCTCTATGTCTCCGCAAGCAACATAGGCCTACGACTAATTCTCGACTCCTTTAACTGTTTCTCGCCGTTTATGTGTCATTTTAATGGTGCGATCTGTCACAAGTCCTCAAAAACGGATATTATCAGAAACGTCTTAACGTTTGCATATGTCGGTTAAATCCAGGGCTTGTAAGGATGTTTTTCATTGGTAGAAAAATTATCCGCTGCTATAGCATATTAAGCTTATTCATAACCTAGTCTTTCAGATGAGACATTAAACAGAGTTCTCGACTCTTGAATGGGTTTGTCTCATTGCACTAAAATCTAAACTGACTAGTCTTTGCAGGAGGCATCGCTCATATGGGCAACCGGTAGCGGCAATAAATAAACGTCAAAACACACACGTACACAGCTTTGTATATTGTATTACAGGTATTTCAGAATCGATTGAGCGGAGTAGTCGACTTCTATCGTAACTTTACTGAGTACGAGAATGGATTTGGGGTACTTGAAGGAGAATTTTGGCTTGGTAAGCTACTCTGCGATGATCTAATGCGTTTTAAATTGAAATACAATGAATAGTTATAGGTACATGCGTGCGCCCCGCTGGAGCCTTTACGATTGTGCCCTTAGGCAAGGCATTTAATTTCCGTTGCCTCTTCTCTCTCCATCGTGGCGATGGATTCCAGCAGGAATGAGGTCTCGAGAGTGATTAATATAAGTTGAAAGAACTTGTTTCGCAATCGAGCTAAAATAAATTTGTATAAACTAAATGGACACTCGATAGTTTTCAAATAAATGAGGTGTTTAAATTCCATATATTGACATTTCTGTATGTGAGTAATTTTAACGCGTTACTCTGATTAATTTATTTCGATAACAAACAATGTAAACATTTCAAAACTGTTGCCATAGGAACACTATTTCTAAGCCAACGATGCTGCTGTAAAACATATTGCCGCGTGCGATTTGGTCAAATCCTGATATAAATTAAAACCGTGGAATGTAAATGTGAATAAATAGGATTATCCTATAACATATAAAATTCCATTTCTTAGCATACATGTATAACCAAATTATATACAGTCAAACCTGTCTTAAGCAGCCAGCCAAGGGAATCACAGAAAGTGGCTGTATAACACAGGTGGCTGTTTAATAGAGGTCAAATGTTTAAATAAATCAATACATTGGGAATATGTAAACTGGCTGCTTAATACAGTTTGGCTGCTTAATAGAGGTGACCCCTAACACAGGTTTGATTGTAGACATCATGTACTAACTATGAATTATCTAGCATTCAACACAAGCTATGCCAATACATACTGTTAAAACTAATATCAACTGAGGCAATGTAAACTTAGTACCAAAACTGATAAAATATTGCAATATTATTATATTAGGTTGTCAGATTAGCACAGTGGTTAGCGCGCTCGCTTCTCACCAATGCGACCCGGGTTCGATCCTCAGACCGGGAAGTATGTGAAATGGTACGGTGGTCGCCAGATCGGACAGGTGGGTTTTCTCCGGGTACTCTGGTTTCCTCCCACGCGAATGACAACATATACACTTTCATCCGCGCCAACGAGAGTGATTAATATAAGTTGTTAGAACTTGCTTAGCAATCGTTATAAAATAAATACAGTTTGAAAAAAAATAATTACAACATTTTAGGTCTCAAATACATCCATCAGATGACAGCTCACGTAGCCACGGAACTGAGAATAGTCATGACAGCGTCAGACAACACTGTTGCTTATGACAACTATGCAGACTTTAACCTGAGTCCAGGAACAGATTACACATTTAACATTGGAAATCAAACCCGTACATCTGGCTTGGAAGGTACACAATTATATGGTTCACTGGGTAGAGCTAACTGATCGTTTTTATGATGTTCGGGGATTTGACCCCCACCCCCAAGAATTGTTTTGTGGGAGTTTGCATTTCGTGTATTTTCGGAGAGCCCGGCGGCTAGTAGTTTAATCATATTTTATTGCATTCTTTATATTCAATGTACAATACAACTCAAATGTACAAAACATGTTACGGATGAATTAAATAAGATATATGGTACACACATTATCAGTATGTATATATATATATGGAGAAGCAAAAGGGTTGGGCCACAAGTTTTAACAACATTAGTTTCGGAAAGCCCCAACATACTAGATAGTAATTAACAAAGATACTGAGACCTGCCCGGCGACTCCATTACGTTGTCCCTTTGGTTGTCTAGTTATGTCCTAGTCTCACAGACCAAAACCAGCATTAGGACATGATGTCAGCAAACAAGAAAACGTAGGGTACGCTACACTGACTGTTTAGAGGCATGGCGCATAGTGTGCGCTAATCAATCGGCCATATATGTTAACTGTTCCAGGTCGGAAAACTGTATAGTTCTTATCAATCCGCCATATATGTTAACTATTCCAGGTCGGAAAACTGTATAGTTCCTTCAATCCGCCATATATGCTAACTGTTCCAGGTCGGAAAACTGTATAGTTCTTATAAATCCGCCATATATGTTAACTGTTCCAGGTCGGAAAACTGTATAGTTCTTATCAATCGGCCATATATGTTAACTGTTCCAGGTCCGAAAACTGTATAGTTCTTATCAATCGGCCATATATGTTAACTGTTCCAGGTCGGAAAACTGTATAGTTCTTATCAATCGGCCATATATGCTAACTGTTCCAGGTCCGAAAACTGTATAGTTCTTATCAATCGGCCATATATGTTAACTGTTCCAGGTCGGAAAACTGTATAGTTCTTATCAATCGGCCATATATGTTAACTGTTCCAGGTCCGAAAACTGTATAGTTCTTATCAATCCGCCATATATGTTAACTGTTCCAGGTCGGAAAACTGTATTAAGAAACAATGGATACCGATTCTCTACCTATGACAAGGATCAGGACATATATTCCACTAACTGTGCAGAAAATAGTCACGGTGCCTGGTGGTATCCCGGATGCGGACCTGTCAATCTGAATGGCGAGTATTTAACACCAGGGAATAGTTCGGCTGCTTTCAATGGCTGGGCAGGAATGCTATACTATGCATTTGATGCGAAAAGATCTCTAAAAACATCAAAGATGATGTTCCGAAGATTTAACAGAAATTAGTTTATACACATTTAGTTTAGCTCGATTGCGAAACAAGTTATTTCAACTTATATAAATCACTATCGAGACCTCATTCCTGATGGAATCCATCGCCACGAGGGAGAGAGAAGAGGCAACGTGGAATTTAAATGCCTTGCCTAAGGGCACACTCATAACGGCTCCAGTGGGGCTCGAACTACGGACCTTTCGCACCTGAAGCGAACGCTCATCCACTGCGCTATCACGACTTCCATGAAACAGAAAACTTAACAGAAATTCTGTATCATAATGCGATTGTGTTCAACTGACGAACTGCCATGCAAAGAACACGTGGAGAATACTGTTGTACAGCATGCGTCATTAGTATAATAAGCCAATATTAATTCCCAAGCGTTGCATGGTGTGTGTGTTTTACGTTTATTTATCATCGCTACCGGTTGCCCATATGAGCGACGCATCCTGAAGAGATCAGTAATTTTAGATTTTGGAGGATAGTGCAATGATACAGACAGAGACCCATTGCAGAGTCTCCTCTGGTTCGTTTACGTGCACGGTGTAAAGCACCGACATGAGACCTCGGTTTAATGACCCATCTGAAAGACTGTTAATTGTAGTAGGATCAGACGGGGGATCGAACCTGCGAACCCTGGATTGCGTTGCATGGTTTTAAATCGGGAATTATTTATAGTGACCGGCAGTTTCATCTGACACAAGAACCATAGAATGCAGTATAACATTGTACTTTAGCATTGTGTAAAACATATTTTGTAATAATATCATGCATTGTAATTTAATGTTGTATGTAATTTTACTTACCATACCTAACCTGTGTAGTATGTGTGCTGTTATAGAGAGGTGACTGAGTTTGGAGGATAGCAATCCAGGGTTCGCAGGTTCGATCCCCCGTCTGATCCTAATAAAATTAACAGTCTTTCAGATGGGACGATAAACGAGGTCTCGTGTCGGTATTTTACACCATGCACGTAAAATAACCAGAGGAGACTCTGCAATGGGTCTCTGTCTGTATCATTGCACTATCCTCCAAACTCAGTCACCTCTCTATAACAGCACACATACCGTCTCCGTGGTCTAGTGGTTAAGGCGTTCGCCTACGGAGCGGGAGGTCGAAGTTTCGAATCTCATCAAGGGTTCGTTCTGATATTGCCTGTTGGTGAGCCAGCTAGTTAAATAATGGTTACCTGGAGGTTGGCATACACGCATAGGATTCGGGAAGTACTGATGTCCATAAAAGGGGGTGTCTCATAAGTCAGAAATGGCTGGCCCTTTAAATAGGAGTGACACTATAATACACAATAACATTACTTTGTATATATTCCATATATACCACATGTACGTTTTCATCCGCGCCAACGACAGTTCTTAATATAAGTTGTTAGAACTTGCTTCGCAATCGTTGTAAAATAAATAAAGTTTAAACGTTAATTATTCTCGATGTCAAATATCACTCGCTTAATCGGGTGAATGGATGACCTGTGACATTAAATATTTATTATATAATTCCAAATCCATGTGTATAATATGATGACATCGCCATATAACCGGCTATATTCACCCACTATGCTATCATCACTTATAAGTCATCATAAGTCGGCTTCTGGAAGAAGGCTGTCCTCAGCCTCTGACTCCAGCTCTTCGTTATTTGTACTGTCGCGTCCGGTTGCGATTTGCTCATTATAATTATACAATATGTCTTGATTTTTCCAAAATTTGTCTAGACGTCTCTCAAAAGAAGGTACTGACTTTGCACTTATAACACTGTCTGGTAATTAATGTAACATTAATTGCGAGACAACATACAGTAACCTTATGATGTCCACACTTCGGAAACGCCCATCTAAATACAGTCCATGTATAACACATGCATACCATGTGACGTTGATATATACATCATGTGTGTGTGTTGTAGAATGTACGCATAAACAAAACTTTAGTCAGATAAGTCAACAAATGAAAACCCATACACCGTGAACACTAAACTAGATCCATTAAATAGTAACTGATCAAGGTATCAATTCAAGACATTAATAAACGTGTTCATAAACATGGTATGGGTATGATTGGATATTTGTACATACACATTGTTCAATCATTGGCTGGCCAGTTACGGTGTTAAACTGTGATCAATCATTGGCTGGCCGGTTACGATGTTAAACTGTGCTTAATCATTGGCTGACCGGTTACTATGTTAAACTGTGCTCAATCATTGGCTGGCCAGTTACGATGTTAAACTGTGATCAATCAATGGCTGGCCGGTTACGATGCTAAACTGTGCTTAATCATTGGCTGGCCGGTTACGATGTTAAACTGTGCATAATCATTGGCTGGCCAGTTACGATGTTAAACTGTCCATAATCATTGGCTGACCAGTTACGATGTTAAACTGTGATCAATCATTGGCTGGCCAGTTACGGTGTTAAACTGTGATCAATCATTGGCTGGCAGGTTACGATGTTAGACTGTGCATAATCATTGGCTGGCCAGTTACGATGTTAAACTGTGCTTAATCATTGGCTGGCCAGTTACGATGTTAAACTGTGCTCAATCATTGGCTGGCCAGTTACGATGCTAAACTGTGATCAATCATTGGCTGGCCAGTTACGGTGTTAATCTGTGATCAATCATTGGCTGGCCGGTTACGGTGTTAAACTGTGATCAATCATTGGCTGGCCAGTTACGGTGTTAATCTGTGATCAATCATTGGCTGGCCGGTTACGGTGTTAAACTGTGCTCAGTCATTGGCTGGCCAGTTACGATGTTAAACTGTGATCAATCAATGGCTGGCCGGTTACGATGCTAAACTGTGCTTAATCATTGGCTGGCCGGTTACGATGTTAAACTGTGCATAATCATTGGCTGGCCAGTTACGATGTTAAACTGTCCATAATCATTGGCTGGCCAGTTACGATGTTAAACTGTGCTCAATCATTGGCTGGCCAGTTACGATGTTAAACTGTGCTCAATCATTGGCTGGCCGGTTACGATGTTAAACTGTGCTTAATCATTGGCTGACCAGTTAAGATGTTAAACTGTGCTCAGTCATTGGCTGGCCAGTTACGATGTTAAACTGTGCTCAGTCATTGGCTGGCCAGTTACGATGTTAAACTGTGCTTAATCATTGGCTGGCCAGTTACGATGTTAAACTGTGCTTAATCATTGGATGGCCAGTTACGATGTTAAAATGTGCTTAATCATTGGCTGGCCAGTTACGGTGTTAAACTGTGCTTAATCATTGGCTGACCAGTTACGATGTTAAACTGTGCTTAATCATTGACTGGCCAGTTACGATGTTAAACTGTGCTCAATCATTTGCTGACCAGTTACGATGTTAAACTGTGCTTAATCATTGGCTGGCCAGTTACGATGTTAAACTGTGCTTAATCATTAGCTGGCCAGTTACGATGTTAAACTGTGCTCAATCATTGGCTGGCCAGTTACGATGTTAAACTGTGCTCAATCATTGGCTGGCCAGTTACGATGTTAAACTGTGCTCAATCATTGGCTGGCCAGTTACGATGTTAAACGGTACTTAATCATTGGCTGACCAGTTACGATGTTAAACTGTGCTTAATCATTGGCTGACCAGTTACGTTGTTAAACTGTACTTAATCATTGGCTGGCCGGCTACAACGTGTACAATGTGTTCATTGTGCTCAATCATTGGATGGTCGGTTACAATGTGTATAATCATTGGATGGTTGGTTACAATGTGTTCAATCATTGGATGGTCAGTTACAATGTGTTCAATCATTGGATGGTCGGTTACAATGTGTTCAATCATTGGATGGTTGGTTACAATGTGCTCAATCATTGGATGGTCGGTTACAATGTGTTCAATCATTGGATGGTCGGTTACAATGTGCTCAATCATTGGATGGTCGGTTACAATGTCAATGATCATTGGATGGTTGGTTACAATGTGTTCAATCATTGGATGGTCGGTTACAATGTGTTCAATCATTGGATGGTCGGTTACAATGTGCTCAATCATTGGATGGTAGGTTACAATGTGTTCAATCATTGGATGGTCGGTTACAATGTACTCAATCATTGGATGGTCGGTTACAATGTGTTCAATCATTGGATGGTCAGTTACAATGTACTCAATCATTGGATGGTCGGTTACAATGTGCTCAATCATTGGATGGTCGGGTCATTGGTGGTCGGTTACAATGTGCTCAATCATTGGATGGTCGGTTACAATGTGCTCAATCATTGGATGGTCGGTTACAATGTGTTCAATCATTGGATGGTCGGTTACAATGTGCTCAATCATTGGATGGTCGGTTACAATGTGCTCAATCATTGGATGGTCGGTTACAATGTGCTCAATCATTGGATGGTCGGTTACAATGTGCTCAATCATTGGATGGTCGGTTACAATGTGCTCAATCATTGGATGGTCGGTTACAATGTGCTCAATCATTGGATGGTCGGTTACAATGTGCTCAATCATTGGATGGTCGGTTACAATGTGCTCAATCATTGGATGGTCGGTTACAATGTGCTCAATCATTGGATGGTCGGTTACAATGTGCTCAATCATTGGATGGTCGGTTACAATGTGCTCAATCATTGGATGGTCGGTTACAATGTGTATAATCATTGGTTAAAACATCTACACTTGCTCAATCATTGACTGGCCGATTACAACATCTACACTTGCTCAATCATTGACTGGCCGATTACAACATCTACACTTGCTCAATCATTGACTGGCCGATTACAACATCTACACTTGCTCAATCATTGACTGGCCGATTACAACATCTACACTTGCTCAATCATTGACTGGCCGATTACAACATCTACACTTGCTCAATCATTGGCTGGCCGATTACAACATCTACACTTGCTCAATCATTGACTGGCCGATTACAACATCTACACTTGCTCAATCATTGACTGGCCGATTACAACATCTACACTTGCTCAATCATTGGCTGGCCGATTACAACATCTACACTTGCTCAATCATTGGCTGGCCGATTACAACATCTACACTTGCTCAATCATTGGCTGGCCGATTGCATGGTGTACATTGCTGGCATGCGTTAACACATGTACATGTATATACAAGATTGGCCAGTTTGGTTACTACATGTGCGGTCACAGTTCTTTCCTGATTGTAATAGGGGCCATTTATGAAAGATAACTGTTAAAGAAATATACATCATTTATTTTTGCATGTGTCTATGAAACAAGATAATAAACAAACAGATTTGTAGAATTCATATTTTCTGACATTATTGGAAAGGTAAAACACCCAGAATACATTGGCAACAGTAAACAATAGAGTTGAAAACTACATGTATATAATATCTGAGGACCCTAGAAATCTTTTTAAGGCCTGGACGTTATATAACTGTTCTCCAATCTTAAACTCAGCCTCAAGCTTCTGATTGGTTCAGCCGAGTGTGAAACTCACAATCAACCAATCAAATTTCTTGAGTTTGAGATCTGAAAAAACGTTTTATAACCTCGTGGCCTGGTTTTCTCTGTCCTCACAACACATTTTTGACCCTAATAAATGAAGATGTGTTTATGTTGTTGTATCTGTTTAGTACATAGGTAGTTATTTCAATCAAAGTTACTAGTTCTTTAGTAGTGACAAATAGCCCATTCAGGCAATTTTGTACCCCCCCCCCCCAAACCCCCAACAAAACAAGAAACAGATTTTCCTGTTAATTCAACTGACAACAGCCATCACCATATCATAACCAAGGTGATTCATAGAAGAATGAAATCAGATAACGACGTACATAATAGTTACTATATAACAACTTTCTAAAGTCATATTTCCCATAAATCAGTTAAACAAATATATCTACCTACTTAACAATAAATGATTTGCCTTTAAAATAATGTTTTCCACATTCATACGAGAAAGCCTCATTATATGAAAATGACTTTCGGAACAAACCTGTATCCGACCAGATTATAATTCTTTTTACTACTATACCTCTGATTAGAATTGTTGCCAAAACCTGTTTTTATATTCTTCAAAGACGCTCCTTTTATTTATGTAAATAATGTATCCATTTGATTTATTGATTGTGTGTCTCTTATCCATTCCGAGAAACAGCTGCTAATTAGTTCAACCGCGATCTGATCGAGGTTGATAACTGATTTTTTAAAACATTTCTTAATTGCGCATTAGTGGTTTTTTCCCATTTCAGTATTTCAAAATTTCTGGTTTTAATAAGTATTTAATTTTCAATTAGCGACTGTTCCTCGGTTTTAATATGTAAATATAATAATATGTCAGTAGACTGTGATAGTTTGATTATCTGTGATTAGATTAGTCCCTTATAATTCTTTTATAATGAATGGTGTTGTACTTTGCCACGATAATTTGTTGTGTATATTTTATGTATTGTACAACGATGAGACTGAAATAAAGAATAAATCTACGTACAAGCTTCTCCGAAAATAGTCCATGTCATTATAACCTATGTTTTCACGTTTTCACAATACATGTTATTTACTGTATAATTATGCTACATGTATTTATTGTATATGCTACAAGCAACAGTTGATGTCTTAACCCTTTCAACGCCAAGTAACTGACATGGACTGGTCCATGATATTTTTAGACCAATAAATTAATAACAAAATTACATTTGGATCAGTTCATTTATCAAAATGGGTAATTTTATCTAAAAATAGTAATAATTATTACTGGCAAAAAAGTGCAGATCCTGATGAGACGGCTCATTACGAGCCGGCTCATCTGGATCTACACTTTTCATAAGCCTATTTAGAGGCCTGTGGGGTTGAAAGGGTTAATGCAATAATAAGCAGACGGATATATAGCCCAGTGGTAACACGCTGGACTGGTAATCCAAGGATCGCAGGTTCGATCCCCCGTCTGACCCTAATAAAATTAACAGTCTTTCAGATGAGACGTTAAACCCGAGGTCTCGTGTCGGTGCTTTACACCGTGCACGTAAAAGAACCAGAGGAGACTCTGGAATGGGTCTCTCTCTGTATCATTGCACTATCCTCCAAAATCTAAAATAACTAATCTCTTCAGGAGGCGTCGCTCATATGGGCAACCGGTAGTGACGATAAATAAACGTAAAATGCACTCCTTCTGGCTGAAAGATTTGCAAAAAGGAATTGATACACAGACTAATCATTTGTCCTAATTTAATCTTCAGAGGGAGGTGTTTTGAAATGTCGACATAGACAACAAATGAAAATCCAAACAATTTTCATCAGTGAGATTTAAGTGGAAATTTAAATATGGTGTACCTCTGATTAAGGAAGAGCTAGTAAGTAAATCCAGTGTACGTCCACTGTATACAATGACAGATCAGATCTGTGGATTTCATAAGATTATAGAGATAACTAATATATGTACAATGTATAACCCTTTTCCTCATAGAAGCACCTCTTGACGCCATTACCAATACGACATACATTGACAATGTAGTAGCCAAACCAATGTTCATAAACCCTTTCCCTCATAGAAGCACCTCTTGACGCCATTACCAATACGACATACATTGACAATGTAGTAGCCAAACCAATGCTCATAATAAAGGCCAGAATCTTATGTAGTCCCATTAATATCTATGGATGTGGGAGATATGGCGGCTACTTATCCACTGCATGATAGCTAAATGGCTGTCGTTTGTATGGAGATATAATAGTATATTAACCTAAATCTCTATGAAGGAAAGGGTTAACCATTACTATTAACAGCATTTTAATGTAATGTTTTAACCATTTCCCATATAGAGGCATCTCTGACATCTCTCGGCGTCGCAACGGATTCTGCATGAATTTACAAAATGGTCAAACAAACAAAACAAAGATCTTCATACTGACATAATGGATACAATAAATCCTTAATTATTGCAAGTAAATATTTACATCACTATTGCATTAACTTCGATGAATGTGTATGCCCTGTTTGTATCTATTTTCGTATGAATTTCCTCACTAATGATATGCAGCTGACATGCGTGTTGGGCAGCGTTCTTTTGATATTAAGGGCGTGTGTTATAGTTTTCTAATGACCAGATACGACACACGGTAAGTCGCTAATATTTCCTAAATACATTTTTTTCTTTGGTGTCATTGAAAATAATAATTAATGTAAATACGTAATGAATTGCGGGTTAATTTCATTTGGGCATGCTTAAAGTTAGCATGGAGGTCGATCATCCACACACGCCCAATGTAATTCTTAACCCGATGGAAACAATTAACTTGCAATTCATTCCTTAATTGGATACATGAACTGCTGACTGCTCGTTCAGTTATTATGGTTGTGGCTGGCAGACATGTGACCGATGATATACTAACAAAAGCATAAGTTTAACCTTTATTTATTTTACGATTGCGAAGCAAGTTTTAACAACTTATATTAATCACTCTCGTTGGTGCGGATGAAAGCGTATAAGTGGTCATTCGTGTGGGAGGAAACCGGAGTACCCGGAGAAATCCCACCTGTCCGATCTGGCAACCACTGTACCATCTCACATACTTCCCGGTCCGAGGATCGAACCCGGGTTGCATTGGTGAGAAGCAAGCGCGTTAACCACTGCGCTAATCGGACAGCATCCGCCTCTAATGGCCAGCATTAGATCGTTGTTTTATCTTCACTCTATGAATAATTTTAATACAATAATGCGCAGTGGTAGCGAGTGCGTGTTAGGTGCGAAAGGTCCAGAGTTCAAGCCCACGCTGGAGCCGTTACGATTTGGCCCTTAAGCAAGGCATTTAAATCACACATGTGTCTTCTCTCTCCCTCGTGGCGATGGATTCCATCAGGAATGAGGTCTCGAGAGTGCTTAATAAAGTTGTAAGATCTTGTTTCGCAAACGAAAACCAAATGCTGACCATATATCATATAAATCTAATAGAAGCCCCCTTGATATGCATAGCATCAGTGAAGTACAGTCTACATCCGCTATGTCGAATTCCTTCGGACCGAACAAAATAGTTCAACATAACATAAATTTGACTTAACGAAATTCGATATAAACAGATCCAGTTACATGTAAAATGATAGTGTCTGAAGCGGGACATTGATCCGACTTCGAAATAACCGGAGAATTCGATATATAACCGATTTTGACATAACGGATGTAGAATGTACATTCATTTATTGAGCACATCGATTTTTGTTATTAAAAATGTAAATTTGACTAAGATAAGAATCACAGTTTAATAGATTATGATTTTACTGCAGCAGTTTTGCAAATGTAAATAGATGAATTGTTTGATTAGTCACTCGCTATAGTTGATTAACTCGTTCAGCACCGAATAAATTCAGAGCATATGCAAACAACATAGATCCTGATCAGTAACGGCGCGTCTAATCAGGATCTATGTTGTTTGCTATTCGGACAGGTGCTTCAGCTCCACTGTCTGAAGAGCAATCAGCATATAGCCTGATCAGACGGCACATTCTGTTCTGTCTGATCGGGTTCTCTGCTTTTTGCAAAGTCACTTTTATGCGACATTGTCGATGAAAGAGTTAACAAGTGATCATGAGTTGGAGAGTTTGATTGTTCAAAATGTCTCCCCAATCACTGTTGCTTCAGTGGAGTAATAAAAGCATGTACGCTAAATATATGAAGTCATTACAGTAAAACGTCATATGTAGTATTATGAAGTTTTGGACATGGAAGCATGGATGACAAGCTTTGTGTTATAAAATTGTTCAATTTGGCCGTAAATCCGCAAAAATTAATCAAATCAGAACGGGGTTACAATATGCACAACTAGACATCATACCGATGCTTCCAGCCAAGTCTGGTGATAATCCAACAAAGAGTTATGGATATGACGTGTGGACAAGGTAAAGCAGACAGACGGCAATGCTAAACACAAAGTGTCTCCCCCCCATAATTAGATATGTTTACAACCTACATTCAATTAATAAACTCACTGTAACTACATTATTTTAACTTATCAGCTAAAGTAAGAAGCAGTGCAAAAAAATTTTTTTTATTATTTTTAAACGAAAATTATCTTAGTCAAATTTTTTTATTATTTTTGCACGAAAATATTTAATTTAAATAATACATTAAAACATGTAGAAACTATTGCAATCAATAAAAAATAACAAGATACATGAACAGACATATTCCATCATTTATCGTTAATAATGGTGACGAACAATATAACATTCATTTATTCCACCCCTCATTCATTCACAGTGATGTAACTACCGTAGTATATATCCCGCCCCTCACTCATTCACAGTGATGTAACTACCGTAGTATATATCCTGCCCCTCATCCATTCACAGTGATGTAACTACCGTAGTATATATCCTGCCCCTCATACATTCACAGTGATGTAACTACCGTAGTATATATCCCGCCCCTCATCCATTCACAGTGATGTAACTACCGTAGTATATATCCTGCCCCTCATTCATTCACAGTGATGTAACTACCGTAGTATATATCCCGCCCCTCATCCATTCACAGTGATGTAACTACCGTAGTATATATCCTGCCCCTCATCCATTCACAGTGATGTAACTACCGTAGTATAATCCTGCCCCTCATCCATTCACAGTGATGTAACTACCGTAGTATATATCCCGCCCCTCATCCATTCACAGTGATGTAACTACCGTAGTATATATCCCGCCCCTCACTCATTCACAGTGATGTAACTACCGTAGTATATATCCTGCCCCTCATCCATTCACAGTGATGTAACTACCGTAGTATATATCCTGCCCCTCATACATTCACAGTGATGTAACTACCGTAGTATATATCCCGCCCCTCATCCATTCACAGTGATGTAACTACCGTAGTATATATCCTGCCCCTCATCATTCACAGTGATGTAACTACCGTAGTATATATCCTGCCCCTCATCCATTCACAGTGATGTAACTACCGTAGTATATATCCCGCCCCTCATCCATTCACAGTGATGTAACTACCGTAGTATATATCCTGCCCCTCATACATTCACAGTGATGTAACTACCGTAGTATATATCCTGCCCCTCATACATTCACAGTGATGTAACTACCGTAGTATATCCCGCCCCTCATCCATTCACAGTGATGTAACTACCGTAGTATATATCCTGCCCCTCACTCATTCACAGTGATGTAACTACCTTAGTATATATCCTGCCCCTCACTCATTCACAGTGATGTAACTACCGTAGTATATATCCTGCCCCTCATCCATTCAAAGTGATGTAACTACCGTAGTATATATCCCGCCCCTCATCATTCACAGTGATGTAACTACCGTAGTATATATCCTGCCCCTCATACATTCACAGTGATGTAACTACCGTAGTATATATCCTGCCCCTCATCCATTCACAGTGATGTAACTACCGTAGTATATATCCTGCCCCTCATCCATTCACAGTGATGTAACTACCGTAGTATATATCCCGCCCCTCATACATTCACAGTGATGTAACTACCGTAGTATATATTCCGCCCCTCATCCATTCACAGTGATGTAACTACCGTAGTATATATCCTGCCCCTCATCCATTCACAGTAATGTAACTACCGTAGTATATATCCCACTCCTCATCCATTCAGAGTGATGTAACTACCGTAGTATATATTCCACCCCTCATCCATTCACAGTGATGTAACTACCGTAGTATATATTCCACCCCTCATCCATTCACAGTGATGTAACTACCGTAGTATATATTCCACCCCTCATCCATTCACAGTGATGTAACTACCATAGTATATATCCCGCCCCTCATCCATTCACAGTGATGTAACTACCGTAGTATATATCCCGCCCCTCACTCATTCACAGTGATGTAACTACCGTAGTATATATCCTGCCCCTCATCCATTCACAGTGATGTAACTACCGTAGTATATATCCCGCCCCTCATCCATTCACAGTGATGTAACTACCGTAGTATATATCCTGCCCCTCACTCATTCACAGTGATGTAACTACCTTAGTATATATCCTGCCCCTCACTCATTCACAGTGATGTAACTACCGTAGTATATATCCCGCCCCCTCATCCATTCACAGTGATGTAACTACCGTAATATATATCCCGCCCCTCATCCATTCACAGTGATGTAACTACCGTAGTATATATCCCGCCCCTCACTCATTCACAGTGATGTAACTACCATAGTATATATTTATAAAGTGGGTACATTGGGCAAGTAAGTACAAGCACAGGAATTCGAAACATTATCCAAAAACATCTCTTTATACCGGTAAAATAACTTAGTAAAATAACTTGATCGACTACAATAGTGTACTGTAGAGATAGATCTCTATAAAAATAACAATAAAATACAACTGAAAAACGTAGATAAAGTCGTTAGATTTGTCAAAAAATGAATTGATATGTCACAAAGCATTTACACGGATGTTATTGTTTGAAACTGTAGTGGCTGGGATCCATAAGCGAAAAGACACAGGGGTAAATCTTTGCAAATTTGTGAAAACAGAACTGATTTGAAAGAAGGTTTAGGTACTCCTCCTTCACATGTACAGTTCCACCTCCCCAAACATCACCTCCCATGAGCGACACCCACTTCATAACTTGACTTTTATTCCCACCAGTTGCAATTTTATGTAATTTCACCTCTCATGAACGACACCTCCCAACAACACACGACGACACCTCCCAACAACACACAACGACACCTCCCAACAACATACAACGACACCTCCCAACAACCCATAACGACACCTCTCAACAACACACAACGACACCTCTCAACAACACCTCCCAACAACACACAATGACACCTCCCAACAACACACAATGACACCTCCCAACAACACACGACGACACTTCCCAACAACACATGATGACACCTCTCAACAACACACAACACCTCTCAACAACACACAACACCTACCAACAACACACAACGACACCTCTCAACAACACACAACAGCTACCAACAACACGACGACACCTCCCAACAACCAGTAACGACACCTCCCAAAAAACATGACGACACCTCCAAACAACACACGACGACACCTCCCAACAACACACGACGACAGTCAATTTCCCACCCAGAGATGTATGTATTTAGCACTTACAGCAACTTGTACAATTTTGCCTGTCGCAGCACAAACTAATAACGGACAGCTTCGCGCGGTATATATTTCATTAAGATGGGCTAATTCATGATCTATCCTATACATAATGTGACATTATTGAACAAAAGTTAATTAGAAGACAAAAACATCTGCCAAACCACAGGACTGATAAACAACATCAACAATTAATTATGGTTGTCTAATTAGTACATATTGTACACCAGATTAAACCAGTGGGTTTTATATATTGCACACCAGATTAAACCAGTGGGTTTTATATATTGTACACCAGATTAAACCAGTGGGTTTTATATATTGTACACCAGATTAAACCAGTGGGTTTTATATATTGTACACCAGATTAAACCAGTGGGTTTTATATATTGCATACCAGATTAAACCAGTGGGTTTTATATATTGCATACCAGATTAAACCAGTGGGTTTTATATATTGCATACCAGATTAAACCAGTGGGTTTTATATATTGTACACCAGATTAAACCAGTGGGTTTTATATATTGTACACCAGATTAAACCGGTGGGTTTTATATATTGTACACCAGATTAAACCCCAGTGGGTTTTATATATTGTACACCAGATTAAACCAGTGGGTTTTATATATTGCATACCAGATTAAACCAGTGGGTTTATATATTGTACACCAGATTAAACACCAATGGGTTTTATATATTGTACACCAGATTAAACCAGTGGGTTTTATATATTGTACACCAGATTAAACCAGTGGGTTTTATATATTGTACACCAGATTAAACCAATGGGTTTTATATATTGTACACCAGATTAAACCAGTGGGTTTTATATATTGTACACCAGATTAAACCAGTGGGTTTTATATATTGTACACCAGATTAAACCAGTGGGTTTATATATTGTACACCAGATTAAACCGGTGGGTTTTATATATTGTACACCAGATTAAACCCCAGTGGGTTTTATATATTGTACACCAGATTAAACCAGTGGGTTTTATATATTGTACACCAGATTAAACCAGTGGGTTTTATATATTGTACACCAGATTAAACCAGTGGGTTTTATATATTGCATACCAGATTAAACCAATGGGTTTTATATATTGTACACCAGATTAAACCAATGGGTTTTATATATTGTACACCAGATTAAACCAGTGGGTTTTATCTGTGTACTTCAGTTTCCCTCCCAAACTTAGGACCACACACATACACATGCACACTTTCATCCACACCAATGAGAGTGATGATTAAGGTCAACAGTTCAGCAAACATTGTAAAACAAAATAAATCTTAAACAAATTAAACATGACGGACAAGATAAACAAACATCAAAATAACAATATTTACATTCAGAACATAGTCCAAAAATTTATGTTATGTTATATTTCGGGTTTTACGACTGCATCAGCACCATTTTGGGCTATATCGCCGGCGGGCAGTTTACCTAACAACACCTGTCCTGGGCAGGCTCCAGCGGTTAACCAGTACTTGGGTGCACCAACCTCCGTAAGAAACCGCCAACTTTTTCATATAAATGAGACACGGCCTGAGCGGGGCTCGAACCCGTGACCATCAGTGATGATAGGTTACAGTGGTATACAAGTCAGCGACCTTAACCACTCGACCACGGAGGCGGACTGTCCAAAAATATACATGCAGAACAATAACACGCAAACAATATGTGATCACCTGAAGAGGCTGTGTAGATAAACGAATTGTATAAATTCTTAAAATGTATGTCAAAAAAGGTGAATGATAATAATGAACAGAGAAATATAGCTCATATATAGCTAATACAGTCAAACCTGTCTTAAGCAGCCAGTCAAGGGAATTACAGAAAGTGGCTGCTTAGCAAAGGTGGTTGTTTAATAGAGGTCAAATGTATAACAAAACAACAGTTTGGGAGTCTGGAAACTGGCTGCTTAATACAGGTTGGCTGCTTAATGGAGGTGACCACTAACACAGGTTTGACTGTATATAGGTATACTCAACTTCAACATCACATTATAATATACAATTGACCAATTAAACAGCAGCATTCTTACACAGACCCGAATATAACTTCATTTCCTGTAGGTACAGACAAGCCCTTTGATCTTCTGTTCAAAATGCAGTAATTTCATATACAAATGTTGTATAATTATAACACTCAACTTATTCTTTTGAAAACCAAAAAATCTTCAGATGTGAAATGCCCGGAGTTCACGCCCAGCTGCAGCTTATTTGATTGTGCATTTAGGCAAGGCACTTAAATTCCACATTGCCTCTTCACTCTCCCTCATGGCGATGGATTCCATTAGGAATGAGGTCTCGAGAGTGATTAATATAAGTTATAGGAACTTGTTTCGCAATCGAGCTAAATAAATGTGTATTAACTCAACTAAATTACCGAGGACTATGGGTCTGACATATTGAGTGATTTGTTCATAGAAAAAACTGGATGTATAACTAGGCCTCTAAATAGGCTTACAAAAAGTGTAGATCCAGATGAGCCGACTCGTCATGAGCCGTCTCATCAGGATCTGCACTTTTTGCCAGTAATATTACTATTTTTAGACAAAATTACCCATTTTGACAAATGAACTTGTCCAAATGTAATTTTCTTATTAATTTATTGGTCTAAAAATATAGTGCACCAGTCCATGTCAGTTACTTGCTGTTATTGAATGGGTTAACTCTCTGAATAAAGCAAATAATCCTATATCCTGGCCTACAAACCAATTTAGTGATATATCCAGGTTTTAGTGTACATGACAATCCTGGAATAAATACAGTAAAACCTGTCTTAAGCAGCCAGCAAAGGGAATCACAGAAAGTGGCTGCTTAGCACAGGTGGCTGTTTAGTAGAGGTTAATTGTATAATAAAGCAACCTATTGGGAATCTGGAAACTGGCTGCTTAATACAGGTTGGCTGCTTAATGGAGGTGACCACAAACACAGGTTTGACTGTACATCACAAATTTGGGTGAAATATGGATACAATTTTGTTGATTTGATCTGCTCTTTGATTACAGTAACATAGATTACACTTCATGTCACTCCGATATATCCGCCATGCAAATACCATCAAACTGGCTAATAACCTTTCCCCACCATAGACACATCGCTTGACACCTTTACCAATCATGGTTCCCGCCAATGGTGCCAATTGCAACAAAAAACAAATATTGGCGCTAAATTTTGTGAATTGGCGAAAATATTTGGCGCAACATTTTTTTTTCCGGGCACATGTTTTGTTAAATACATGGCTTCATATATTTATTTGGGAACTATATGGCTCATAGTTGACTCCAAGTTTTTTAAATTGGCTCCAGTGTTTTTCAATTGGGGACAGAAGTGGCGCAGACAAACATTCAGACAGAGGGAACCCTGCCAATATATCACCTACATTGACAATGTAGTCCTCCGCCATGCAAATACCATCAACCTGGCTAATATCCCTTCCCTGCCCAGCCATAGACATATCTCTTGACACCTTTACCAATATCACATACATTGACAATGTAGTCCGCTAGACCAACATTGAGGCCAGAATCTCATGTAGTCCCAGAAATGTCCATGGAGATGGGTAGACCCTTCCCCACCATGGACACATCTCTTAACACCATTACCAATATCACATACATTGACAATGTAGTCCGCTAGACCAACATTGAAGGCCAGAATCTCATGTAGTCCCAGAAATGTCTATGGAGATGGGTAGATATGCTGACTGTTTTTCAGCTATGTTATTGATTAAATATAAGGTTATTTTGTATATAGCCTTATATGTGCTCAACAAGAAGCTTGCCCCTCCCTCAATTACATCATGATTATATCATTACTTTGATATCGATGAGCACTGAGTGACAGTAGACATGGTGCATGCGCAGTAGATGTATGCACACAACTTCGCTTATTGACATTGCAACTACTAGCTTGCTCCGCCCAATTTTACATGATGCCTATGGTCTGCACAGATCTGCATGTATAGTACATCGAGTACGTTTAGGCTCCACTAATCAAGTTGCGCATGCGCATTCTGTCTGCAACTCAGTAGGCGGAGCTTCCAATATAGACATGCAATCAATAAGTAACATATTGGGTTTATCAAAAACAAATGTCGCAATACGGACATTATGTTGCGTTTTGTATTCCTGAACAGTTAGATATACTTTTGTAATTTAGTTATTTTCTGACTATCATGAACAGTTAATTATTAAGTAATATCTTCTAATGAATTTGTTTTGTCAGTAGTTTTTAATTTTTACAGCAAACAGAAACTAATGTGAAAATTATACAGGAACTATTTCTTATTACAGAGGTTCACACTAACAGAAGTGGTTGTGCGGTTAAAATGAATAAAATTTGAAAACAAATGTTATATCAGCCAAAGTCATTGGAAATCATAAAAGAAAAAGATTTGTATTTTTAAAGGCCACGCGTGATCGGACGATGAAATAAAATGTTATCTTACACTGCTAACACAAATCCTCTATACCATTTAAAAGCATTCATCCTAAAGCAGTTTGAACCATTTGTTTGTTTGTATATGGGGCTTAACGTTGCACCAACAGCGACACTATGCGGCGACATTCCAGCAATTATCGGTGAAGTAAGACCCCAGATGCGCCTCTGAGCAGTATTTCATGTGTGGATGTGCACTCTGGTAGAACCACCAACCTTCCACAAACCTGGATAGCTTCCTCACATGAAACAATTTGACACCCCCCCCCACCCCCTCCCCCCCAGTGGGATTCGAACCTACCGAGATGAGCGACAAGTGAATTGAAGTCAACGACCTCAACCACATGACTTGAGTAAACTGTGCATGAAACAACATGTAAGTCTGAGTTCCCAAAATGGGTGTGTGTGTTTTACGTTTATTCATCGTCGCTACCGGTTGCCCATATGAGCGACGCCTACTGAAGAGATTAGTCATTTTAGATTAATTAGATGTACGGTAGAATTTATACTACATTGTAAGAGCTGATCGGAGAGCTCATGTCCGAGACAAAACTCGTGTTCTCAGTGGTTATACAACTCTACTCAAATGTGATGCTACTATTGGTCGACATCTGTACTCGCCTGTAACCAATGAAAAGTCTAATTTCAGTTTCCTTACACAAGATTGCAAAGTAAAAGTGCCACAAAATGAAATTTGTTCATAAATAGAGATTACAGACCAGTTTATATGCAAGCTGAATATAATACTCTTATCAATCCAAGTTTCTGTAATGGACATTTCTTTCCGACACTACGCCGCCGGCGGCACACGAAAAAGTGGGCACTCGGACATAATTAACAAAAATGAAGCGATATATCAGGTCTATACCACAATTACGATTGCGAAGCAAATTCTAACAACTTATATTAATCACTCTCGTTGGTGCGGGTGAAAGCATAAATGTGGTCATTCGTGTGGGAGGAAACCGGAGTACCCGGAGAAAACCCACCTGTCCGATCTGGCGACAACCATTCCATCTCACATACTTCCCGATCTGAGGATCAAACCGGGTTGCATTGGTGAGAAGCGACTTGTTTAGTTACACACATATACAGATGTTTTTGAAAGAACGTTTGAAACATTAATGAAGTTCTATAATCTGTAATTGTGGTCGCTTATGACATCAGTATTTTGTTAATATTAATCTAAGAATGAATACAAGATTAGAAATACCCATCGTTTACATCACCATTCACATTTATAGTGCACAACTTTAGTTTATATCATGATTTGACCAAATATCATGCCATTATCTTTTTCTAACAAAGTAGTTGGCTTTGAAACATTGTTCCTATGGCAGCAGTTTTGAAATTTTTATACTATTTGATATCGAAATTTAAACAGCATATCTTTAACTATTAATCAATTGAAATTATACAGTGATGTAAATAGGTGGGGGGGGGGAAATGGTGGGGGGAAAATGGTGGGGGGAAAATGGGTTTAATCTAATTAAAACATGTTCTTCCCATTTGTCTGAAAAATGTCTAGAGTGCCAATTTTCACCGGCCATATAGAATATTCCAAAAATGGAGGCATGAAAAATGGATACGCAGTCCCTATGTTTATGAAATAGACAAACATCTATCTTTCATCATGGGCATCTCTAAACCATGATGTAGGGGACGATATGGTTCGCCCTCGAAAAATGAAAAGACTAATGTACTTCTGAAGGTGTCACCCCTAATGAACCAGAGGGCGCCGATAAATAAATGAATTAACAAACAATTAAGAAAAACAAACACAAGAGACAATAGCACACATCACAGTCTTTCATTTGTTAAGAATTTTGTTTTGGAGGATTTGATTTTCTCAAAGTATAAATTTCTTTCCATTTACACATGGATACTAAAGACTGGTACTTTCATCTTTGCAAATAACACATGTACAACATACAACAATAAACAATATACACGTTGAAACTATTGTATGAAAAATAGAATCTAATTGCTTGCTGAATAAGGATCATAAAGCATTATTGCATTTATTAAACACTTATTGCTTTTCTACATCAATCATCTACATTCTCCACATCCTTCCCTCCATCTTCCCTCCACCCTTCTTCCCTGCCCATCCTTCCCTCCCCCTTCTTCCCCAGCCCATCCTTCCCTCCACCCCTTCTTCCCCAGCCCATCCTTCCCTCCACCTTCTTCCCCCCTCCCCACTGCCCATCCTTCCCCACCCTTTTCCCAGCCATCCTTCCCTCACCCCTTCTTCCCTGCCCATCCTTCCCTCACCACTTCTTCCCAAGCCCATCCTTCCCTCCCCCTTCTTCCCTGCCATCCTTCCTCCACCCTTCTTCCCCAGCCCTCCTTCCCTCCACCCTTCTCCCCTGCCCATCCTTCCCTCCACCCCTTCTTTCCTTGCCCATCCTTCCTCCACCCTTCTTCCCCTACAATATCTTCCCTCCACCCCTTCTTCCCTTGCCAATCCTTCCCTCCACCCTTCTTCCCTACATATCCTTCCCTCACCCCTTCTCCCTTGCCCATCCTTCCTCCACCCCTTCTTCCCCTACATATCCTTCCCTCCACCCCTTCTTCCCTTGCCATCCTTCCCTCCACCCTTCTTCCCTTGCCCATCCTTCCCTCCACCCCTTCTTCCCCTGCCAATCCTTCCCTCCACCCCTTCTTCCTTGCCCATCCTTCCCTCCACCCCTTCTTCCCCTGCCCATCCTTCCCTCCACCCCTTCTTCCCTGCCAATCCTTCCCTCCACCCCTTCCCCTGCTCATTCCACCTATCCCCCTCCCCCATCCAACAGTCTCACAACCTGCTTTCACGCTTTGATGTTTTATCATGCAACGGTAATGTTACACTTTTGTTCAGTCATACATGTATATAATATTCCACCTAAATAACAAAAGGTAAAAAAGTCATAAATATGTAATGGTTAGAAAAGAGTTATATCACAAGCATTATTAGATGTATCAAGTAAATTCAATAGCAAACAGTACCGTACATGCTTTATTACACGTACCAAAAGATTAAAGTGCTCATATATAGTCTATTGTACATAGTATTATACATAAACATGTAAACTACATATAACAGAGCTATGCACACATATATAGAGTGGTGGAACCTATGCTCGGCGTAAATCCTACATATAGAGTGGTGGAACCTATGCTCGGCGTAAATCCTACATATCATGGCCTATAAAATAAGTTAAATGCATTTTCCGTATATTATTATTTTCTTAAGTCGTGAACACAAGTTTCAAAAAATTGTTGTTGAAAATTTTAGCTTCATTACGTGACCATGCGCCTCAATACGGCTATCGCAACGGCACCTGTTTCCATGGGGAACTAGATACTTTAGGGCACCTATGCACAGTGTACATGGATATTTTTTATTTATGCACGGGTAAATGTTGAATATAATATTTTGACTTAGTAACATCAATAACTAACAATATTACAACTCATAAGAAACTTTTTTTTGGGTTATTTGTACAATTTTTTCCAATTCGGATAGCCACCTGAAATGCTCATAAACCGTATCATTTCGGTGGGAAATACTCTCCCAACAAGTTGTCTGTTTATATTCTGCTACTGAACCAGTCAGGTGACAGTTGCATTAGGCTACCGACACGCACAATGGAATGCTTCACCTCTATCAGCGAAAATATGTTAAAACTATTTAAATATTTTAAATACGGATGCAAATGGAAAAAATATGCCGAGCATAGGAATACGCCGAGCATAGGTTCCACCACTCTATATATAATACATAAAGATATAGGAGAAGACCTCTATAAGCTATAATAGCTTTCGGTTCTAATCCCTTTTCATTCATGTATCTAAATTTTGTGTAAACTGTATATTTGTATATGCTGTAGGATTTGATGTTAAAACTAACAGAATGTACACTGTAGTACATATACACTCAACCACATTCGTAATCGGTCGCCTGGTATGTTATTATATTGCAGCCAATTCATAATCGTACAATATAAATATTTTCTTCTCGTCATTTAATGCATTTTTTCCGAAATGATTATACAGAAAATCGTTGCATAACGATCTATAATGAAATATAACCAATAAGATGATATGAATATGATATGGGGAGGGCCATAACTTGTGGCCCAACTCATTTGCTAAGTATGTATCGGTTATACGAGTTATTCCTATATACATGTATATAGAGCAATAAAATATTATCAAATCAAATGAATATGATAGTATTTGGTTATTATCTTGTTCCAAATACCGTAATACACCAGGTTACTGATTAGCAATTTTGTTGAGTGTATATATATACACCAGGGCTTCGAAAATTACCAGTTTGTCGGTTTTCGACCGATTTTTATCATTTCAGACCGATTCTAACAGTCAAAATACCTTTAAAAATCGGTCCAAAATATTGTTGAAAAAGTCAAGAAATCGGTCTATAACGAACCTAATTTGCTAAGTATAATCCGTTGACACATTTCACACGTTTCCAATTTACGATCGAACTGGATAATTGCCACCTGAGGCCACCTGAGGTCCCATGTCTCCATGGTGATCAGGCGATCAATGCATGTCATGTCAATTACATGAAATTAGTGCGGTAATCGTTTGATGTTTACAGCAAAACTACCGAGTTCACCCGCTTCCACCAGTGATACAGGTGACTAGATAAAATTTACCTCTATCAAAATGTCCTACCATTCATTTATTTTTAAATGCCGTACACTTAAAACTATTATTAGACAAAAGGAAAATTTACCAGACCTATAGTAACGGGTAAAGTACAGTTTGTCCTGAACATACATGCGATTTTTAAATATAATTGACTGGTGACAGCATGGAAATAAAGCAAAAAAAGCAAATTGGGTTTACTTACTTACAATTTTATGGGGGGGGGGTGGGGGGTGCAAAAATATTGGCAGGACATGATGGGGGGGTACTGACTCGATTTCGGCCCGGACCGATTTGGTTTTGAAAATTTTCGAAGCCCTGATATACACGTATATGAATACGAGTGTTGGGCACTTGTACACGTGAATGTGCATGTATAAATGTTCAACTTAATGTTCCCATCTGTAGGGAATGATATGATAAATGTTAACAATTTCAATTCTCTACATAATAATTATGTGTACAACAACTAAATCTACTAGCACATTCACAGCTGCATAATAGTTCAAATAAATACTCATATACACATATAATGACAGCCCTGTCATTATCAGATACAGGGCCCTTTCACCCTCTTAAATTCACATTCAAAAAGGGCAAATATACAACCTAAACTAAACAAAAGTATTGGATACGTTCCAATTAGTAACAACAGTAAATATGCAACATAGGATTTACTTCATTCCTAACCACATGTCTCAGGCTTAATTCATAAGCAGAAATAGTAAAGCTCAATATAGTTAAAGCGACACTACATCAGTGAAAACGCAAATTTCTAAAGAATGTAATTTCCTATTAAATGGTTTCATTTTGTTCCCAAATATTTGCCTCAAAAACTGAGTATTTCAACTAATAAACAAACATCGTATACGCGGTTTGTTGACATAACAAAATAATGTAAATAGAGTCGACATCCATGCGTAATACAATGCGTGTATCCCGAATAACACTATTTATGGTACAGATTTACCGTTATATCTCGCTTTTGTGCCTATGCATATTTATGTGTAGACTAATCTTAGTTAAATTTTCTCTAAACGATAGTATCACACGCTTAGTATTGACTCCATTGACAAACAAACGTCAATTCAGGAGCGTGGATGAACGTTATTACGAAATCCTACTTTCACTATTGAAAGTTTGTAAACCACAAATACACGGTTTATTGATTCAATGTTAGTGTTCGAATGTATTCGGAAGAATTTGTAGTAGCAATGCATTGTAATTGCTTTTTGTGATGAAATATTACTTTTTGTGATGTAATGTTGCTTTTTGCGATGAAATGTCGCTTTAAAGTCCATTAAGAAAATGTAACACAAGTAAACTGTTTAGTTCTCTTTCTAATTGAGCAAAGCACACATATCCAGTCCCAACGTTGTAATACTGCTCTCAATTTCAAACATTGTAACAAGCTTTTTAATTGATCGGTGCAGAGTACAAGGCTCAACTTTCAACTAATCACATGCGTCGATACAAAACCAATATGTTTGAAGTGTGAGGGAAAATTTTGCAATTTTGGGACTAGAATCTTAATTTCTTTCAAACCTAGATCTATGTATACCCCCAAATAACGCTTTGATATAGTAAATACAAAATGTCAGACATGATGGTCCAGTGATCCTAAGCTATATAGAGAACTGGCAAGTGCTACCTCGACTTAGAGTGCACTCTGCACATCATTATTGATGACTTCACAGACGGATCTATAGCCCAGTGGTAACACGCTGGACTGGTAATCCAGTGATCGCAGGTTCGATCCGCCGTCTGACCTTAATAAAATTAACAGTCTTTCAGATGGGACCTTACACCAAGGTCTCGTGTCGGTGGTTTACACCGTGCACGTAAAAGAACCAGAGGAGACTCTGGAATGTATCTTTGCACTATCCTCCAAAAATCTAAAATGACTAATCTCTGCAGGAGGCGTCACTCATATGGGCAACCGGTAGCCACGATAAATAAACGTAAAATACACACCTCGAATTAGAATGCATTCTGGACATCATATTGATGAGGTGAGCAAATGGTGGTAGTCTTATGAAAATATGTTCAGTCGTATAGAAAATATGGATCAGACACGAAACATATGACAGCCATTGAACTCTTGCATTCCAAGTTTTGACATTGGCTTTGAAATAACATGGCTGAAACACAGGCACCAGACACAAAAAAAAAAATTTGTTTGGCCTATGGTCATATAGTAAGTAATATATGTGAAGGTTTCAGCCCACAGGCACAAGAAATTTTTTTTTGGCCTATGGTCATATAGTAAGTAATATTATATTACTTACTATATGACTATAGGCCAAAAAAAAAAAATTGTGTCTGGTTTCTGTGGGCTGAAACCTTCACACTGCACTTTGTCGCAATACAGTTAAATTTGTGTCAATTCATTTAATCAATTCCTATATCGGTTGACGAGTTGTGGACATGACATAAAATATAGCCACATGACATTTGACCTCCAAGTGTGGCTGTGATCTCTCGATGAGGTGAACATGTCATACAAGTTTAATGAAAATCATTGTAGGTGCTTAGAAAATATGGACTGGATAAGAATCGGATGGCTGGACGGACATGTGTGATTCCAATATATAGCACATACATCAGGGCTCATCCTTGGGAGAAATAAGAAAGCACAGGATTGCATCCTAGTATTAATTAGATGGTATGGTGGTCGCCATATCGGACAGGTGGGTTTTCTCCTGGTACTCCGGTTTCCTCCCACATGAATGACCGTATATACGCTTTCATCCGTGCCAACGAGAGTGATTAATATAATTTGCTTCGCAACTTGCTTCGCAATCGTTGTAAAATAAATAAAGTTTAAACTTTAATAAATGTTAACAAAATATTATTAAATATTAAAAAATATTAAATACAACCTTTGAATAGAAAAAGTGCTTTACACTGGCCAGTGTAGCTTTAAATATTTGGAAAAGACTTTGTTTGAAAATTGTAACAAAAATGTCTTTAGGGAAACGTGGGGGTGGGGTCACGGTTTCTAGGGCGACTATTTTTTGCCCAGGTTTCCCTCTAGGATGAGCCCTGCATATACTTCCCATCTGGGGGTATAATAGTCATTACGCATCTTCTGCATCATTTTCACACTCATTTTCATCATCCAGCAGCTTCTTATATGCGACATCTGGGTGTGGCTTCCTGTTCCGACATGTTATTACTATGGCAACTGCAGCAAATAATGCTAAACAACATATAACAGCAACCAGTAGACCTATAATCACATTGGCAACGCCATACAGACTCTCAACCTGTGTGTGTGGGGTACTTATCACACATTTACCTGAAATGTAAAAACAGTATTGTGTAGTTCATACACATGGTAAATATTTTGTTTTCTTTGTTTACTGGGATTAAAATTTGCGCTAACAGCTTAGGTCATATGGCGAATCTCAAACTATTATTCGCGGAGGAAGACCCCGGGTGCCTGGCGACTCTCAAACTATTATTGGCGGAGAAAGACCCAGGGTGCCTGGCGACTATCCAGCTATTATTGGCGGAGAAAGACCCCGGGTGCCTGGCGACTATCAAACTATTATTGGCGGAGGAAGACCCCAGGTGCCTGGCAACTCTCAAACTATTATTGGCGGAGAAAGACCCCGGGTGCCCCTCCAGCTAGTATTGGTGGAGGAAGACCCCGGGTGCCCCTCCAGCTAGTATTGGTGGAGGAAGACCCCGGGTGCCCCTCCAGCTAGTATTGGTGGAAGAGACCCCGGGTACCCCTCCAGCTAGTATTGGTGGAGGAAGACCCCGGGTACCCCTCCAGCTAGTATTGGTGGAGGAAGACCCCGGGTACCCCTCCAGCTAGTATTGGTGGAGGAAGACCCCGGGTGCCCCTCCAACTAGTATTGGTGGAGGAAGACCACGGGTGCCTTCAGCTAGTATTGGCGGAGGAAGACCCCGGGTGCCCCTCCAGCTAGTATTGGTGGAGGAAGACAACGGGTGGCTGGCGACTCTCAAACTAGTATTGGCGGAGAAAGACCCCGGGTGCCTGGCGACTCTCAAACTATTATTGGCGGAGAAAGACCCCGGGTGCCTGGCGACTCTCAAACTATTATTGGCGGAGAAAGACCCCGGGTGCCTGGCGACTCTCAAACTATTATTGGCGGAGGAAGACCCCGGGTGCCTGGCGACTCTCAAACTATTATTGGCGGAGGAAGACCACGGGTGCCTGGCGACTCTCAAACTATTATTGGCAGAGAAAGACCCCGGGTGCCTGGCGACTCTCAAACTATTATTGGCGGGGAAAGACCCGGGTGCCTGGCGACTCTCAAACTATTATTGGCGGAGGAAGACCACGGGTGCCTGGCGACTCTCAAACTATTATTGGCGGAGAAAGACCCCGGGTGCCTGGCGACTCTCAAACTATTATTGGCGGAGGAAGACCCCGGGTGACTCTCCAGCTAGTATTGCAGGAGGAAGACCCCGGGTGCCCCTCCAGCTATTATTGGAGGAGGAAGACCCCGGGTACCCCTCAATCTAGTATTGGAGGAGGAAGACCCCGGGTGCCCCTCCAGCTAGTATTGGCGGAGGAAGACCCCGGGTGCCCCTCCAGCTAGTATTGGTGGAGGAAGACCCCGGGTGCCCCTCCAGCTAGTATTGGTGGAGGAAGACCCCGGGTGCCCCTCCAGCTAGTATTGGTGGAGGAAGACCACGGGTGCCCCTCCAGCTAGTATTGGAGGAGGAAGACCCCGGGTGCCCCTCCAGCTAGTATCGGAGGAGGAAGACCCGGGTGCCCCTCCAGCTAGTATTGGCGGATGAAGACCATGGGTGCCCCTCCAGCTAGTATTGGAGAAGGAAGACCCCGGGTGCCCCTCCAGCTAGTATTGGCGGAGGAAGACCCCGGGTGCCCCTCCAGCTAGTATTGGCGGAGGAAGACCATGGGTGCCCCTCCAGCTAGTATTGGTGGAGGAAGACCACGGGTGCCCCTCCAGCTAGTATTGGCGGAGGAAGACCATGGGTGCCCCTCCAGCTAGTATTGGTGGAGGAAGACCCTGGGTGCCCTTCCAGCTAGTATTGGTGGAGGACGACCCCGGGTACCCCTCCAGCTAGTATTGGTAGAGGAAGACCCCGGGTGCCCCTCCAGCTAGTATTGGAGGAGGAAGACCCCGGGTGCCCCTCCAGCTATTATTGGTGGAGTAAGACCCCGGGTGCCCCTCCAGCTAGTATTGGAGGAGGAAGACCCCGGGTGCCCCTCCAGCTAGTATTGGAGGAGGAAGACCCTGGGTGCCCCTCCAGCTAGTATTGGTGGAGGAAGACCCCGGGTGCCCCTCCAGCTAGTATTGGCGGAGGAAGACCCCGGGTGACCCTCCAGCTAGTATTGGCGGGGAAGACCCTGGGTGACCCTCCAGCTAGTATTGGTGGAGGAAGACCCCGGGTGCCCCTCCAGCTAGTATTGATGGAGGAAGACCCCGGGTGCCCCTCCAGCTAGTATTGATGGAGGAAGACCCGGGTGACCCCCCCCCAGCTATTATTGGCGGAGGAAGACCACGGGTGCCCCTCCAGCTAGTATTGGTGGAGGAAGACCCCGGGTGACCCTCCAGCTAGTATTTGCGGAGGAAGACCCCGGGTGCCCCTCCAGCTAGTATTGATGGAGGAAGACCCCGGGTGCCCCTCCAGCTAGTATTGATGGAGGAAGACCCCGGGTGCCCCTCCAGCTAGTATTGATGGAGGAAGACCCCGGGTGACCCCCCCCAGCTATTATTGGCGGAGGAAGACCACGGGTGCCCCTCCAGCTAGTATTGGTGGAGGAAGACCCCGGGTGCCCCTCCAGCTAGTATTGGCGGAGGAAGACCCCGGGTGCCCCTCCAGCTAGTATTGGCGGAGGAAGACCCCGGGTGCCCTTCCAGCTAGTATTGGCGGAGGAAGACCCCGGGTGCCCCTCCAGCTAGTATTGGCGGAGGAAGACCCCGGGTGCCCCTCCAAGCAGTATTGCTGACACGGACGCAAACCCGGGTAGAACCACTGACCTACCACAGACCAGCTGGATAGCTTCCTTACATGAAATAACTCAACACCCCCTCCCTGTCGGTTTCGAACATAAAGCGATGAGGGCAAGTAACTTAACCACTCGGCCATGAAGGCCCGCTCATGAAGGCCCGCTCATGACGAATAACATTTACCCTACATTTAACTGTTTTACACATATATGCACTGGTACCTTGATTGGTAGAAAAGGATGGATAGACAGATGATGAAGGGAAAATACATGCAATGAATAGTGGAACTTGCTGGTAGAGAAAAACATCATACAACAAATTGTCCGGTAATACTAACTAAGGTGACCATCAAGGAAAGGGATTCGAATAAGTTACTATGTAACTTTTCTCACAATCCTAACTGTGCCATTGCAACTATTCCTATGTTATGTACCATTCTTGAATCAAATATTGTTTAAATTAAAATTAAATGAAAGTGACCATCTAGTTGTTCTGTGTTATAATAGTCTACGTGATCTAGTGGTTAAGATTTTTGCATACGGAGCGGAAGGTTGAAGGTTTGAATCCGTCAGGTGTTCATTCCAATATGGTTGGAGCAGAAGGTTGAAAGTTTGAATCTCATGAGGGGTTCATTCTAATATGGTTGGAACGGAAGGTTGAAGGTTTGAATCTCATGAGGGGTTCATTGTAATATGGTTGGAGCGGAAGATTGAAGGTTTGAATCCGTCAGGTGTTCATTCTAATATGGTTGGAGAGGAAGGTTTGAATCTCATGAGGGGTTCATTGTAATATGGTTGGAGTGGAAGGTTGAAGGTTTGAATCCGTCAGGTGTTCATTCTAATATGGTTGGAGAGGAAGGTTTGAATCTCATGAGGGGTTCATTGTAATATGGCTGGAGTGGAAGGTTGAAGGTTTGAATCCGTCAGGTGTTCATTCTAATATGGTTGGAGAGGAAGGTTTGAATCTCATGAGGGGTTCATTCTAATATGGTTGGAGTGGAAGGTTGAAGGTTTGAATCCATCAGGGGTTCATTGTAATATGGTTGGAGAGGAAGGTTTGAATCTCATGAGGGGTTCATTCTAATATGGTTGGAGTGGAAGGTTGAAGGTTTGAATCCATCAGGGGTTCATTGTAATATGGTTGGAGAGGAAGGTTGAAAGTTTGAATCTCATGAGGGGTTCATTCTAATATGGTTGGAGTGGAAGGTTGAAGGTTTGAATCTCATGAGGGGTTCATTCTAATATGGTTGGAGCAGAAGGTTGAAGGTTTGAATCTAATGAGGGGTTCATTCTAATATGGTTGGAGCAGAAGGTTGAAGGTTTGAATCTAATGAGGGGTTCATTCTAATATGGTTGGAGCAGAAGGTTGAAGGTTTGAATCTAATGAGGGGTTCATTCTAATATGGTTGGAGCAGAACGTTGAAGGTTTGAATCTAATGAGGGGTTCATTCTAATATGGTTGGAGAGGAAGGTTGATGGTTTCAATCCGACAGGGGTTCATTCTAATATGGTTGGAGCGGAAGGTTAATGGTTTCAATCTCATGAGGGGTTCATTCTAATATGGTTGGAGCGGAAGGTTGAAGGTTTGAATCCATCAGGGGTTCATTGTAATATGGGCAGTTGATGAGCCACCAGATAGTTAAATAATGGTTACAGCTTGCCAATCAGCCTGGGTGACTGGCCTACAAGGATAGGAGAGGTGTCTCTCATAAGTAAGTCTTAACTAAACCACATACAAAACTCAAACTCTGTTTGCAATGGGCAAGACTTGGGATCGTTTATTCAATGTAATGACGAGGTTAATTACAAGTACAAAACAAATGTTTTCAAATCTCTTTGTACTACATACATATAGTCGAATACATGAAACATAGCCTCGGTGCAGACCGAGATACACAGGACCAGGGTAAAAACCAGAGGTAAAAACTGTATCCAATGTATCTCAGGGATGTTTCATATATTTTACAAACAATGGAAAACTGTATCCAATGTACCTCAGGGATGTTTCATATATTTTACAAACAATGGAAAACTGTATCCAATGTACCTCAGGGATGTTTCATATATTTTACAAACAATGGAAAACTGTATCCAATGCACCTCAGGGAAATTTCATATACATATGTTTTATCGTTTGTATATTCAAATAATATTTTTCAAACGATAATATATTCAAGGAGAGAAACTATATAAGCTCTGCTTCCGTTTTGATCCTTTCCTATTCTTTGATTTTGTGTACATGAATTGTTTTGTGAATGTATATAGTGGAATAAATATGTTTAAACCAACATATTCGTACTCGGTATATATTTACGATATACTGCATGGTACGCATAACGATAACCAATCTGAATTCAATTCGATTTTAACATTTAAATCAATATGGAAACCCGTTCATAGATCTCATTCCCGAAACAATTCAAATTTGAATAGCGAAATTGCTTGCGAAACGATCTAAGCCTAGCATAAAACTGACGATCAATCGAACCATATCACATGACCAAGCACGCACTCGACAGTCATGTGATCATCTTTATAAGCACCAAACATTCGCACACACAATTTTGTGCCAAGTATTGTTAAGACATACGTTCTGAGCTATAGTAACGTAACGCACAGAACTTGAAAGAATTGGCCCCCTTTCAATAGGGATATCACTACAACAACAAACACTGTATACTCATTATAGTAAATAGTGTAATTCCAGTGTCAAGTTTGTGGGGTTTAAAGTTGCACCTACAGCTTTGGTCATATGGTAACTCTCCAGCTATTATCGATGGAGGAAGACCACGGATACCCTTCAGAGACGTATTTCAGGCAAGGTCGGGCACCAGGTAGAACCACCGACCTACTGCAAGCCAACTGGATAGATTCCTCACTTGAAAGAATTTGACACCCTCAGTGGGATTCAAACATCCATCGGCCACGGTGCAAGTCAACGACCGTAACAACTCGGCCACGGTGCAAGTCAACGACCGTAACAACTCGGCCATGGTGCAAGTGTCAACGACCGTAACAACTCGGCCACGGTGCAAGTGTCAAAGTCAACGACCGTAACAACTCGGTCAGGTGCAAGTCAACGACCGTAACAACTCGGTCACGGTGCAGTGTCAAAGTCAACGACCGTAACAACTCGGCCACGGTGCAAGTGTCAAAGTCAACGACCGTAACAACTCGGCCATGGTGCAAGTGTCAAAGTCAACGACCATAACAACTCGGTCACGGTGCAAGTGTCAAAGTCACGACCGTAACAACTCGGTCCACGGTGCAAGTGTCAAAGTCAACGACCGTAACAACTCGGTCCACGGTGCAAGTGTCAAAGTCAACGACCGTAACAACTCGGCCACGGTGCAAGTGTCAAAGTCAACGACCGTAACAACTCGGCCACGGTGCAAGTGTCAAAGTCAACGACCGTAACAACTCGGCCACGGTGCAAGTGTCAAAGTCAACGACCGTAACAACTCGGCCACGGTGCAAGTGTCAAAGTCAACGACCGTAACAACTCGGCCACGGTGCAAGTGTCAAAGTCAACGACCGTAACAACTCGGTCACGGTGCAAGTGTTCAAAGTCAACGACCGTAACAACTCGGCCATGGTGCAAGTGATTGGTCAAAGTCAACGACCGTAACAACTCGGCCATGGTGCAAGTGATTGGTCAAAGTCAACGACCGTAACAACTCGGCCACGGTGCAAGTGATTGGTCAAAGTCAACGACCGTAACAACTCGGCCACGGTGCAAGTGATTGGTCAAAGTCAACGACCGTAACAACTCGGCCACGGTGCAAGTGATTGGTCAAAGTCAACGACCGTAACAACTCGGCCACGGTGCAAGTGATTGGTCAAAGTCAACGACCGTAACAACTCGGCCACGGTGCAAGTGATTGGTCAAAGTCAACGACCGTAACAACTCGGCCATGGTGCAAGTGATTGGTCAAAGTCAACGACCGTAACAACTCGGCCATGGTGCAAGTGATTGGTCAAAGTCAACGACCGTAACAACTCGGCCATGGTGCAAGTGATTGGTCAAAGTCAACGACCGTAACAACTCGGCCACGGTGCAAGTGATTGGTCAAAGTCAACGACCGTAACAACTCGGCCACGGTGCAAGTGATTGGTCAAAGTCAACGACCGTAACAACTCGGCCATGGTGCAAGTGATTGGTCAAGTCAACGACCGTAACAACTCGGCCACGTGCAGTGATTGGTCAAAGTCAACGACCGTAACAACTCGGCCACGGTGCAAGTGATTGGTCAAAGTCAACGACCGTAACAACTCGGCCACGGTGCAAGTGATTGGTCAAAGTCAACGACCGTAACAACTCGGCCACGGTGCAAGTGATTGGTCAAAGTCAACGACCGTAACAACTCGGCCACGGTGCAAGTGATTGGTCAAAGTCAACGACCGTAACAACTCGGCCACGGTGCAAGTGATTGGTCAAAGTCAACGACCGTAACAAC
>CM026399.1:36523885-36568843 GCA_014843695.1 Archivesica marissinica
GTGCAAGTGATTGGTCAAAGTCAACGACCGTAACAACTCGGTCATGGTGCAAGTGATTGGTCAAAGTCAACGACCGTAACAACTCGGCCATGGTGCAAGTGATTGGTCAAAGTCAACGACCGTAACAACTCGGCCATGGTGCAAGTGATTGGTCAAAGTCAACGACCGTAACAACTCGGCCATGGTGCAAGTGATTGGTCAAAGTCAATGACCGTAACAACTCGGCCATGGTGCAAGTGATTGGTCAAAGTCAACGACCGTAACAACTCGGTCATGGTGCAAGTGATTGGTCAAAGTCAACGACCGTAACAACTCGGCCATGGTGCAAGTGATTGGTCAAAGTCAACGACCGTAACAACTCGGCCATGGTGCAAGTGATTGGTCAAAGTCAACGACCGTAACAACTCGGCCATGGTGCAAGTGATTGGTCAAAGTCAACGACCGTAACAACTCGGCCATGGTGCAAGTGATTGGTCAAAGTCAACGACCGTAACAACTCGGCCACGGTGCAAGTGATTGGTCAAAGTCAACGACCGTAACAACTCGGCCACGGTGCAAGTGATTGGTCAAAGTCAACGACCGTAACAACTCGGCCACGGTGCAAGTGATTGGTCAAAGTCAACGACCGTAACAACTCGGCCATGGTGCAAGTGATTGGTCAAAGTCAACGACACAGTGCAAGTGATTGGTCAAAGTCAACAACCGTAACAACTAGGCCACGGTGCAAGTGATTGGTCAAAGTCAACGACCATAACAACTCGGCCAGGGCGCAAGTGATTGGTCAAAGTCAACGACCGTAACAACTCGGCAACAGTGCAAGTGATTGGTCAAAGTCAACGACCGTAACAATTCGGCCAGGGTGCAAGTGATTGGTCAAAGTCAACGACCGTAACAACTCGGCCAGGGTGCAAGTGATTGGTCAAAGTCAACGACCATAACAACTCGGCCATGGTGCAAGTGATTGGTCAAAGTCAACGACCGTAACAACTCGGCAACAGTGCAAGTGATTGGTCAAAGTCAACAACCGTAACAACTCGGCCATGGTGCAAGTGATTGGTCAAAGTCAACGACCGTAACAACTCAGCCATGGTGCAAGTGATTGGTCAAAGTCAACGACCGTAACAACTCGGCCATGGTGCAAGTGATTGGTCAAAGTCAACGACCGTAACAACTCGGCCATGGTGCAAGTGATTGGTCAAAGTCAACGACCGTAACAACTCGGCCACGGTGCAAGTGATTGGTCAAAGTCAACGACTGTAACAACTCGGCCATGGTGCAAGTGATTGGTCAAAGTCAACAACCGTAACAACTCGGTCACAGTGCAAGTGATTGGTCAAAGTCAACGACCGTAACAACTCGGTCACAGTGCAAGTGATTGGTCAAGTCAACGACCGTAACAACTCGGCCACGGTGCAAGTGATTGGTCAAAGTCAACAACTGTAACAACTCGGTCACAGTGCAAGTGATTGGTCAAAGTCAACGACCGTAACAACTCGGCCACGGTGCAAGTGATTGGTCAAAGTCAATGACCGTAACAACTCGGTCACAGTGCAAGTGATTGGTCAAAGTCAACGACCGTAACAACTCGGCCACGGTGCAAGTGATTGGTCAAGTCAATGACCGTAACAACTCGTCACAGTGCAAGTGATTGGTCAAAGTCAACGACCGTAACAACTCGGCCATGGTGCAAGTGATTGGTCAAAGTCAACAACCATAACAACTCGGCCATGGTGCAAGTGATTGGTCAAAGTCAACGACTGTAACAACTCGGCCATGGTGCAAGTGATTGGTCAAAGTCAACGACCGTAACAACTCGGCCATGGTGCAAGTGATTGGTCAAAGTCAACGACTGTAACAACTCGGCCATGGTGCAAGTGATTGGTCAAAGTCAACGACCGTAACAACTCGGCCACAGTGGTCCCCTTGGGTACCAAGTTAAACCCACTTTGAAATGTTGTCAACCTAAGATTTACTTACCATCTTCTATGCACTGACAACAGTCTTTCTGCTTTTCATTGCTGGAGCAACATGTCATACATTTACGTAGTAGATTGTTGTATCCCGACGGCGGATAGCAGGACAGGCAGTCTGTGTTACTCGGACCGATACAGGCACGACAACTTGTGCTACACGACTTACAGGACTGAAAAATACACAGTAGGCACCCTTTGTGAGAGTATTTCGTAACAGGACAATTCTTTTTAAAGAATATGTAGAGGACACCAGATATTGTGCACTTACTTCTAACCTTGGTCCAGTGGTAGAACGTCGGATTTGGAATCGAACGGTCCTGGGTTCGATACTCAAACAGGTCACAAGGCACCTCACACACATTGCCTAGTACTGGTTAATCGCTTAGGTCGGCTAAGTCTGCCCAGGAAAACATGTCTAGGTCCCCGAGAGGGGTTTGACATTAACGGAACATACATTTAATGGATACATGTACTTGACTTAGTAGCTATGGACATGGGATTTGGCAAACCACACATCAATTCAATATGATGAACAGTCATTTAAATACATGCACGTATTTCTGACCCTCGACGGTCAAGTGTAACATTTACATTGCGGATCCGGACTGGGATCTATGCAAGAGACACGTCTACTAAACATGGTGAACAAGTGTGTGAAGTTGTTTCAAACCAGTTATGTTATGTTATATTTCGGGTTTTACGCCTGCATCAGCACCATTTTGGGCTATATCGCCGGCGGGCAGATTACCTAACAACACCTTTCCTGGGCAGGCTCCAGCAGTTAACCAGTACTTGGGTGCACCAACCTCCGTAAGAAACTGCCAACTTTTTCATATAAATGAGACACGGACCTGTTTCAAACCAGGCAGATTGGAAGCAAAGACAACGAGCAGACACACAATAATTCACCCATTTCTGACCACTCAACGATTGGTTTGAAAGATCAAATATTTAACTCACTGCGCAAAGCTACTGTGTGTTTTACGTTTATTTATCATCGCTACCGGTTGCCCATATGAGCAACACCTCCTGAAGAGATTAGTCATTTTAGATTTTTGGAGGAGAGTGCAGTGATACAGACAGAAACCCATTCTAGAGTCTCCTCTGCTTCTTTTACGTGCACGGTGTACAGCACCGACACGAGACCTCGGTTTAACGTCCCATCTGAAAGAGAAAACATTTGAGAACATTTTGAGTGGAAGAGACAAAACAGATAACGTCCTTACCATAGAATTCCACTGGAAGTAGTTGCCATCTGGGCAGTTGTTTTGCTGGACACAAACACCCTTGATATACCTAAATCCATCTGGACACGCTTCACACTCTGAAAACAATATTGTAAGGATTCATCAATGTTTCGTCACATTAAAGAGAAAAACAATCTTAACCCATTCAACCCCAAGTAACTGACATGGACTGGTGCATGATATTTAACCCATTCAACCCCTAGTAACTGACATGGACTGGTGCATGATATTTAACCCATTCAACCCCTAGTAACTGACATGGACTGGTGCATGATATTTAACCCATTCAACCCCATAACTAGTAACTGACATGGACTGGTGCATGATATTTAACCCATTCAACCCCAAGTAACTGACATGGACTGGTGCATGATATTTAACCCATTCAACCCCTAGTAACTGACATGGACTGGTGCATGATATTTAACCCATTCAACCCCAAGTAACTGACATGGACTGGTGCATGATATTTAACCCATTCAACCCTAGTAACTGACATGGACTGGTGCATGATATTTAACCCATTCACCCCAAGTAACTGACATGGACTGGTGCATGATATTTAACCCATTCAACCCCTAGTAACTGACATGGACTGGTGCATGATATTTAACCCATTCAACCCCAAGTAACTGACATGGACTGGTGCATGATATTTAACCCATTCAACCCCAAGTAACTGACATGGACTGGTGCATGATATTTAACCCATTCAACCCCAAGTAACTGACATGGACTGGTGCATGATATTTAACCCATTCAACCCCAAGTAACTGACATGGACTGGTGCATGATATTTAACCCATTCAACCCCTAGTAACTTGACATGGACTGGTGCATGATATTTAACCCATTCAACCCCTAGTAACTGTGACATGGACTGGTGCATGATATTTAACCCATTCAACCCCAAGTAACTGACATGGACTGGTGCATGATATTTAACCCATTCAACCCCAAGTAACTGACATGGACTGGTGCATGATATTTAACCCATTCAACACCAAGTAACTGACATGGACTGGTGCATGATATTTAACCCATTCAACCCCAAGTAACTGACATGGACTGGTGCATGATATTTAACCCATTCAACCCCAAGTAACTGACATGGACTGGTGCATGATATTTAACCCATTCAACACCTAGTAACTGACATGGACTGGTGCATGATATTTAACCCATTCAACCCCAAGTAACTGACATGGACTGGTGCATGATATTAACCCATTCAACCCCAAGTAACTGACATGGACTGGTGCATGATATTTAACCCATTCAACCCAAGTAACTGACATGGACTGGTGCATGATATTTAACCCATTCAACCCCAAGTAACTGACATGGACTGGTGCATGATATTTAACCCATTCAACCCCAAGTAACTGACATGGACTGGTGCATGATATTTAACCCATTCAACCCAAGTAACTGACATGGACTGGTGCATGATATTTAACCCATTCAACACCAAGTAACTGACATGGACTGGTGCATGATATTTAACCCATTCAACCCCTAGTAACTGACATGGACTGGTGCATGATATTTAACCCATTCAACCCACCCAAGTAACTGACATGGACTGGTGCATGATATTAACCCATTCAACCCCAAGTAACTGACATGGACTGGTGCATGATATTAACCCATTCAACCCCAAGTAACTGACATGGACTGGTGCATGATATTTAACCCATTCAACCCCAAGTAACTGACATGGACTGGTGCATGATATTAACCCATTCAACCCCAAGTAACTGACATGGACTGGTGCATGATATTTAACCCATTCAACACCAAGTAACTGACATGGACTGGTGCATGATATTTAACCCATTCAACCCAAGTAACTGACATGGACTGGTGCATGATATTTAACCCATTCAACCCAAGTAACTGACATGGACTGGTGCATGATATTTAACCCATTCAACCCAAGTAACTGACATGGACTGGTGCATGATATTTAACCCATTCAACCCAAGTAACTGACATGGACTGGTGCATGATATTTAACCCATTCAACCCAAGTAACTGACATGGACTGGTGCATGATATTTAACCCATTCAACCCAAGTAACTGACATGGACTGGTGCATGATATTTAACCCATTCAACCCAAGTAACTGACATGGACTGGTGCATGATATTTAACCCATTCAACACCAAGTAACTGACATGGACTGGTGCATGATATTTAACCCATTCAACCCCAAGTAACTGACATGGACTGGTGCATGATATTAACCCATTCAACCCCTAGTAACTGACATGGACTGGTGCATGATATTTAACCCATTCAACCCAAGTAACTGACATGGACTGGTGCATGATATTTAACCCATTCAACCCCTAGTAACTGACATGGACTGGTGCATGATATTTAACCCATTCAACCCCTAGTAACTGACATGGACTGGTGCATGATATTTAACCCATTCAACCCCAAGTAACTGACATGGACTGGTGCATGATATTTAACCCATTCAACCCCTAGTAACTGACATGGACTGGTGCATGATATTTAACCCATTCAACCCCTAGTAACTGACATGGACTGGTGCATGATATTTAACCCATTCAACCCCAAGTAACTGACATGGACTGGTGCATGATATTTAACCCATTCAACCCCAAGTAACTGACATGGACTGGTGCATGATATTTAACCCATTCAACCCCAAGTAACTGACATGGACTGGTGCATGATATTTAACCCATTCAACACCAAGTAACTGACATGGACTGGTGCATGATATTAACCCATTCAACACCAAGTAACTGACATGGACTGGTGCATGATATTAACCCATTCAACCCCAAGTAACTGACATGGACTGGTGCATGATATTTAACCCATTCAACCCCAAGTAACTGACATGGACTGGTGCATGATATTTAACCCATTCAACCCCTAGTAACTGACATGGACTGGTGCATGATATTTAACCCATTCAACCCCTAGTAACTGACATGGACTGGTGCATGATATTTAACCCATTCAACCCCAAGTAACTGACATGGACTGGTGCATGATATTTAACCCATTCAACCCCAAGTAACTGACATGGACTGGTGCATGATATTTAACCCATTCAACACCAAGTAACTGACATGGACTGGTGCATGATATTTAACCCATTCAACCCCAAGTAACTGACATGGACTGGTGCATGATATTTAACCCATTCAACCCCAAGTAACTGACATGGACTGGTGCATGATATTTAACCCATTCAACCCCAAGTAACTGACATGGACTGGTGCATGATATTTAACCCATTCAACCCCAAGTAACTGACATGGACTGGTGCATGATATTTTTAGACAAATAAATTAATAAGAAACTTACCTTTGGACCAGTTCATTTATCAAAATGGGTAATATTATTTAAAAATAGTAATAATTATTACTGGCAAAAAGTGCAGGTCCTGATGAGACGGCTCGTCACGAGCCGGCTCATCTGGATCTACACTTTTTGTAAGTCTATTTAGGGGCCTGTAGTGTTGAAAGGCTTAACTCAGTTTCGTAGTCATTTATAGTCTGGTCTTGAATGAGTTTTATATGGCTCGAGTTGGAGAGTGATTTGGCAGAACTAATCCTCTGAGCTCATATCAAATCAAATTTGATTTACTGTTGCATGGTACATAGAATCAACGACTGAGCTGCCTTCCTTCTCCCTATAATGAGTGAAGGGAGTAGAGGGATAGTACTTGATTAGCGGGTGATTTGGGAGTAGTCTCCCTGTGATGTCTCCCTTCTCCCTCATTATGAGTGAAGGGAGTAGAGGGACAGTACTTGATTAATGGGTGATTTGGGAGTAGTCTCCCTGTGATGCCTCCCTTCTCCCTCATTACGAGTGAAGGGACAGTACTTGATTAACGGGTGATTTGGGAGTAGTCTCCCTGTGATGCCTCCCTTCTCCCTCATTATGAGTGAAGGGAGTAGAGGGACAGTACTTGATTAACGGGTGATTTGGGAGTAGTCTCCCTGTGATGCCTCCCTTCTCCCTCATTACGAGTGAAGGGAGTAGAGGGACAGTACTTGATTAACGGGTGATTTGGGAGTAGTCTCCCTGTGATGCCTCCCTTCTCCCTCATTATGAGTGAAGGGAGTAGGTTTGTTGGGTGTTTGGGGTGTTGAAGTACTTGATTACGGGTGATTTGGGAGTAGTCTCCTGGATGTCCCTTCTCCCTCATTATGAGGAGGGAGAGAGGGCAACTTGATTAGGTGATTTGGGAGTAGTCTCCCTGTGATGCCTCCCTTCTCCCTCATTATGAGTGAAGGGAGTAGAGGGACAGTACTTGATTAACGGGTGATTTGGGAGTAGTCTCCCTGTGATGCCTCCCTTCTACCTCATTATGAGTGAAGGGAGTAGAGGGACAGTACTTGATTAACGGGTGATTTGGGAGTAGTCTCCCTGTGATGTCTCCCTTCTCCCTCATTATGAGGTTTGTTGACATAACAAAATAATGTAAATAGGGTCGACATTCATGCGTAATACAAAGCGTTTATCCTGAATAACATGAGGTATGTACATATTTACCGTGATATCTCACATGCATGCCTATGCATATTTATTTATAGACTAATCATAGTTAAATTATCTCTAATCGAAAATATCGCGTGTTTAGTATTGACTCCAATGACAAACAAACGTCAATTCAGGAGCGCGGATGACCGTTATATGAAATCCTTTCACTTTTGAAAGTTTGTATACAACAAAAACACTGTTTATTGATTCAATGTTAGTGTTCGAATGTATTCAGAAGAATGTGTAGTAGCTATGCATTTATACGTGAAAAAATGCATTGTATCTGCTTTTTGTGATGTAATGTCGCTTTAACCCTTTCAACCCCACAGGCCTCTAAATAGGCTTATGAAAAGTGTAGATCCAGATGAGCCGGCTCGTAACGAGCCGTCTCATCAGGATCTGCACTTTTTTGCCAGTAATAATTATTACTATTTTTAGATAAAATTACCCATTTTGATAAATGAACTGGTCCAAAGGTAATTTTCTTATTAATTTATTGGTCTAAAAATAGCATGCACCAATCCATGTCAGTTACTTGGGGTTGAAAGAGTTAAAGGACTATTAATACACTAAATTTTTATTTTCAAAAAGCTATCAGTATAGACTGTATCCAACAGTACACTTACCGTTTCCACATTGTTGGCACTGTTGGAACACAAATTTTGAGCTGTAGTTTACATGCAAAGGTTGAAAACCACTACCACAACTGTTAACGCAACTCCCATTTTGTAAATAGCTGAAATCATACAAAAGAAGTATACTTATCACATGTTCTGTTTTCAATTTCAAGCCACAGTGCGGGAAACCACATTTATTATCACATGTTTTGTTTGCAATTTCAAGCCACAGTGCGGGAAACCACATTTATTATCACATGTTCTGTTTTCAATTTCAAGCCACAGTGCGGGAAACCACATTTATTATCACATGCTAAATGGATTTTTTGTATTATGTTTATTACAGTACAATATTTTACAGTTATTCATTCTTTGAATATTCCGTTACCTTAGTTAATGTTTAGTTTAATCACCTAAAAGATTAAACTTATTACCTCTCGCAAAAACACTCCTCCCTCATAAAGTAGTCCTGGTACTACTTTCAGACAATGAACACTATATAAAGGGAAGAATCTATTGAGGTTCGATCCCCTAATAAAATTATATGTGTGTTTTTACGTTTATTTATCGTCGCTACCGGTTGCCCATATGAGCGAAACCTCCTGAAGAGATTAGTCATTTTAGATTTTTAGAGGATAGTGCAATGATACAGACAGAGACCCATACCAGAGTCTCCTCTGGTTCTTTTACGTGCACGGTGTAAAGCACCGACACGTGACCTCGGTTTAACGTCCCATCTGAATGACTGTTAATTTTATTAGGGTCAGACGGGGGATCGAACCTGCGATCCCTGGATTACTAGTCCAGCGTGTTACCACTGGACTATACATCTTGCAAAAACACTCATAAAGTAGTTCTGGTACTACTTTCAGAAAATGCGCACTATATAAAGGGAAGAATCTATCGATTCTTTCTTTTCTCAACCTGTACAAACAGAGGTAGTACATTTTGACTATTTCTTTAATTTTATGTTTAAAATTCTGTCTAACTACATTTAACCCTTTCAACCCCACATGCCTCTAAATAGGCTTATGAAAAGTGTAGATCCAGATGAGCCGGCTCGTGACGAGCCGTCTCATCAGGATCTGCACTTTTTTGCCAGTAATAATTATTACTATTTTTAGATAAAATTACCCATTTTGATAAATGAACTTGTCCAAATGTAATTTTCTTATTAATTTATTGGTCTAAAAATAGCATGCACCAGTCCATGTCAGTTACTTGGGGTTGAAAGGGTTAAATGTGTTTTTAAAACATATAAAAAGATTTCCTCGCTTCTGTTTTTGTTATATATTTCAGTTTACGCGGAAGATTAAAACTGGGTCGTCATGGCTGGACATAAGAAGTTGGATACTCAGTACAGTCAAACCTGTCTTATGCAGCCAGCCAAGGTAGTCAGAGAAAGTGACTGCTTAGCACAGGTGGCTGCTTAATATAGGTCAAATATATATTAAAACAACCGATTGGGAATCTGGAAACTGGCTGCTTAATACAGGTTGGCTGCTTAATGGAGGTGACCACTAACACATAGGTTTGACTGTATACCGAACAGATTACATGAAATCAAATATACATTAATTAACCCTTTCAACCCCACAGGCCTCTAAATAGGCTTATGAAAAGTGTAGATCCAGATGAGCCGGCTCGTAACGAGCCGTCTCATCAGGATCTGCACTTTTTTGCCAGTAATAATTATTACTATTTTTAGATAAAATTACCCATTTTGATAAATGAACTGGTCCAAAGGTAATTTTCTTATTAATTTATTGGTCTAAAAATAGCATGCACCAATCCATGTCAGTTACTTGGGGTTGAATGGGTTAACACAGTGTATAAAGAAGATGAAGTGACTCTATGCAGCATACAATTGTGATTTGCTACAGTTAACGGAGCAATAACGCGGCATATGTTAGCATAAATGTGTGTATTTGCTACCGATACCGGAGCAAAATACGCCGATTTTCCATTACATAGTATATTACATGATGATGATGTAAGTTTATTTATAGTCGCCACCGTATAAATGCATTTGGGCGACTGGTTTCTCTAAGGTGTTTATGTCGATATCTCTAAGTTGTTTATGTTGACAGCTGGGAAGGCATCTCCGTTCTTCGCAGGGTGACAAGTCCTGTATCCTCTTTCGAAGGGGTCCCTTGTAGGGACACATCCTCCACGATTTGTCAGCTCACAACAGCAATAATGGTTCCGGTTGCTTCGCTGGTGTCCTCACGCCATCAAGAAGTCAGCGTCCCACCGTCTTCCTTGAAGGAGATCGCTCCCCTTGAAGGAGCCGGCTAAAAGAATCCAGCTATCCGTCGTCTCCAGCACTAAGTGGTGCTGTCTCGCCAAGTAGGTAAGTTAGTCGAATGGTACTCTGTATGTATATGTACAGAGTCACGCGATTCCGATGGCGCGGCTTCCGTCAGCGAAGTCCTTGAACCATATTCCTGTTGTGAGCTGTGCCTAGGTCACGACGTGCACGTAGTGGAGGAAAGACCTGGTAGTATATTACAGTATAATATCTCTTTATATATACATGACATGTATTCCACCAGCCAGGGCCAGTATTCGCCATAAATTATCTTAAATAAATGCATAATGAACATTTCCTTGCATTGTGTTTTTGACTGTAGGTAATGCAATTAAAAACATCTTTGTGCACGAAAATACCCTGAAACCAATGAGAAGTGAATTGTCATTCAATAAAATCGTTTTTTTCTGATTTGTTATAAAACTGATGACACGTTTTACAGAAAATCCTACAGAATGTAACATAACACAATGTGGCATCTGGAATCCAGCACACACGCATACTCATTTACTATGTGTTTTTACGTTTATTTATCGTCGCTACCGGTTGCCCATATGAGCGACGCCTCCTGAAGAGATTAGTCATTTTATATTTTTAGACGATAGTGCAATGATACAGACAGAGACCCATACCAGAGTCTCCTCTGGTTCTTTTACGTGCACGGGGTACAGCACCGACACGAGACCTCGGTTTAACGTCCCATCTGAATGACTGTTAATTTTATTAGGGTCAGACGGGGGATCGAACCCCCTTATTTACAAACATTTCTATTGGCTTTATCTCTGTGTTCATCCAAAACGTATCCATGTGTTTAAGTTTATAAGAGAGTTGCATGTTTATCTAACACAAACGAAATGGGTTTCGCAGTGTAGACCTACTTTGATGTTGACCTAACTTTTGTTTGTTTGTTTGTTTTCGCATCAACAGCTTAGGGTCATATGTTCATAATATCAACCACACGATAACATTACCTCCTCCACACTGCAAGCTGAGAGAGTACTTGACTTACCTCCCTTTACTACAACATGTGCAATTGGTACCACTACTACAGCTAAAACAGCCGGGCTGACATGGCTTGCATCCATCGGTAGAGTGGTATTCCCCTGAGAGAAACAAGATATCATGTTATATATAGAGGTACAAGCATCATTCAGTTTTCAACATTTTTGTGCAACATCATTTTGTTCTTTCACCAGTACACAGGATCTTCCATTTTAATACAAACAGGGATCATTCTAGAGGGCGATGTGGGGCGAAATTGTCGCCCTAGTGACCCTGACTTCGCCCTCTGGGGAATTTTTTTTTTTTTTACGATTTTCAAACAAAATTGTGTCTAGTAAGATACACTGGCCCATTATAAAGCACTCCTTCTATTCAAATGTTGTATTTAATGGTTGTACTGTGCAATTTAACCCTATTTTGCAGAAGTATATTAAAGAACACTATTTAAGGAAGCGATCACGCGCTTTCTCACTTCTCCCAAAAATTCTGACCTAGAATGAACCCTGACAAATGCATAATTTACCAGCAGTAAACAGTTCAGTGGAAGTCGTGATAGCGCATTGGATGTGCGTTCGCTTCAGGTGCGAAAGGTCCGGAGTTCGAGCCTCGCTGGAGCCGTTACGATTGTGCTCTTAGGCAAAGCATTTAAATTCCATGTTGCCTCTTCTCTCTCCCTCGTGGCGATGGATTCCATCAGGAATGAGGTCTCGAGAGTGATTAATATAAGTTGTAAGAACTTGTTTCGCAATCTAGCTCAAATAAATTTGTATTCACTTAACCAAGAAATTCCACTTCAAAACTATTTTTAATAACTAACCAGCAGCACACGGTTCTTTAGCAGGTATACATCTTTGATTAAAGAGGACTTGTCCACTCCTACAGGAAGTACATGTATTCTTGTTCACCGCACACTGTGCGCAAACCCCGCTACACACACGGCAATGTTGGGACTCCTTCTCTATAAAAGCAGAACATTGAATTCATTATATGTTTGACAATGCTAAAAATATATATTAGTGAATTTAGTAAATCTAGGACCAATTCCAATCTTGATAAATAGACCTCAGTACTGTTGTTCTTTGATCTTGAGTGTAAACCAATCCCAGACGTATGTTATATAAGATGATCCTGATAGTACTGAGACATCAGTCGTATTGGTCAATCTTGGTTCGTATTGGTCAATCTTGGTTCGTATTGGTCAATCTTGGTTCGTATTGGTCAATCTTGGTTCGTATTGGTCAATCTTGGTTCGTATTGGTCAATCTTGGTTTGTATTAGTCAATCTTGGTTCATATTAGTCAATCTTGGTTTGTATTAGTCAATCTTCGTATTAGTCAATCTTTGTATTAGTCAATCTTGGTTTGTATTAGGCAATCTTGGTTCATATTAGTCAATCTTGGTTCGTATTAGTCAATCTTGGTTCATATTAGTCAATCTTGGTTTGTATTAGTCAATCTTCGTATTAGTCAATCTTGGTTCGTATTAGTCAATCTTCGTATTAGTCAATCTTCGTATTAGTCAATCTTGGTTCGTATTAGTCAATCTTGGTTCGTATTAGTCAATCTTGGTTCGTATTAGTCAATCTTGGTTCGTATTAGTCAATCTTGGTTCATATTAGTCAATCTTGGTTCGTATTAGTCAATCTTCGTATTAGTCAATCTTGGTTCGTATTAGTCAATCTTCGTATTAGTCAATCTTGGTTCATATTAGTCAATCTTCGTATTAGTCAATCTTGGTTCGTATTAGTCAATCTTCGTTTTAGTCAATCTTGGTTCGTATTAGTCAATCTTCGTATTAGTCAATCTTCGTATTAGTCAATCTTCGTATTAGTCAATCTTGGTTCGTATTAGTCAATCTTCGTATTAGTCAATCTTGGTTCGTATTAGTCAATCTTCGTATTAGTCAATCTTGGTTCGTATTAGTCAATCTTCGTTTTAGTCAATCTTGGTTCGTATTAGTCAATCTTCGTATTAGTCAATCTTCGTATTAGTCAATCTTCGTATTAGTCAATCTTGGTTCGTATTAGTCAATCTTCGTATTAGTCAATCTTGGTTCGTATTAGTCAATCTTCGTATTAGTCAATCTTGGTTCGTATTAGTCAATCTTCGTTTTAGTCAATCTTGGTTCGTATTAGTCAATCTTCGTATTAGTCAATCTTCGTATTAGTCAATCTTCGTATTAGTCAATCTTGGTTCGTATTAGTCAATCTTCGTATTAGTCAATCTTGGTTCGTATTAGTCAATCTTCGTATTAGTCAATCTTGGTTCGTATTAGTCAATCTTCGTTTTAGTCAATCTTGGTTCGTATTAGTCAATCTTCGTATTAGTCAATCTTGGTTCGTATTAGTCAATCTTCGTATTAGTCAATCTTGGTTCGTATTAGTCAATCTTCGTATTAGTCAATCTTGGTTTGTATTAGTCAATCTTCGTATTAGTCAATCTTGGTTCGTATTAGTCAATCTTCGTATTAGTCAATCTTGGTTCGTATTAGTCAATCTTCATATTAGTCAATCTTGGTTCGTATTAGTCAATCTTGGTTCGTATTAGTCAATCTTGGTTTGTATTAGTCAATCTTGGTTCATATTAGTCAATCGTGGCTAAAATCAATCTCAGTCATAAATCAATATTGGTCATTAACCCATTTGATTCTGGATACCGTTCAAACAGTATTTGCAAACAACATAGAGCTAGATCAGCTGCCACGGAACGTGCCGTCTGATCAGGCTGTATGCTGTTTACTAATCAGATGATCTTACTAAGACACTTGGCTATGTAGCAAACAACATAGATCCTGATCAGCATGCAGCGCCACGCTGTGGCTGATCTGGATCTATGTTGTTTGCAAACGCCTATAAATGTATCCAGAATGAAATGGGTTAATTTGTTTTGCTCGCAATTTAATCTCGGCCGTAACATATTCTCAGTTCTTATTCAATCTTGATTGTAACTCGTTCTCAGATGTTAATTAGTCATAACTCAAGCTCGGATATCAGTAAATCTCGGGCATGAGGCATTCTCGGTCGTAAGGCATTCTCGGTCGTTTGTCGATCTCGGTCGTTTGTCAACTTGATCATAAAAACTCAATCTTGGTCGTATCGCAACTTAGTCATTTGTCAATCTCATTCAATGTGGAAGTCGTGATTTAGCGCAGTGGATGCGCGGGCGCTTCAGGTGCGAAAGGTCCGGAGTTCGAGCCCCGCTGGAGCCATTATGATTGTGCCCATAGATAAGGCATTTAAATTCCACGTTGCCTCTTCTCTCTCCCTCATGGCGATGGATTCCATCAGGAATGAGGTCTCGAGAGTGATTAATATAAGTTGTAAGAACTTGTTTCGCAATCGAGCTAAAATAAATGTGTATAAACTAATCCAATTCAATGTCAATATCTAAGGCACAATTTAATCTCGACCGTAAAGCATTGTCAATTGTTAGTGAATCTCAATCATAGGTTAGTCATTACTCAATCTCGGACATAGGTCAGTCCCAGCTGTTAGTGAATCTCAATCATAGGTTAGTCATTACTCAATCTCGGACATAGGTCAGTCCCAGCTGTTAGTGAATCTCAATCATAGGTTAGTCATTACTCAATCTCGGGCATAGGTCAGTCTCGCTCTCAGTCAATTTGATTCATTCGCGGACAATTGTCAATCTAGCTTATTAGTCACTCTCAGTCGTAAGTCAAGTTCACTCGACACTCACTCTAAGCAATACATGTAAGTAAGTCTTGACAAAAATTGACTAATCAACGACCTCTGGATAAAATCTTCTTTAATTGATGGTGTATTACATTATAATTCTGTCGGTAAATGTGAGTGAGTATTTGGTTTAACGGCGCATCAGCACAGTTCAGGCTATATCGGTAAATGTGCGAGTGTTGGAATCATGCTTGTGGGATGCACTGGAGGGGGTAATGGGGGCTACCAGCTGGAGGGGGTAAAGGGGGCTACCAGCTGGAGGGGGTAAAGGGGGCTACCAGCTGGAGGGGGTAAAGAGGGCTACAAGCTGGAGTGGGTAAAGTGGTTACCAGCTGGAGGGGGTAAAGGGGGCTACCAGCTGGAGGGGGTAAAGAGGGCTACAAGCTGGAGGGGGTGAAGAGGGCTACAAGCTGGAGCAGGTAAAGAGGGCTAACAGCTGGAGGGGGTAAAGGGGGCTACCAGCTGGAGGGGGTAAAGGGGGCTACCAGCTGGAGCGGTAAAGAGGGCTACCAACTGGAGCGGGTTAAGGGGGCTACAAGCTGGAGCGGGTTAAGGGGGCTACAAGCAGAAATGCAGCATCATCGGCATCATCCAAAAAATGACACAAATACAAATTGGAAAAGAAGATTCATAGTAATTCTCGAATAGCTAAATATTCCTGCTTCTTATGGGAACTTATCGGATAGAGAATCCAATCCAATCGCAACGCCAAATTGTGGCCATGTGTTTAATGGCCGTATTATGATTAGTCAAAGATATAAAAAAACTGGTGAAAACGATGTATCTGCACAACACTGTTGCTTTATCAATATGAATCTGAAGGTTAGAACGATGCAAACTTATATAATGATGCATAGGATTTAATTAAGAAATAATAAGTATCAACCGTGGTATATCGCAGAATAACCCGAGTTTGAAGTTCTTATGCGTAGAAATGTATCACGAAGGCCGAAAGCAGCATAGTTCAAAGTAGGTATATCGCAGAATAACCTGAGGTAGATTTTACTCTACAAGTATGTATGTTATTAGCTGGCTCGTGTTAGAATATATAATACAAAAAAAATTACCCGGTATACAAGTGTTGTGTATGTTACTTGCTATATGTTATATTTCGGATGTTATTTTCAGGTACATATACGTTGTTTTCAAAGCTCATATATTTCGTGTTGATGTCTCCTGATTGGTAGTTATTTTGAAGTCGACGATTTATATGTAATGTCAATGTCAGTGCTAAACATCTAGACGGATCTGTAGTCCAGTGGTAACACGCTGGACTGGTAATCCAGGGATCGCAGGTTCGATCCCCCCCGTCTGACCCTAATAAAATTAACAGTCTTTCAGATGGGACGCTAAACCGAGGTATCGTGTTGGTGCTTTACACTGTGCACGTAAAAGAACCAGAGGAGACTCTGGAATGGGTCTCTGTCTGTATCATTGCACTATCCTCCAAAATCTAAAATGACTAATCTCTTCAGGCAGCGTCGCTCATATGGGCAACCGGTAGCGACGATAAATAAACATAAAACACAGTGCTAATAAGTACAAATGATTCAAGCTTGTTTCAATATTAAATTTAACATGGCTCAAAATTGTGTCTGTACAGTCAAACCTGTCTTAAGCAGCCAGCCAAGGGAGTCAGAGAAAGTGGCTACTTAGCACAGGTGGCTGCTTAATAGAGGTCAAATGTATAATAAAACAACTGATTGGGAATCTGTAAACTGGCTGCTTAATACAGCTTGGCTGCTTAATGGAGGTGACCACTAACACAGGTTTGTCTGTATATGCAAATAAGGAATTTTAATCTGCAATAAACAATGGTTTAGCGTGTGATGTCAAACATGACATCATTTTACTAGCATTTTTGTAGTTTTAACTATGACGTTAGTTACGCTTTCCTAGAATTAGCAGCACATATGTTTGCGCTTTTTAGATATTTTGGTCATGTTACAATCAAAATAATATTTGTATTGCATTATATAAGGTCGAATAAAACACAATTTGTCATTCTGAGCGCTGTAATTAACAACTTAGGCCTATGGCATGCGTTGGTAATTCCTAACCGCCAGAACCCCAACCATGTTTTATTCGACAATACATATCTGAAAGACAACTATTATTTCTTAATTATAATATTACAGTCAAACCTGTGTTAGTGGTCACCTCTATTAAGCAGCCAATCTGTATTAAGCAGTCAGTTTCCCGATTCCCAATATGCTGTTTCATTATACATGTGACCTCTATTAAACAGCCACCTGTGCTAAGCAGCCACTTTCTGCGATTCCCTTGGCTGGCTGCTTAACACAGGTTTGACTGTATACGGTTTTGATTCATACTCAATCTATAATGATTCTCGGGTATACCGGTATTGCAGAACAAAACTTCAAGGGAGGATTAACATGAAATATATATATAGAAAACATAGTACCATATTTACTTGTTTATAAGACAATCTCAACTATAAGACGACCCCCCAACATTGGTCTTAAATCAGTGGTATTTTGCATAGACCTGCGTATAAGACGGGTTGAGAAAATGGAAACCACTCAGAAGTAAAGATCAAACAGATTGTACTGTAAAACCACTGTAAATTATGTCAAATCATAAAAAAATGCACTGATGCACAACAATAAATTTGATTTGCTTAGTTTAAACTTTATTTATTTTACAACGATTGCGAAGCAAGTTTTAACAAGTTATATTAATCACTCTCGTTGGCATGGATGAAAGCTTAATGTGGTCATTCGTTGGTCAAAGTTCAGCTTACAGATAGACCTGTGAAAGCCTATGCTTTTGTTACACCCTTTCAGTTATTTCAAATGAATGTAATCAATTATTTTATTTAACCATATTTTATTGCAAATCAATAGTACATATGTCATACACGTAAAGATACAATACATAGCATGAAAATGGTTTGGGCCACAAGTTTTAACAACATTAGACAATGGCCCACACCAGACATTAGACAACGGCCCGCAACAGACATTAGACAACGGCCCGCACCAGACATCAGACAACTGTCCGCACCAATAATCAATTATTGAATTGATTTGTCACTCGCTTATAAGACGGGCAGCCACTTTGGAAAATAATCGGGCGATATAAATTGCGTCTTATAGGCGAGTAAGCACGGTACAGGTTTGACAGTGAAAAATGAAAGAATAGAAAATACTTTTTATAAAAGACATTCTTCTGGAGAGAAGCTTTTAAAAATAGAGGTATCCGATTGGTTTATAATGAAATGGAGGTATCTGATTGGTCTAAAATGAAGTAGAGGTATCCGATTGGCTTAAAATGAAGTAGAGGTATCTGATTGGTTTAAAATGAAGTAGAGGTATCTGATTGGTTTAAAATGAAGTAGAGGTATCCGATTGGTTTAAAATGAAGTAGAGGTATCTGATTGGTTTTTAATGAAATGGAGGTATCTGATTAGTTTATACGTGTAGAGGTATCCGATTGGTTTAAAATGAAGTAGAGGTATCTGATTAGTTTATAATGAAGTAGAGGTATCTGATTGGCTTAAAATGAAGTAGAGGTATCCGATTGGTCTAAAATGAAGTAGAGGTATCTGATTGGTTTAAAATGAAGTAGAGGTATCCGAATGGTTTAAAAAGAAGTAGAGGTATCTGATTGTTTTATAATGAAGTAGAGGTATCTGATTGGTTTATAATGAAGTAGAGGTATCTGATTGGCTTAAAATGAAGTAGAGGTATCCGATTGTTTTATAATGAAGTAGAGGTATCCGATTGTTTTATAATGAAGTAGAGGTATCTGATTGTTTTATAATGAAGTAGAGGTATCTGATTGGTTTATAATGAAGTAGAGGTATCTGATTGGCTTAAAATGAAGTAGAGGTATCCGATTGTTTTAAAATGAAGTAGAGGTATCCGATTGGTTTAAAATGAAGTAGAGGTATCTGATTGGTTTATAAGTGTAGAGGTATCCGATTGGTTTAAAATGAAGTAGAGGTATCTGATTAGTTTATAATGAAGTAGAGGTATCTGATTGGTTTATAATGAAGTAGAGATATCTGATTGGTTTAAAATGAAATAGAGGTATCCGATTGGTTCAAAATGAAGTAGAGGTATCGGATTGCTTTATAATAAAGTAGAGGTATCGGATTGGTTTATAATGAAGTAGAGGTATCCGATTTATTTAGAATGAAATAAAGGTAGTTGATTGGTTTAGACTAAGGGAAAGAGTTATCTGTTTGGCTTAGAATGTAGTACAGGGTATCTGATTTGTTTTGAATGTAGAATAGGGTATATGATTGGTTTAGAATGTAGCATAGGGTATCTGATTGGTTTAGAATGTAGTATAGGGTATCTGATTGGTTTAGAATGTAGTACAGGGTATCTGATTGGTTTAGAATGTAGCATAGGGTATCTGATTGGTTTAGAATGTAGTACAGGGTATCTGATTGGTTTAGAATGTAGTATAGGGTATCTGATTGGTTTAGAATGTAGCACAGGGTGTGTGATTGGTTTAGAATGTAGTATAGGGTATCTGATTGGTTTAGAATGTAGTATAGAGTATCTGATTGGTTTAGAATGTAGCACAGGGTGTCTGATTGGTTTAGAATGTAGTATAGGGTATCTGATTGGTTTAGAATGTAGCATAGGGTGTGTGATTGGTTTAGAATGTAGTATAGGGTATCTGATTGGTTTAGAATGTAGTATAGGGTATCTGATTGGTTTAGAATGTAGCACAGGGTGCTGATTGGTTTAGAATGTAGTATAGGGTATCTGATTGGTTTAGAATGTAGTATAGGGTATATGATTGGTTTAGAATGTAGTATAGGGTATCTGATTGGTTTAGACTGTAGTATAGGTATCTGATTGGTTTAGAATGTAGTATAGGGTATCTGATTTGATTTAGAATGTAGGACAGGGTATCTGATTGGTTTAGACTGTAGTATAGGTATCTGATTGGTTTAGAATGTAGTATAGGGTATATGATTGGTTAGAATGTAGTAGAGGGTATCTGATTGGTTTAGACTGTAGTATAGGTATCTAATTGGTTTAGAATGTAGCACAGGGTGTCTGATTGGTTTAGAATGTAGTACAGGGTATCTGAATGGTTATAATGTAGTATAGGGTATATGATTGGTTTAGAATGTAGTATAGGGTATCTGATTGGTTTAGAATGTTGTATAAGGTATCTGATTGGTTTAGAATGTAGTATAGGGTGTCTGATTGGTTTAGAATGTAGTATAAGGTATCTGACTGGTTTAGAATGTAGTATAGGGTATCTGATTGGTTTAGAATGTAGTATAGGGTATCTGATTGGTTTAGAATGTAGTATAGGGTATCTGATTGGCTTAGACTGTAGCATAGGTATCTGATTGGTTTAGAATGTAGTATAGGGTATCTGATTGGTTTAGAATGTAGTACAGGGTGTCTGATTGGTTTAGAATGTAGTATAAGATATCTGATTGGTTTAGAATGTAGTATAAGCTCGCCCATATGGTTTACCGGTGGCGAGGGTAAATAAACGGAATCATCATCATGAATGTAGTATAGGGTATCGGATTGGTTTAGAATGTAGTATAGGGTATCGGATTGGTTTAGAATGTAGTATAGGGTATCGGATTGGTTTAGAATGAAGAGGTATCCGATTGGTTTGGAAAGTAGAAAAAAATGCAAGGAGTATAACAGTCCTTATCAGGATATGTTCATGTCCATGCTATAAGACTGGGAACTGGCTATATTTGGGGAAATTATTCAATCTTACCTCCCTTGAAAGGTTTTCTTTTGTCATCATTTCAAAATAGCCGCGTAACAGGACTTGGTATTTTAAAACATGTTGCTGTATTTGATTTTTGATTTGGAGTCGCACGAGAGCTACAGTTATATATCAACCTTCCTTATGCATTTTTGATCTGGTTGATTTTAACCGGAATTCAAGTGGAAAATAAATCAAATAACATTGCATTTGCATAGTAAATATACATATATATTCAATAAGGAAAGTTTTGTAAATCCAGCCACAGTCTGTATATGAGAGACATCGGTCAGTTACTTCCCCTGAATACTCCTTAAAAGTAAATAGGTCCTATAAGTGCCTTCTGTTTTTATCGTTGTTTCATTTGCACAACATGCTAGCAATTTTCATTTACTTTCTCATCTTATAATTATTAAATTACTGTATCCCGACAGATATCCTACAGTATGTGCATTGGGTACTTATTTGTGAAAAAATCTTATCAATTAATTAACAGGATTTTGATAAAATCACATTTATCATACTGCAACATCTGGTTAGGACACAACAGTAAAAACAAAGGAATAAAACTAAAAGGACCTATTTACATTTTGGGATAAATCTGACTTTATCTGCCAAGGGAGGTAACAGAAACTTAGTGATGTCTCTCATTACTGTTGTCATATATGCTATTGCAGGAGTTCCTATGTGATGCTGAGTTATCCTACCTTCATGCGTAATAATGGTCACACAAAGCGTGCCTACTAAACATTGATTTATTAGTCAGGGCCTAATAAACTTTGCTTTATTAATTAGTCAGTGCCTAATAAACATTGATTTATTAGTCAGGGCCTAATAAACATTGATTTATTAGTCAGGGCCTAATAAACATTGATTTAGTAGTCAGGGCCTAATAAACTTTGCTTTATTAATTAGTCAGGGCCTAATAAACATTGATTTATTAGTCAGGGCCTAATAAACATTGTTTTATTAGTCAGGGCCTAATAAACTTTGCTTTATTGGTCAGGGCCTAATAAACTTTGCTTTATTAATTAGTCAGGGCCTAATAAACATTGATTTATTAGTCAGGGCCTAATAAACTTTGCTTTATTGGTCAGGGCCTAATAAACTTTGCTTTATTGGTCAGGGCCTAATAAACTTTGCTTTATTGGTCAGGGCCTAATAAACTTTGCTTTATTGGTCAGGGCCTAATAAACTTTGCTTTATTGGTCAGGGCCTAATAAACTTTGCTTTATTAGTCAGGGCCTAATAAACTTTGCTTTATTAGTCAGGGCCTAATAAACTTTGCTTTATTAGTCAGGGCCTAATAAACTTTGCTTTATTAGTCAGGGCCTAATAAACTTTGCTTTATTAGTCAGGGCCTAATAAACTTTGCTTTATTGGTCAGGGCCTAATAAACTGCTTTATTGGTCAGGGCCTAATAAACTTTGCTTTATTGGTCAGGGCCTAATAAACTTTGCTTTATTAGTCAGGGCCTAATACACTTTGCTTTATGGTAATCTTTCGTGACATCATAATTCCTGTATGATGTCATAATGTTTACAAATGGTAAGACAAATGTTCAGGTCATGAATATTCGCGAATCTTTCCTCTATCTAAAACTTGTTTTTTATCAGAAGATAGGTTAAATAGAATATTAGGTTCCTGTCTTATTTAAATTTTAAATTATTGGGCTCGTCTCAAAAAAAATACAAGACTCGAGAGAGCCTCGCCTTGTATATTATCTCCAACATGCCTAATAAATTAAAAATTTATAAGACAGTAACCTAATATTCTCTATATATATGATACTCTAATTATAGGACAGTCAGGTGCATTTAGATGATGAATAGTAAACAGAAACCTGTATAATAAATATCTAGTATTGTTTGAACAGTTCGTTAATGCATAGATATATCAAAGTTACGGGTACCCAAGGGGAATTGTATAATAAATATCTAGTATTGTTTGAACAGTTTGTTAATACATAGATATATCAAAGTTACGGGTACCCAAGGAGGATAGGTCCCTTCAATTGGCTTCCTCTGTCTTTACTGTTCACTTTATTTCCTTACACTACATGATGTCAATTTTCATCGATTGGCTAATATTATAATAAATTAAGCGGATACACATATTATTTCACTGATAAATTTCGATACATAGTTCCAACGGCGTGTGAAAATAGTCCAAAACACTGATATGATCTTATTTTGGCAGCCATTTTGATGGGCAAGTTTTATTAACGGCAATTTCATGATTTTACTAGTAATTCTTTAATTGCAATAACTTTATTAATTTTAGTTTCGTAATATAAAATTTGGTATGATTTTAAAGGTATTGAAATGCAATTTTTAAATATTAGTTGTTTTTTTGGACAATGATGCATGGATTATAAATTATAAGAACTTAACTTGCACCTATTATTTAAAGTCTATTTTCACAGTTGAAATATTAATATACAGGTAAATTATTATTTATTCGTTATTGATACGAAATTCGTGAAATGATACATAAAATATGTCCATTGAGAGCTTTCCAACAATGTATGAACCATGGTGATGAGATGAAAAATAAATAGTTTATGAAGAAAACAAAATTACGCTACTATATAACATATATAATATCTGATCAACTTTGCCAATCAAAATGGCAGCCACAGTAGGAATGATGACGTCACACGGGAACTATGTATAGTTCAAAGGAAAGCATAAAATAAAAATATCATTTTTAAAAAAAAATGTATTTAAGTTTATTTAACGTCGCTACCGGTTTCCCATTTGAGCGACGGGCAGTTTACCTAACAACACCTTTCCTGGGCAGGCTCCAGCGGTTAACCAGTACTTGGTGCACCAACCTCCGTAAGAAACTGCCAACTTTTTCATATAAATGAGACACAGTCTGAGCGGGGCTCGAACCCGTGACCATCAGAGATGATAGGTTACAGTGGTACACAAGTCAGCGACCGTAACCACTCGACCACGGAGGCGGTCTAAAAAAAAAAAATCATATTGATAAATCACACTAATACTGGTGTTCGGATAGCTCCGGATATAAGTGTCAAGGTTACCCTCCCAATGCACAGTATTCCTATACAAACATAGAGATTATCAAACCTTTGTAATAGCCATTGTCACAGAAGCGCTCACAAGTTCCTTTGCCCTCGACTAGTAGAAAACCGAGTTTACATTTGAGACACATGATCTGCTTTGTAGAGATATACGTGCACGTTTCACACGTCTCGCTGCAGTGTTTACACCGGTACACATCTGCATAGTACTCATTAGGACATGACTCTACACACAGCCTGAAAAATATGCATTTAACTTCAGGGCATAGGCTAGACCTCTAAAGCGACATTACATCGCAAAATAGCAAAAATAACATTTTTATACGTATACAAACATATGCTATTACAAATTATTCCGTGTTTTTGTGGTCTACAAACTCTCAAAAGGGAAAGCAGGATTTCATATAACGGTCAGCCACGTTCCTGAAATGACGTTTATAATTGGAGTCTAAACGCGTAGAACTACCGGTCTTCTGCAAGCCAGCGGAATAGGGTCCTTACATGAATGATTTTGAGACATGAGTGGTATTTGAACCTATAGCAGTGAGGGGCAAGTGATTTGAAGGGAACAACCGTAACTATTCAGCCATGGGGGCCCCACTACACGTATGAAGGTCATTAATTATAAATAATTTACAAATTCAAATTAGGTTTGACCCTAATAACAGTCTTTCAGTTGGGACTTTAAACCGAGGTCTTGTGTCGGTGCTGTACACTGTGCATGTAAAAGAACCAGAGGAGACTCTGGAATGGGTCTCTGTCTGTATCACTGAACTATCCTCCAAAAATCTAAAATAACTAATCTCTTCAGGAGGCGTTGCTCATATGGTCAACCGGTAGCGACGATAAATAAACGTAAAACACACATTAATAATTTGAGTTAAATATGACCAAGTATGCTGTAGAGAATGGCAAATTTCTCACATAGTACAACAAATACCGTATTTACTCGCCTATAAGACGGGGATATTTCCCGCTGATTTAAGGCTCAAAGTCAGGGTCCCGTCTTATAGGCGAGTAAATACGGTAAGTAATTAATGATAGAAGCATATATTTTGCCATTTTTGGATGAACACACCTCTAGCATTAAGGAGTTAAGCAAAAGTTTAAACTTTATTTATTTCACAACGATTGCGAAGCAAGTTTTAACAACTTATATTAATCACTCTCGTTGGCGCGAATGAAAGTGTAAATGTGGTCATTCGTGTAGGAGGAAACCGAAGTACCAGGAGAAAACCCACCTGTCCGATCTGGCGACCACCATACCATCTCAAATACTTCCCGGTCCAAGGATCAAACCCAGGTTGCATTTGTGAGAAGTGAGCGTGCTAACCACTGCGCTAATAGGACAGCCAAACTGTGACATAGAATACAATACATATGAAAATAATATTTTAGAGATTACCCGGAGTCTTCGATCTGGTAGTTTTTACACCCAGTACACTGGTCAGCTCCTGGTCCTGCACACCCCATCAAACATTGACTGTGACATGCCTGAAAATATTCATAGGTAAACGGTAACCAACAATTATTATAACTGGCAGGTGTTTCTGTTGTGCTAGAGAAGGTCACGCAACAGCTTGGTCATATGGCAGTTCTCCAGTGATTATTGGTATTATTGGTGGACGAAAACCTCGGGTGCACGTCCAAGCCCTACTACATTCAATGACGGGCACCAGGGTAGAACCATCGACCTGCCAAAAACCATCTGGATAACTTCCTGAATTGAAAGAATTCGACAGCCCAAGTGAGATTCGAACTTCCAGCGGTGAGGGGTAAGTGATTTAGGTCAACGAGCATAACCACTCGGTCAAGGTGTGCCTCCCCCAATATTTTTGGGAAAAGGTGATCGTGTGCCTTTAATTTCTACAATGCTATACTAGATGTGTTGGTAATTTTATTTCATTTAAGCCTATTCAAAGGTATGCCAGTGTGAAGTACTTGGTACATTAAAGTTATATCATGTGCTGCACACCATGGAGGAAAATAATTCCATAAACTGAGTGTACTCAACACATATCTAAGTATGCAGAATACTCGTACACTCCTGTATACTCGTACACTCCCATATACTCCCATATACTCCCATATACTCCCATATACTCATACACTCCCATATACTCATACACTCCCATATACTCGTACACTCCCATACACTCCCATACACTCCCATATACTCCCATATATCCCATATACTCCCATATACTCATACACTCCCATATACTCGTACACTCCCATATACTCGTACACTCCCATATACTCGTACACTCCCATATACTCGTACACTCCCATATACTCGTACACTCCCATATACTCGTACACTCCCATATACTCCCATATACTCCCATATACTCCCATATACTCATACACTCCCATATACTCGTACACTCCCATATACTCGTACACTCCCATATACTCGTACACTCCCAACATATTCCAAACAAAAGATGGTCAGAGATAGATACAGATTATAAGCATAATTTTGAACATCTCTTAACACAATTGAGAGTGGTTTTTGTAGAATTATTATTTGTAAAATGATCTCCCTTTATGGGTATTATTCATTAACAACTTTGTAAATGGTGGGGTGCTAAAGTAGTTCATTACATTCTAATATTTCATTTAATACTATATTATTGATGCAAAGAAGGTGAATTTTTCACAAAATATGAATTTCTTCTGAAAACAATTGGATGCAACACAAATATCGCCCTCCATACAGTGGTATCCCTGCCAACATGCTAATGGTCGACCCTCAAGAAGAGTTATCGCCCTCCATACAGTGGTATCCCTGCCAACATGCTAATGGTCGACCCTCAAGAAGAGTTATCGCCCTCCATACAGTGGTATCCCTGCCAACATGCTAATGGTCAACCCTCAAGAAGAGTTATCGCCCTCCATACAGTGGTATCCCTGCCAACATGCTAATGGTCGACCCTCAAGAAGAGTTATCGCCCTCCATACAGTGGTATCCCTGCCAACATGCTAATGGTCGACCCTCAAGAAGAGTTATCGCCCTCCATACAGTGGTATCCCTGCCAACATGCTAATGGTCAACCCTCAAGAAGAGTTATCGCCCTCCATACAGTGGTATCCCTGCCAACATGCTAATGGTCGACCCTCAAGAAGAGTTATCGCCCTCCATACAGTGGTATCCCTGCCAACATGCTAATGGTCGACCCTCAAGAAGAGTTAACCCAATCCGCTTCCAGTGTTTAGTAAGTACTACAGTGAATATTTAACTTGATGTATATGTTCAATGATATATGAAGTTGATATGCATACTTTACATTCAGCGCACCTGTATGGGCGGCTAAACGTATCACACAGCATCCAGGAAGAACTACAAATGTGTCCATAACACGGGTACCTCATATTGACAAAAACGTGAACAATAATATGACAATAACTCTGGTACAAATGGGAATAATACCGCCCGCCCCCCCCCACCCCACTCACAGATGTGTATAATGCTGAATAGTCATGATAGCTCAGTGGTAGCGCGTTCGCTTCACATGCGAAAGGCCCGGAGTTCGAGCCCCGCTGGAGCCGTTACGATTGTATCCTTAGGCAAGGCATTTAAATTCCACATGCCTCTTCTCTCTCCCTCGTGGCGATGGATTCCATCAGGAATGAGGTCTCGAGAGTGATTTAATATAAGTTATAAGAACTTGTTTCGCAATCGAGCTAAATTAAATTTGTATAAACTATAATGCCGAATCATCTGTGAACGATTGAACAAAATCCTCACAATAATGAATAACGAGTCTGACACGTCAGATTCTAAGATGGCCAACAAACATAATAATGGATGCATCTACCAACATGGAACAACTCCCAATTAAGGCGGCAAATTGTAGGAAATGGTTCAAAGACAGAAGACTACATCAGCATGTTTGCTCCAGACTAAATACACATCTCTGATCTACAATAGAGGTATTAGGGAGGGGTTGGTCATCATGCAATTAGTCATTAGTTTACCAATCAATGTGTCCCGCGAAATTGAGAGAATTAATTACCTGTATATTCAATATCTTGAACTGGATTATTCATCAAAATCTTTCTAACTGTTTTGTTTTAACTTTAGCAGAAGTATCAATCGGTATTTATTTGTTTCTCTCTTCAAAAAAAATCAAAATCAAACTGCACACATATTTGTGTCACCCATTGTAGAGTTCTGACCCTGAGGTTATAAAACTTTTCGCGGATCTCAAACTCTAACTCATGGAATTTGATCGGTTGACTCTCTGAGTTTTACACGCAGCAGAACAATTCAGAAGCTCGAGTCTGAGTTTGAGATTGGAGAAAAGTTTTATAACCTTGGGGCCTGGACACACTTTCCCTCAATTTTAAGATTCAAAATTAAACTATGTCTGTGATGAAACGAAAATCATCTTTATTACATGATGAATTCGAGCCAACATTCGCAACATCGCGATAATATCGTATTGAAAAATAAAACATTGCATGCCATTATTTCTTTCAAAGGAAAACAATGTGAGAACGTAGCTATTTATTTCACAAACGATCTTGATTTTAATCTGCCTAATAATTGGGGCATAATCATTGTATTTTAGATTACATCGGAGACCACATCAACACTGATCACCATTATAGATAACATCGGAGACCACATCAACACCGATCACCATTATAGATAACATCGGAGACCACATCAACACCGATCACCATTATAGATAACATCGGAGACCACATCAACATTGATCACCATTATAGATAGCATCGGAGACCACATCAACACCGATCACCATTATAGATAACATCGGAGACCACATCAACACCGATCACCATTATAGATAACATCGGAGACCACATCAACACCGATCACCATTATAGATAACATCGGAGATCACATCAACACTGATCACCATTATAGATAACATCGGAGACCACATCAACACTGATCACCATTATAGATAACATCGGAGACCACATCAACACTGATCACCAGTATAGATAACATCGGAGACCACATCAATACTGATCACCAGTATAGATAACATCGGAGACCACATCAACACTGATCACCAGTATAGATAACATCGGAGACCACATCAATACTGATCACCAGTATAGATAACATCGGAGACCACATCAACACTGATCACCATTACAGATAACATCGGAGACCACATCAACACCGATCACCATTACAGATAACATCGGAGACCACATCAACACCGATCACCATTATAGATAACATCGGAGACCACATCAACATTGATCACCACTATAGATAACATCGGAGACCACATCAACACCGATCACCATTATAGATAACATCGGAGACCACATCAACACCGATCACCATTATAGATAACATCGGAGACAACTTCTCAACACCGATCACAATTATAGATAACATCGGAGACAACTTCTCAACACCGATCACCATTATAGATAACATCGGAGACAACTTCTCAACACCGATCACAATTATAGATAACATCGGAGACAACTTCTCAACACCGATCACCATTATAGATAACATCGGAGACCACTTCTCAACACCGATCACAATTATAGATAACATCGGAGACAACTTCTCAACACCGATCACCATTATAGATAACATCGGAGACCAACATCAACACTGATCACCATTATAGATAACATCGGAGACCACATCAACACCGATCACCATTATAGATAACATCGGAGACCACATCAACACCGATCACCATTATAGATAACATCGGAGACCACATCAACACTGATCACCATTATAGATAACATCGGAGACCACATCAACACTGATCACCATTATAGATAACATCGGAGACCACATCAACACCGATCACCATTATAGATAACATCGGAGACCACATCAACACCGATCACCATTACAGATAACATCGGAGACCACATCAACACCGATCACCATTATGGATAACATCGGAGACCACTTCTCAACACCGATCATCATTTGTTATTCCTGTCGGTGGTCGTTCTACTGATTTGAAATTTAGAACTGGAACAAACTTTACCCTTGCACGATCAAAGGAGATAAGAAGAGATAGATCCTACAAATTTTGTTTTAGCGGATCTCTCTGAGCAGGTGTGCATGCTTAGGTTTCATAGATTTACAATAGTGAAAATGAGATGTGAAACAGCAATGTTTAATCAGGAATGAATTGACTAACACAAACATTGCCAGTTCTGTTATTATTATAAATCTTTTCTTCAATCTTAAGTTCAGTCTCAAGTTTCTGATTGGTTCAGCTGAGTGTAAATCTAAGAATCAACTAATCAAATCACTGAGCACATCTTTATACTTTCTTTGTTCGGGTTTTACACCTTCATCAGCACCATTTTGGTCTATATCACCAGAGGGGGGGGGGGGGAGGAGTTTACCTAACAACACCTTTCCTGGGCAAACTGCAAATCTTTATAACTCAGGGTCACTCCAAGAGTTTTATAACGTCAATGTGAATACAAGAATAACATGAAACAGTTCTGATCTTTATGTTATATTTATGTTATATTTTGGGTTTTACGCCTGCATCAGCACCATTTCGGGCTATATCGCCGGCGGGCAGTTTACCTAACAACACCTTTCCTGGGCAGGCTCCAGCGGTTAACCAGTACTTGGGTGCACCAACCTCCGTAAGAAACTGCCAACTTTTTCATATAAATGAGATATGGCTTGAGCGGGGCTCGAACCAGTGACCATCAGTGATGATAGGTTACAGTGGTATGCAAGTCAGCTATCTTAACAACTCGACCACCTTCTGATCTTTATAATTTCTGTATGTATATAATTATATATCCATAGTATTAGTTGGATTCTTCCAGGAATTATTATCATCATGGCAACATGTCTGTTCTCCCTATTGTTAAAGTGACACTACATCGGTGAAAACGGCAAATTTCTACAGAATGTAATTTCTTATATCTGTACAGTCAAACCTGTCTATAAAGGCCACCCTCGGGAAAGTCAAAAGGTAGCCTTTGTTGGCAGGTGGCCTCTCAATAGAGGGTTAAAATGTATTGAAAATGGCTCGATGGGAGAAAAATGGTGGTTTTTAGAGACATGTTTTTCATATGCGGCCTTTATTCGGAGGTGGCCTTTATATATGTATATGGTATAATTGTTTTCCAAATATTTGTAGCAGAATGTGAGCAACTAATAAGCAAGCATTGTATGCGACGTTTGTTGACATAGTAAAATAATGGAAATGAGGTCAACATCTTTGCGTAATACAACGCGTGTATCCTGAATAACATGATTTATGATACAGATTTACTTTGTGCCTGTGCATATTTATTCTTAGACTTATTAGAATTAATTGTCTAAACGACAGTATCTCATGCTTAAAATAGACCTCAATAATATTCAGACGTCAATTCAGAGGCATGGCTGACCATTATATGAAATCTTATTTTCACTTTTGAGTGTTTGCAGACAGCATAATCAACTGTCTATTGATTGAAAGTTAGTGTTCGAGTTATTTCCGAAGAATTTGTAGTAGCAATGCTATTTATATGTAAATATGTATTTCTGGCTTTTTGCGATGTAATGTCGCTTTAATATGAAGTATCTTGACCAAAATCTATACATTACTTTGATACTACTGTTAATACTTAACCCATTCAACCCCAAGTAACTGACATGGACTGGTGCATGATATTTAACCCATTCAACCCCAAGTAACTGACATGGACTGGTGCATGATATTTAACCCATTCAACCCCAAGTAACTGACATGGACTGGTGCATGATATTTTTAGACTAATAAATTAATAAGAAAATTACCTTTGGATCAGTTCATTTATCAAAATGGGTAATTTTATGTAAAAAATAGTAATAATTATTACTGGCAAAAAGTGCAGATCCTGATGAGACGGCTCGTCACGAGCCGGCTCATCTGGATCTACACTTTTTGTAAGTCTATTTAGAGGCCTGTAGTGTTGAAAGGGTTAACATGGTATTATAATGGCGACATACGCCGATAGATATATATAAAGTGCATTAGAGATTATAAAATAGTTTACAAGTTGCTTGCTTTTCACGAAAAATTTCAAAATGCATATTCATATCTAAAGATATTTTATCCGTTTTTTCTGACTGATAATTTAGGTATAAGGATTTTGTAGATATTTTGCAAGTTCATATTGATACTATCCGAGGGAATGTTCTCCATGCGACCCTGAAGAGAAAAATCAGTAATAAATGCATCTATATACAGTAACTGCCGGTTCCCTGCAACAGCTGCTTCCCTGCAGTACAAAATATATCTATCTACTATCTACTGCCTGTTCATATTATTCAGAACTGACTTATATTGTGAGTAGTCGCTACCGGTTGCCCATATGAGCGACGCCTCCTGAAGAGATTAGTCATTTTAGATTTTTGGAGGATAGTGCAATGATAGAGACAGAGACCCATTCCAGAATCTCCTCTGGTTCTTTTACGTGCACGGTGTAAAGCATCGACACGAGACCTCGGTTTAAAGTCCCAACTAAAAGACTGTTATTTTTATTAGGGTCAGGGGGGATCAAACCTGCGATCCCCGGATGGCAATAGCTAACATTGGATGGCTATTTCATAGTCTAACACTTGAACGTTATTATCATGTTATTAACATTCCTTATATAACTGACGTCAGGGGAGGTAACTAGATCCACAGAGTGGGGCTAGCTATTTTAGGAACCAATCATACTAAATGTGATCAATACGACTGACTTAACCCATTCAACCACAAGTAACTGACATGGATCAATACGACTGACTTAACCCATTCAACCACAAGTAACTGACATGGATCAATACGACTGACTTAACCCATTCAACCACAAGTAACTGACATGGACTGGTGGTGCATGATATGTTTAACCCATTCAACCACAAGTAACTGACGGTGTTTTGTTGGGTTTGTTTTGTTGTGGTTTTCCTTCAACCACAGTTGCATGGACTGGTGGTTGATATTTTTAGACCAATAAATTAATAAGAATATTAAATTTGGATCAGTTCATTTATCAAAATGGGTATATTTTGTCTAAAAAAAAAAAAGTAATATTACTGGCAAAAAGTGCAGATCTTGATGAGGTGTCTACAAAATCCTACTTCCTTTATAGCACTACCCTCTATATAACCATCAACAACATGTTCACCTATCCTGTACACATACACACTCACACATAGCTAAAAACAATACTCCTGTACACATACACACTCACACATAGCTAAAATAATACTCCTGTACACAGACACACTCACACACAGCTAAAACAATACTCCTGTACACAGACACACTCACACACAGCTAAATCAATACTCCTGTACACAGACACACTCACACACAGCTAAAACAATACTCCTGTACACATACACACTCACACATAGCTAAAACAATACTCCTGTACACATACACACTCACACATAGCTAAATCAATACTCCTGTACACAGACACACTCACACACAGCTAAATCAATACTCCTGTACACAGACACACTCACACACAGCTAAAAATACTCCTGTACACAGACACACTCACACATAGCTAAAAACAATACTCCTGTACACATACACACTCACACATAGCTAAAAACAATACTCCTGTACACAGACACACTCACACATAGCTAAAAATAATACTCCTGTACACAGACACACTCACACATAGCTAAAAACAATACTCCTGTACACATACACACTCACACATAGCTAAAAACAATACTCCTGTACACAGACACACTCACACATAGCTAAAAATAATACTCCTGTACACAGACACACTCACACATAGCTAAAAACAATACTCCTGTACACATACACACTCACACATAGCTAAAAACAATACTCCTGTACACAGACACACTCACACATAGCTAAAAATAATACTCCTGTACACAGACACACTCACACACAGCTAAAACAATACTCCTGTACACAGACACACTCACACATAGCTAAAAACAATACTCCTGTACACAGACACACTCACACATAGCTAAAAATAATACTCGTGTACACAGACACACTCACACACAGCTAAACACAATACTCTTGTACACAGACACACTCACACACAGCTAAAAACAATACTCCTGTACACAGACACACTCACACATAGCTAATGTCAATACTCCTGTACACAGACACACTCACACACAGCTAAAAACAATACTCCTGTACACAGACACACTCACACACAGCTAAATCAATACTCCTGTACACAGACTAACTCACACACAGCTAAAACAATACTCCTGTACACAGACACACTCACACAAGCTAACAATACTCTGTACACAGACACACTCACAAGCTAAACAATACTCCTGTACACAGACACACTCACACACAGCAAACAATACTCTGTACACAGACACTCACACACAGCTAAAACAATACTCCTGTACACAGACACACTCACATAAGCTAAAAACAATACTCCTGTACACAGACACACTCACACACAGCTAAATCAATACTCCTGTACACAGACACACTCACACACAGCTAAAAACAATACTCCTGTACACAGACACACTCACACACAGCTAAATCAATACTCCTGTACACAGACTAACTCACACACAGCTAAAACAATACTCCTGTACACAGACACACTCACACACAGCTAAAAACAATACTCTTGTACACAGACACACTCACACATAGCTAAAAACAATACTCCTGTACACAGACACACTCACACACAGCTAAAAACAATACTCTTGTACACAGACACACTCACACACAGCTAAAAACAATACTCCTGTACACAGACACACTCACACATAGCTAAAAACAATACTCCTGTACACAGACACACTCGCACACAGCTAAAAATAATACTCCTGTACACAGACACACTCACACACAGCTAAAACAATACTCCTGTACACAGACACACTCACACACAGCTAAAACAATACTCCTGTACACAGACACACTAACACACAGCTAAAAATAATACTCCTGTCCTACGACAGGGGTTAAAAATAGTATACAGTCATACCTGTCTTAAGGTGGCTGCATAATAGAAGTCAACTGTATAAGAAATTAACATACAGTAAAACCTGTCTTAAGCAGCCAGTCATGGGAATCACAGAAAGTGGCTGCTTAATAGAGGTCAAATGTATAATAAAACAACATATATGGGAATCTGAAAACTGGCTGCTTAATGCAGGTTGGCTGCTTAATAGAGGTGACCATTAACACATGTTTGGCTGTATTGGGAATCTGAAAACTGGCTGCTTACTGCAGGTTGACTGCTTAATAAAGTTGCCCACTTACACAGGTTTGACTGTATTTGTGTAAAGATAATAGATGCTTTGTCAAACTACATGCAAACAACAAGGAATCAATCTGCATCAGACTTACCCCTGCAGTGGTTGAACTTCCAGGGAGGGGAGTATGTGTAGGGGGGTTCAGGTTCACCGGGTTCTCCTCTGTACCATACAGGATCAGACTCCAATCTATTAGGTCATTGGTTGACTGTAAACCTGCACAAATAACCGAATACATATTGGTTTCTCAATACAGGATCAAACTAGAGTTTGGGGCATTTTATGCATATCAAAGCACTTTATGCATATCAAAGCACTTTATGCATATCAAAGCATGCATATCAAAGCACTTTATGCATATCAAAGCACTTTATGCATATCAAAGCATTTTATGCATATCAAAGCATTTTATGCATATCAAAGCACTTAAGGCATATCAAAGCACTTTATGCATATCAAAGCATTTTATGCATATCAAAGCATTTTATGCATATCAAAGTACTTTATGCATATCAAAGCATTTTATGCATATCAAAGCACTTTATGCATATCAAAGCACTTTATGCATATCAAAGCATTTTATGCATATCAAAGCACTTTATGCATATCAAAGCACTTTATGCATATCAAAGCATTTTATGCATATCAAAGCATTTTATGCATATCAAAGCACTTTATGCATATCAAAGCACTTTATGCATATCAAAGCACTTTATGCATATCAAAGCATTTTATGCATATCAAAGCAGTTTATGCATATCAAAGCATGTTATGCATATCAAAGCACTTTATGCATATCAAAGCATGTTATGCATATCAAAGCATTTTATGCATATCAAAGCATTTTATGCATATCAAAGCACTTTATGCATATCAAAGCACTTAAGGCATATCAAAGCACTTTATGCATATCAAAGCACTTAAGGCATATCAAAACACTTTATGCATATCAAAGCACTTAAGGCATATCAAAGCACTTTATGCATATCAAAGCACTTAAGGCATATCAAAGCACTTTATGCATATCAAAGCACTTAAGGCATATCAAAGCACTTTATGCATATCAAAGCACTTAAGGCATATCAAAGCACTTTATGCATATCAAAGCACTTAAGGCATATCAAAGCACTTTATGCATATCAAAGCACTTAAGGCATATCAAAGCACTGTATGCATATCAAAGCACTTAAGGCATATCAAAGCACTTTATGCATATCAAAGCATTTTATGCATATCAAAGCACTTTATGCATATCAAAGCATTTTATGCATATCAAAGCACTTTATGCATATCAAAGCATTTTATGCATATCAAAGCACTGTATGCATATCAAAGCACTTAAGGCATATCAAAGCACTGTATGCATATCAAAGCACTTAAGGCATATCAAAGCACTTTATGCATATCAAATCACTTAAGGCATATCAAAGCACTTTATGCATATCAAAGCACTTAAGGCATATCAAAGCACTTTATGCATATCAAAGCACTTAAGGCATATCAAAGCACTTTATGCATATCAAAGCACTTAAGGCATATCAAAGCACTTTATGCATATCAAAGCACTTAAGGCATATCAAAGCACTTTATGCATATCAAAGCATTTTATGCATATCAAAGCACTTAAGGCATATCAAAGCACTTTATGCATATCAAAGCACTTAAGGCATATCAAAGCACTTTATGCATGCATATCAAAGCACTTAAGGCATATCAAAGCACTTTATGCATGCATATCAAAGCACTTAAGGCATATCAAAGCACCTTACCCACATCATGTCACTTTATTCATACAAAAGTTACGGAATGAATGGCACCTATTGTTCTCCACACCTTATGCTGGTTTATAAGCACAGACAGACGGACAGGCAATGCACAAACAATTCCCACCACCTTCGGAGAGGGATAATAAAATATAAAATTGCATACGAGTAAACCAATACCTGCGTAGCTACTGCCCCCGACATATCCCCGGTTATTTTCCACAACATTGATCTCCAACTTCCAGCGCCCGACCGGGTTCTCACCCCAGTAATGTACAGATAGGAACTGCCAGTTGTTGAAACCTTTCACTCTGTCAGAACAAATAAGTATTATTTTCAGTTATTTCACAGATAAAAATGGTTAAAATAAAGATCTTTTAAAAGTGATCGAAAGTGGAAGGAGTTGACCTTTACCAAAGACAGCGTGCTTTACAGTATGTGGACCAGTGAATTCCGTTGCTACGTTGCTATGAGAATTTGAACGCTTGAAATATTGTTCAAAATGGCTGCCATTTTGAATATTTGTGGGTAGTTATGATGTCATAAATACATAAAAATTGACTTCCTGTTTTGCCAACATAAGGCAAACATATGCAACTAACACAAGCAAAAACATGTTTATTTTTTTAAATAATATATAAAGGTAAAAAGTAAAGTGGTTGGTTATTATAGTGTCACCCCTATTGAAAGGGTCAGCCAGTCGTGATAGCGTAGTGGATGCGCATTCACTTCAGATGCGAAAGTTCGAGCTCTGCTGGAGCCGTTACGATTGTATCCTTAGGCAAGGCATTTAGATTCCACGTTGCCTCTTCTCTCTCCCTCGTGGCGATGGATTCCATCAAGAATGAGGTCTCGAGAGTGATTAATATAAGTTGTGAGAACTTGTTTCACAATCGAGCTAAAATAAATTTGTATAAACTAAAGGGTCAGTCATTTATGACTTACGAGACACCTCTTATGATCATCAGTTACATATATATTATGTAACTACACCAGCAGCTTTTAAGACATGAATAGAATAGAAGACATGAAATATTGATACAGACAGATCTGTAGTCCAGTGGTAATACGCTGGACTGGTAATCCAGGGATCACAGGTTCGATCCCGCGTCTGACCCTAATAAAATTAACAGTCTTTCAGATGAGACTTTAAACCGAGGTCTCGTGTCGGTGCTTTACACTGTGCCCGTAAAATAACCAGAGGAGACTCTGGAATGTGTCTCTGTCTGTATCATTGCACTATCCGCCAAAAATCTAAAATGACTAATCTCTTCAGGAGGCGTCGCTCATATGGGCAACCGGTATCGACTATAAATAAACGTATAACACACACAACACATATACCAACCTGTCACTGTCATTCGGTCGCTGCGGCAGAATAGTGGACCTTGTTCCAGAGGGAGAGGTCAGGTGTATCACAAGGTTGCCACGACGTTTACTCTTAATGGTGATCATGGCCTGCACGTGCTCGAGGAAGTTGATAGCATTGGTTTTACTGTCGGCACATGCATCTGTATCCAACATCTCTTCATAACCAGAGTCAGGGATTATTCTGTTCATTCAAGAATACAGGAAAAAATGAGAGTACAAGCAACAACCTGGTGTGCTAGATCTACACCATCAACCTGGTCCGCTAGATGTACACCACCAACCTGGTCCGCTAGATCTACACCATCAACCTGGTGTGCTAGATCTACACCATCAACTTGGTGCACTAGATCGACACCATCAACCTGGTGCACTAGATCGACACCATCAATCTGGTCCTCTAGATCTGCACCATCAACCGGGTCCGCTAGATCTACACCATCAAACAAAAACTGCTGACATAGAAATTGGCATTAAAAAATGGGAAATTCTCATACAAAGCAATTTCGTAGTTCTACAGGAAGGACATGTTAATGACTTTTAATTCTTTGGTAAAATACAGCCTTGGTAAAAAAACAATTTATTAATGTGTGATTTTTATTTGTAACTGAAAACTCTGGTAATATGCTGTGACACAATTCTAACAAAATTCCAGGAAATAATTTGACTGCTATTTCCACAGCTAGAATGCAAAGAAGTATAGGAGAGCTAGAATGCATACAATTTGGATGTCTGTTTGCTGACCATAGTTGACTGTACATTACAGATGTGTTGATGTGGTACGTTTGTCCACTTCTCCGCTAGCTCCACCATAGCTGTAGCATCCATCAGACCGTAACCGTACCGTAAACTCACTGAAATGTATCACAAACTTGTTTCATAATCTTGTTACAGATGGGTCAGTGGTCAACACTGCGAACTGCGAATCCAGGTATCGCAGTCTGACAATAACAATATTTGTTCGGGGTTTACGCCTGCCTTCATCAGCACCATTTTGGGCTATATTGCCGGAAAGTCAGATGGGATATAAACCAAGGTCTCATGTATCTGTGCTATACAACGGGCATGTAAAAGTAGCAGTGATGGCTCTGGAATTGGAGCGTCTTTGGTATTTTGCACTATCCTCCAAAACAAAACATCACTAAAATACATCTACAGGCAACGTACCGATTAACCAGGTGGTGATGATAAATAAGCATATGAAACATATAGTCTTGTTCATACACCATAAGTGAGGTGTGAATATCAAATACATGGGAACAATATCTCAGATATCATGGGAAAACCCCCACCCACCACCAGTGTTTATTTTCATATACTATTTTGTGTTTATACAAATTAATTTTAGCTCGATTGCGAAACAAGTTATTTCAACTTATATTAATCACTCTCGAGACCTCATTCCTGATTGCATCCATCGCCACGAGGGAGAGAGAAGAGGCAACGTGGAATTTAAATGCCTTGCCGAAGGGCACAATCGTAACGGCTCCAGCAGGACTCAAACTATTTACTATTTTGTGTTGATCTACTGATTAACATTAACTTCTATTCTGCATACGGCAACAGTAGTCTATACAAATTTAATTTAGCTCGATTGCGATACAAGTACTTACAGCTTAGCTTAAATCGCACTAGAGACCTTATTCCTGATGGAAACCATTGCCGCGAGGGAGAGAGGCAATGTGGAATTTAAGTGCTTTGCCTAATGACACAAATGTAACAGCCACAGCTGGGAGCGAAGTCTGGGCATCTAACACCTGAAGCGCACACGCTACAACTGCCATCACAACGTGCTATATACAATAGACAAGAGATACACACCTTGCCTGCCTACACCGTTAGTGATCCACTGACCATCTGGTATAGGTCGGGAAGTCATCAGGGTGATATACTGCACATCTCTCCATGTCAATGATGGCCTGAATACAGAAACATATACCTTCCAACATCTACATACATTAATATAGGACAGCCTGAATACAGAAACATATGTACCTTCCACCATCTATATACATTAATATAGGGCAGCCTGAATACAGAAACATATGTACCTTCCAACATCTATATACATTAATATACGACAGCCTGAATACAGAAACATATATACCTTCCACCATCTATATACATTAATATAGGACAGCCTGAATACAGAAACATATATACCTTCCAACATCTATGTACATTAATATAGGACAGCTTGAATACAGAAACATATGTACCTTCCAACATCTACATACATTAATATAGGACAGCCTGAATACAGAAACATATATACCTTCCAACATCTATATACATTAAAATAGGACAGCCTGAATACAGAAACATATGTACCTTCCAAGATATATATACATTAATATAGGACAGCCTGAATACAGAAACATATGTACCTTCCAAGATCTATTTACATTAATATACGACAGCCTGAATACAGAAACATATGTACCTTCCAAGATATATAATATAGGTCATAGGATGTGACTGATGGCCTGAACTCTGGTTTACTTTGTAAATATGATACACTGCAGTCTGGGTAGACTCTGGTCTACAATGCAGTTACGGTACACCGACTCACATTCTAGTGGGCATAGTCTGGTCTACATTGCAGTTACGGTACACCGACTCACATTCTAGTGGGCATAGTCTGGTCTACATTGTAGTTACGGTACACCGACTCACATTCTAGTGGGCATAGTCTGGTCTACATTGCAGTTACGGTACACCGACTCACATTCTAGTGGGCATAGTCTGGTCTACATTGCAGTTACGGTACACCGACTCACATTCTAGTGGGCATAGTCTGGTCTACATTGTAGTTACGGTACACCGACTCACATTCTATTGGGCATAGTCTGGTCTACATTGTAGTTACGGTACACCGACTCACATTCTAGTGGGCATAGTCTGGTCAACATTGTAGTTACGGTACACCGACTCACATTCTATTGGGCATAGTCTGGTCTACATTGTAGTTACGGTACACCGACTCACATTCTATTGGGCATAGTCTGGTTTACATTGCAGTTACGGTACACCGACTCACATTCTAGTGGGCATAGTCTGGTTTACATTGTAGTTACGGTACACCGACTCACATTCTAGTGGGCATAGTCTGGTTTACATTGTAGTTACGGTACACCGACTCACATTCTAGTGGGCATAGTCTGGTTTACATTGTAGTTACGGTACACCGACTCACATTCTATTGGGCATAGTCTGGTTTACATTGTAGTTACGGTACACCGACTCACATTCTAGTGGGCATAGTCTGGTTTACATTGTAGTTACGGTACACCGACTCACATTCTAGTGGGCATAGTCTGGTCTACATTGTAGTTACGGTACACCGACTCACATTCTATTGGGCATAGTCTGGTTTATATTGTAGTTACGGTACACCGACTCACATTCTATTGGGCATAGTCTGGTTTACATTGTAGTTACGGTACACCGACTCACATTCTAGTGGGCATAGTCTGGGCTACAATGCAGGTATGGTAAACTGCAGACTTACTTGACCTCCAATATGAGTGCTACAATTCCTGCGGCTAGGGGAGCAGATGCAGAGGTTCCAGTATGTGTTTCTGTACACGTGTTGCGCAGGTCTACGGTTATCTGTTAATATATAAACAATGATACCTCAGTTAGCATTCACCTCTCTACACCACACGCCTGATTAGCTGACGCCAGGCTCACGCTAGAGGATCTAGAAGTGTAACACTGTAAGCAATACATAGTTACATTGACTATTTCTTCACAATTTTCTTCCAAATTTTGCATTTTTATGTGCGAGAGATATTCATGCTTGTGGAACGTTGACAGAGACAAATGGAAACTACCTAAAGGATTTACATGCAACGTTGACCGAAATTCGACCTCCATGTTTAACAAAATATTGAAAATTGTACAATTTTTGCTTGAAATCGCCTAAATGGGCATTTTGTGACGAGTTGTTTGACATTTCAAAAAGACGTGTGTTTTACGTATATTTATCGTCGCTACCGGTTACCCATATCAGCGACGCCTCCTGAAGAGATTAGTCATTTTAGATTTTGGAGGATAGTGCAATGGTACAGACAGAGACCCATTCCAGAGTCTCCTCTGGTTCTTTTACGTGCACGGTGTAAAGCACCGACACGAGACCTCGGTTTAACGTCCCATCTGAAAGACTGTTAATTTTATTAGGGTCAGACGGGGGATCGAACCTGCGATCCCTGGATTACCAGTCCAGCGTGTTACCACTGGACTACAGATCCGTCTGTAAAAAGACGATGGATTAATAAGATTATATATGTATATAAGATTTTATATGTATACATATATATTTATACATATATAATATGTATATATATAATATGTATATAAGATTTTTATTTCTTTTAAAACTAGTGGCCGATTTTGGAACAAAGTTGCATGTAGTCTTTTGTAAGTCTAGCTTGTGACATAGATATACTCTAAAAATCTTAGATTACGGTCTTAAATTTCCATTTGTCAATGATACTGTATTTGCACAGATTCTATGCAAAAATCTCGACAAAACTGGTTTATGTGAAACTATAATATTATTTGTAAATTACCTCCCTTTATTACTATATCTTTATTAATAACATAATAAAATGAAAATATGTAAATGGTTGTCTACAAAAGTTCACATAATAATAATAATATTGTTATTAGTTACAACAAATTTATATTAGCTTGTAATATTATTGTGCCACTTGTATAAACCTATCACGTAATGGTGAACAATAGAACATGTACAGTCAAAAGTGTGTGACAATACTCTGTGCTAACCCATTCAACACCAAGTAATTGACATGGACTGGTGCACGATATTTTTAGACCAATGAATTAATAAGATTTTATATTTGGACCAGTTCATTTATCATAATGGGTAATTTCATAATGGTTAATATTAGTAGTATTTAATAACAACATCTAGACGGGGAAAACAAATATTAGTGGCAAAAAAAAAGGTGCAGATCATGATGAGATGGCTCATCTGGATCTACACTTTTTGTAAGCCTATTTAGAGATCTGTAGTGTTGAAAGGGCTAAGTAGTCAATTTATATCACCGGAATAAGTAGTTATAGTCGGCTACCAGCTTCCCAAACCTGCCGCTGTATTGTTAACCTTATGGACTGCCAAACACTTGCCCCGCACGGTGGTAACATATAGCCCTGCACCGTGGTAACATATAGCCCCGCACGGTGGTGACATATAGCCCCGCATGGTGGTGACATATAGCCCCTCACCGTGGTGACATATAGCCCCTCATGGTGGTGACATATAGCCCCTCACCGTGGTGACATATAGCCCCTCATGGTGGAGACATATAGCCCCTCACCGTGGTGAGCTAGAGCCCCGCACGGTGGTGACATATAGCCCCGCACGGTGGTGACATATAGCCCCTCACCGTGGTGACATATAGCCCCTCACTGGTGACATATAGCCCTCCGGTGGTGACATATAGCCCCTCACCGTGGTGACATATAGCCCTGCACCGTGGTGACATATAGCCCCTCACCGTGGTGACATATAGCCCCGCACGGTGGTGACATATAGCCCCGCACAGTGGCGACATATAGCCCTGCACCGTGGTGACATATAGCCCCTCACTGTGGTGACATATAGCCCCTCACGGTGGTGACATATAGCCCCTCATTGTGGTGACATATAGCCCCTCACCGTGGTGACATATAGCCCCGCACAGTGGTGACATATAGCCTCACGGTGGTGACATATAGCCCCTCATTGTGGTGACATATAGCCCCTCACCGTGGTGACATATAGCCCCTCATGGTGGTGACATATAGCCCCTCACCGTGGTGACATATAGCCCCTCACGGTGGTGACATATAGCCCTGCATGGTGGTGACATATAGCCCCTCACGGTGGTGACATATAGCCCCTCACGGTGGTGACATATAGCCCCTCACGGTGGTGACATATAGCCCCGCATGGTGGTGACATATAGCCCCTCGCCGTGGTGACATATAGCCCCTCATGGTGGTGACATATAGCCCCTCATTGTGGTGACATATAGCCCCTCATGGTGGTGACATATAGCCCCTCATGGTGGTGACATATAGCCCCTCACCGTGGTGAGCTAGAGCCCTGCACAGTGGTGACATATAGCCCCGCACGGTGGTGACATATAGCCCCGCACGGTGGTGACATATAGCCCCTCACCGTGGTGACCTATAGCCCCTCACCGTGGTGACATATAGCCCCGCACGGTGGTGACATATAGCCCCGCATGGTGGTGACATATAGCCCTGCACGCTGGTGACATATAGCCCCGCACAGTGGTGACATATAGCGCCTCACCGTGGTGACATATAGTCCCTCACCGTGGTGACATATAGCCCCTCACGGTGGTGACATATAGCCCCTCACGGTGGTGACATATAGC
>CM026399.1:36569843-36675551 GCA_014843695.1 Archivesica marissinica
TGACATATAGCCCCGCACCGTGGTGACATATAGCCCCTCACGGTGGTGACATATAGCCCCTCACGGTGGTGACATATAGCCCTGCACGGTGGTGAAATATAGCCCCTCACCGTGGTGACATATAGCCCCTCACCGTGGTGACATATAGCCCCGCACGGTGGTGACATATAGCCCCTCACGGTGGCAGACAACCGATACAACAGGCTTACACAAATTCACTGGTTCTAGTTAGTTGCCTGGCATGTAGTGTTGCTTACAGCAAACCTAATCCTGCAAGCACCTGAATCATACCTGTTGGTGCAATACCAAATGAACCAAATAAGCAGCTGCCTGCCTGCCTGCCTGCAACAATCTAGACTGGATGCTAACATAGGTTTTACTGAACACTCTAATGTCAGAGACATTGAAACATACTACATTTGTAACATATAGAAAATCTACATTCGAATACAATAATCAAATTGACATCCTTGTCTATGTGAAACAAATCGGCTGTCCAATTAGCGCAGTGGTTAGCGTGTTCGCTTCTCACCAATGCAACCCGGGTTAGATACTCGGACCGAGAAGTATGTGAGATGGTACGTGGTAGCCAGATCGGACATGTGGGTTTTCTCCGGGTACTCCGATTTCCTCCCACACGAATGACCACATATACGCTTTCATCCGCGCCAACGAGAGCAATTAATATAAGTTGTTCAAACTTGCTTCGCAATCGTTGTAAAATAAATAAAGTTTAAACTTTTTAATGTCAAAGACATTGAAACATACTACATTTGTAACATATAGAAAATCTACATTTGAGTACAATAATCAAATTGCCATCCTTGTCTATGTGAAACAAATCAATGAATACACCACATTTTAGATATATGTATCTCAAGCACTTGGGATCTGGACAAATGATTCCTAGTGGCAGGTGAGTGATTCTGGACCCAACTTATGTTTATGTATTTCAGGGATATTATGATACGCAATAAGCTTGACACACACAAAACAAATTTAGCCATCATCTGATCATGTAGCATACAAGATAGAAATCTAGATCACTATCATTTGATAGACAAAAGTGGGCTGTGAAAAACGATGTTATTACAAGTAACTTATGCCTACTGGCAAAGTACGGCTGTGTTACACGTGGTACGTTTACATTTTTGAGATTGAAATCTTCATAATTAAAGGCCTTGATATTGACCGGGTGTCAATTGTTATATACAGTCAAACCTGTGTTAGTTGTCACCTCCATTAAGCAAGCAGCCAACCTGTATTAAGTAGCAAGTTTCCAGATTCTGAATCGGTTGTTTTATTATATATTTGACCTCTACTAAGCAACCACCTGTGCTAAGCAGCCACTTTCTCTGACTCCCTTGGCTGGCTGCTTAAGACAGATTTGACTGTATGTTCAGATATCAACTAACTTTGTTTTGTGTACATAGCCTATAGGACATCATAATTATGATTCATAATGTACCTAAAATAAAAACAATAATAGAACTATTTTAAGACCTTACACTGGGACTCATTGTCAAGACACAGAAACTGTGCCGGTGTCATATAGAATATTGACCCGCCAAAATAATGACCCACGGGTCAATATTCTATAGGAAAAAGTGACATGCGGGTCCATATTTTATTATAGAATATTGACCCCCCTTATAGAATAATGTCTGGTGTCATATATTTTTATTGGCAGGTCAATATTCTATATGACACCGTCAATGTAATACTTAATTTGAAGCTATTTATAAATATTGCAATACAGTCAAACCCCTCTAAATCAAACAGCCACCGGACCAGCGGTAAAGTTTGGTTTGGAGGGGTTTTCTGTTTAGAGGGGTTTTCATAATGGGGTAGATTTCTCCTAACTCTGCAAGGCTTAGAAGAAGGCTGAGACATGTACAGTTTGCAAGTTAGTAAAGAACTGATTCATTTTAAGTGTACAGTACATTTTTCTGAAAAAATATAGCTGAAAGTTGCTTGCATGAAAGAATAGTCTGTTTCATATTTAAGTTTATACAACTTTATTTTAGCTCGATTGCGAAACAAGTTATTACAACTTATATTAATCACTCTCGAGACCTCATTACTGATGGAATCCATCGCCACGAGGGAGAGAGAAGAGGCAACGTGGAATTTAAATGCCCTGCCTAAGGGCACAATCGTAACGGCTCCAGCGGGGCTCAAACTCCGGACCTTTCACACCTGAAGACACGTTGCTGTTCGATTTACTGATGGGTAAATTACAGTTGAAAGCGCACACATTTTTTTAAAAATCTGTTCAGTATTCTGGTTTACAGAGGTTATTTTTACAATGAACAAAGACAGGACAAATTCGGACCATGGGAGGGAATTCCAGTTTCGAAGGGTTCCTGTTATGAGGGGTTCACTGTATAACGCATTAAGTTAATGCATATAATCAGTGGTAGCATATTTGTTTCTGGTGCGAAAGGCCCGTGGGTTCGCGACCAGCTGTAGCTGTTCTGATTGTGCCCTTATGCAAGGCATTTAAATTCCACGTTGCCTCTTCTCTCTCCGTCATGGGGCGATGGATTCCATCAGGAATGATCGAGGTCTCGAGAGTGATTAATATAAGTTGTAGGAACTTGTTTCGCAATCGAGCTAAAATAATTTTGTATAAACATAAATATAACATACAAATGAAACAAATATAGAAATCTGCAATGTTACAGTGCTGCATCTTGGGACATCCTAGTAATGATAAGAATTGTTAGCCGTTACGCAGTGGATGGTGCGAAAGGTCCGGAATTCGAGCCCCACTGGAGCCGTTACGATTGTGCCCTTAGGCAAGGCATTTAAATTCCACGATACCCCTTCTCTATCCCTCGTGGCGATGGATTCCATCAGGAATGAGGTCTCAAGAGTGATTAATTGAGTAATTGATTAAGTTGAAAGAACTTGTTTCGCAATCGAGCTAAAATAAATTTGTATAAACTAAACTATCTGCTCTAATACAAAAGCTAGATTGACAGCATGTAAGGAACAAACAGCATGTTATAAGTACATCACTGTAACTATAGAAACAAGACATAAAATTGATTCAGAACATGTTTAGGTTGCATTAACCCATTCAACACCAAGTAACTCACATGGACTGGTCCATGATATTCATAAACCAATAAATGAATCAGAAAATCACATTTGGACAAGTTCATTTATCAAAATGGGTAATTATGTCTAAAAATAGTCATATCACTGGCAAAAAGTGCAGATCCTGATGAGACGGCTCGTCACGAGCCGGCTCATCTGGATCTACACTTTTTGTAAGCCTATTTAGAGGTCTGTGGTGTTGAAAGGGTTAAGAGGCAGCTTTGGGCACGACATGCTTAGCAACACATGATTGTACATTGCAAATATATGCTAATAATCACTATAGATTAACAATACTCATCATTTCATATTGTCATGGAAACGTCTCATTAATAATAATCATACAACATAATTATCTACTTAGGAAAGATTAGGAAAGAGGTAACCATATAAGCAAGTTGCTTTCTCCTCAATCCTACATGTATTTTCTTATTGTGATCATTATACTATGTATATTCATTGAAATAAAAAATATTGTTTAAAACTAATTATCTACTAACATCAGTGGACGTCGTGATAGCGCAGTGGATGCGCGTTCGCTTCAGGTGCGAAAGGTCTGGAGTTCGAGCCCCGCTGGAGCCGTTACGATTGTGCCCTTAGGCAAGGCATTTAAATTCCACATTGCCTCTTCTCTCTCCCTCGTGGCGATGGATTCCATCAGGAATGAGGTCTCGAGAGTGATTAATATAAGTTGTAATAACTTGTTTCGCAATCGAGCTAAAATAAAGTTGTATAAACTATATACTAACATCATATTATACAGTCATTTCCCACAGTTTGTATAAGGTACTTATTTATTCACATATACCCTGGGAGACAATTTCTGTTTTATATTTGAATTATTGGATAGAGTGAATAATACTGGTATCACTGCCTTCGTTTGCATCTGTTTAACATTAATTCAAGTCATGTGATTCATTACAACCACAATATGTATGTGTGTTTTACATTTATTTATGGTCGCTACCGGTTACCCATATGAGCAACGCCTCCTAAAGAGATTAGCAATTTGAGATTTTTGGAGGATAGTGTAATGATACAGACAGAGACCCATTCCAGAGACTCCTCTGGTTCTTTTACGTGCACGGTGTAAGGCACCGACACAATATCTCTGTTTAAAGTTTAACTTACAAAAATCTAATTTAGCTTGATTTCGAACCAAGTTTTTACAACGTTTGATTAATCGCTCTCGAGACCTCATTCCTGATGAAATACATCGCCATGAGGGAGAGAGAAGAGGCTACGTGGAATTTAAGTGACTTGCCTAAGGGCACAATCATAATGGCTACAACACCCGAGTCATTTTGGTATGGCATAGTGGGGGGATCGAACCTGCGACCTATGGGTTACAAGTCACCAATCCACTACAGTATATTTTAATCTTGTCTGTAAGACTATGATACGAGTCATTTTGGTATGGCATAGTGGGTGGATCGAACCTGCGACCTATGGGTTACAAGTCACTAATCCACTACAGTATATTTTAGACAGATGCTATCAAATTATATACACTCGACACACATTTCTAAATTTGGAGCCAACTAATAATATTGTCATTTAAGGCATTTTATTCCAGATGATTATAGAGCAATTTATTGCACAAAGATCTGTTATAAAATATATCAAATAAGATGATATGGTTATTGATTATTATTTGGTTATTAGTTTGCTCCACATACTGTAAAACACCAGGTGACCGGTTAGGGATTTTGTTGAGAATCACAGTAGAAGCTATGAAATACATTACTTATGCAAGTGTACAATTATCATCAAACAGTGAACGTGGGCTGGGATAGATATCACAACAACTGTACATGTGAAATCATGTGCTATTTGATAATATGTTTGCAATCTATGTTCATGGTCTTATTAACCCATTTCATTCGGGATACATTTAAAGGCTTTTGCAAACAACATAGATCCAGATCAGCCGCAGCGTAACGCTGCGTGCTGATCTGGATATATGTTGTTTGCTACATAGCCAAGTGTCTTAGCAAGATCATCTGAATAGCAAACAGCATATATAGAGCCTGATCAGACAGAACGTTCTTGGCGGCTGATCTGACTCTATGTTCTTTGCAAATACTGTTTGAACGGTATCCAGAATCAAATGGGTTAAATATTGTCCATTATAGTAATGTCAAACAAATGATATAGAATAAGTTAAATTTCCATTGAAACTGCAAATATCTTTTATAGTGATCAATGCATATTATATATTTTTTTAAAAATTGATGTTCCTGTAAAAAATGTTTGTTTAATCCATATATACTTATATTAGTTTTACCAATTAAGCAATTGGTTTACTAGGTTAACCCATTCAACCCCAAGTAACTCACATGGACTGGTCCATGATATTCTTAGACCAATAAATGAATAAGAAAATTACATTCGGACCAGTTCATTTATCAAGATGGGTAATTTTGTCTAAAATTAATAGTTATTACTGGCAAAAAAGTGCAGATCCTGATGAGACGGCTCGTCACGAGCCGGCTCATCTGGATCTACACTTTTTCATAAGCCTATTTAGAGGCCTGTGGGGTTGAAAGGGTTAATATTCTTTACGGCTAACAAGCACATTTGTCTTACCTACAAAACTTAGTTATGTTTTAACATTTTTCAACATTTATCTAGAAACAAATTAATAATAAATCAGGGATTCAAATTGTATAGATGTTACCATTATTTTATGCTATATATAGTCGGTTCAAAAGCTCACTCAGAGCTTGTGTTGTACTGTTGCTATCTTGCTGACTCAAAATAAAATTTATCTTATCTTATGTAAATCTATCAAACATGGTAAAAACCAAGGCATTCCAAATCACCATAAAAAATCACGTCACACACCTTTTCCAACACACACAGAAAACACAACATCGTAGCGATCTACTGAACAAGAAAGAGGCCATAGTGTTTCTAGATAGCACACAGCAGACAAATGTGCAATTCAGATCTTCATCAGAATCCGAACACATTTTATATTTGTGAGGTAATTTCAAACCAGTAATCTCGATTGTGTGACAAATATCGAGCTATAACCAAAAAATATAACTTGTGTCAAAGTTTGAGGAAAATTGGGTGAAATATGGAGTTGCTACAGAGATCTTGCAAGGAGTTTCTTTAATTTATACAAATTTATTTTAGCTCGATTGCGAAACAAGTTATTACAACTTATATTAATCACTCTCGAGACCTCATTCCTGATTCCGAGGGAGAGAGAAGAGGCAACGTGGAATTTAAATGCCTTGCCTAAGGGCACAATCGTAACGGCTCCAGTGGGACTCGAACTCCAGACCTTTCACTCCTGAAGCGAATGCGCATCCACTGCGCTATCAGCAGTTTCTTTAATTTATCCTACTGTCCATACCCAATACGGACATATCTGATCAATATACAAAGAGCAAAAATGTCATAAAAATATAACTTGTAGTCAAGTTTGAACAAGATTTGACTCAAAATAGTGTCATTACAAGATTTTTCTTCAACTCAATATAATGACCTAGTGTTTTTGGTGGAAATGAAGAGATTATTCGAAAGGAATGAAAATGATCATCAAAATATATCCTATGCTTGTTCAAAACTGTGTCCCAAAAAAAGACAATTTACCAAGCTTAAACAGAACGGGGTCAAATATAGTATTCCTCCGTGCTTACCAGATCCTCATTGACCTTGAACTCTGACCTATTTATTTGTACGATTACCAAAATGAACAAAGAATTCATCAAAATGTAACTTGTGACCCAAATTTGATATAATTGCAGAAAATTATACTTTCTATCATGTTTACCGGTACATTGCAAATGAGATGGACGGACGGACACAAGTCGATCACAATACCTCCCCTGGCATTGGATAAAGAAAGAGATGAGACTGTCTTCATATATATACTTCTAAACCTCATACATAAACATAAACCAAGCACCATCATAAATCTCAGAAAATCAGAAAAATAAATAACACCAAAATTGCCAATAAATAAACACCCACTTTATTACCGCTAATCGCAACTAAAGTTGTTTTTGCAAACAGCATAAAGCCAGATCACACGGCACAGAATGTGCCATCTGATCAGGCTCTATGCTGTTTGCTATCTGAATAGTGTAGCTAAAACAGCTGGCTCTGGACAATGTTTTTACCGCCATGACCACAGGCCTTGACTGATTTCTCCCAAATTCGAATCAATTCCTCTTGGACTAACCCAATATATATCCACACAGTTTCATGAAAATTCATCCGCAACATTTTGAGTTATCATTAAACACACAGACAGACACACGCAGATAAAAACAATAACGTCTTTTCCTAAGGCGGTGGTTAATAAATATCATAGCTAAACGCCGACGATGGATGGGGGTGGATGGATGGATGTGGATGGGTGGATATTGGTTGGATGGATGGGGGTGGATGGATGTGGATGGGGGTGTTATCATGTGGTTGGATGGATGGATGGGGGTGGGTGGATATTGGTTGGATGGATGGGGGGGGGGTGGTTGGGGTGGGGGCTGGATGGTGGGGGGGGGATGTGGATTAGTTTTGTGGTGGTGGATGGGGGGTGGGTGGGAAGGGGGTGGGGATGGATGTGGGGGATATTGGACTATGGGTTTGGATGGGGTGTTGGTGGATGGGGGTGGATATTGGTTGGATGGGTGGATGGGGGGTGGGTGGATGCGGATGGATGGGGGGTGGATTGTGGATGGTGGCTATGGTTGGATGGATGGGGGTGGGGTGGTGGGGGTGGATGGTGGAGATTGGGTGGTGGGGGATATGGGGTGGGGGGGGTGGTGTGATGGGGTGGATGATGGATGGAGGGATGGGTGGGTGGGGGGGTGGTGGATGGGGGTGGATAGGGTTGGATGGATGGATGGGGTGTTATATGGATGTTGGATGGGGGCTCTATGGTTGGATGGGGGTGGGATGGGTGGATATTGTTGGATGGATGGGGGGGTGGGTGGGATGGTTGGATGGATGGGGGTGGCTGGATGTGGGGGGGGATTGGGTTGGATTGGGTGGGAGGGGTGGTTGGATGGATGGGGGGGATGGATGGGTGGATATTGGTTGGATTGTGGATGGGTGGATATTGTGGATGGGGTTGGATGTTGGTGGGTGGATATGGTGGTGGATGGGGGTGGATGGATGGATTGGAATGGTGGTGGATGGGTGGATATTGGTTGGATGGATGGGGTAGGGATGTAGTGGTTACATGAAGTGGTCTGTCATGATGTGGTACTCTATTCCACATAGTAAAACAGGCATTATAAGTACATGTTGTGATTGCCCGCCAGGTAAAATGTTTTTTATATATATATTTTTTATCTAAGCCTCAACAAGTGCCTTCAGATAGTCCTATTCACCAATATGTACTGCCTTATTTATTGCCTCTTTGATCAATCACCGTAATTTAGCACACTTTAGAGGGGCTAACCCCCAAAATACCCCCCACCCCCTGCAACCGCATTACGGCTCAAAATGCACCCTGCCTATTCTGACCTACCCTGCCCCTGTTCTGACCCAACCTGCCCTTTATTCCACTCTAGAATAAACCTTAAAATAGATATGCAAACATGTGACTTCACTTACAGAGAGACGTATTTGCTATGTGTTGTATACAGATTAAATACAATTAACCTCTTTCTCGCATGTACCTTGTTGATATGATCAGAAACTCAATACGGCCCAATTAATATTCTCGGTGTTAAAATATATTTATTTGAATGTCCAGGCCAAATATATCGACGTTTAGGTGGTAATGGGTCGATTCGGTGTAATTGAAGTAAGGACGACTTAAATCTTGAGAAAATATGTCAAATCAGACGCACATTGTACTTTTTAAAACTATTTATCGTTCCATTGACCCGTAAACAATGGCGGCCAATTATAAAGATTTATCAACATTGCAGTGCCTCGCTTTTGATTCAAGTACGTCATTAATTAAGTCACATGCTAATAGGCCTATTAATAGGATTAATGATATTCAATAATTTCATGGAAACCCCGCCGAGTTTCCCCAGGCTTTGATATTATCAGAAACTCAATACGACCTAATTAATAATCTCGGTATATTTATTTGACTGTCCAGGCAAAATATATCGACGCCTCTTCCCAGGCTAGGCTCCTACACAACTGGTTAACAGTACCTTGTTCTTGGCTCCTATACAACTGGTTAACAGTACCTTATTCTGGGATCCTATACAACTGGTTAACAAAGGGTTTAAAGCAGAACTAGTTAATTTCTATGATCTGATTTACTGATTATATTTTATAAGCTATCACACTCTAGATGCGATAATTAATATGTATATGGGATAACATTATTGCAGTTATAAGGTAAGCAAAACAGAATTGTGTTAATTAGGGTAGAATTCTGGTTAATATGGTGTCAAATAATAATGTTATGTTTTAACCCATTCAACCCCAAGTAACTGACATGGACTGGTGCATGATATTCTCAGACCAATACATTAATAAGAAAATTACCTTTGGACCAGTTCATTTATCAAAATGGGTAATTTTATCTAAAAATAGTAATAACTATTACTGGCAAAAAATGCAGATCCTGATGAGACAGCTTGACACGAGCCGCCTCATCTTGATCTACACTTTTTGTAAGCCTATTTAGACGCCTGTAGTGTTGAAAGGGTTAAATACTGAACAAAATGTAGGTGCTATATGGAAATGTGGCCTGCAGAAATATAGATATTATTCACCAATAGTTCATTATTTTTAAAAGTACAGTTAAATAAGTCAAACCTTAGTCATGAAAACACCATTTTGCATGGTATGAGAATTCATGATCAACTGTATTCATGAAAATATGATTTATATATTTAACTAATCTCCAGCAAATGCTAAGACAAATATTATAAACATTTTGGTTCCCGACATACATGTATAACATACTGGTTCCCGATATACATGTATAACATACTGGTTCCCGATATACACGTATAACATACTGGTTCCCGATATACACGTATAACATACTGGTTCCCGACATACATGTATAACATACTGGTTCCCGATATACATGTATAACATACTGGTTCCCGATATACACGTATAACATACTGGTTCCCGATATACACGTATAACATACTGGTTCCCGACATACATGTATAACATACTGGTTCCCGATATACATGTATAACATACTGGTTCCCGATATACACGTATAACATACTGGTTCCCGATATACACGTATAACATACTGGTTCCCGACATACATGTATAACATACTGGTTCCCGATATACATGTATAACATACTGGTTCCCGATATACACGTATAACATACTGGTTCCCGATATACACGTATAACATGCTGGTTCCCGACATACACGTATAACATACTGGTTCCCGATATACACGTATAACATACTGGTTCCCGACATACACGTATAACATACTGGTTCCCGACATACACGTATAACATACTGGTTCCCGATATACACGTATAACATACTGGTTCCTGATATACACGTATAACATACTGGTTCCCGATATACACGTATAACATACTGGTTCCCGATATACACGTATAACATACTGGTTCCCAATATACATGTATAACATACTGGTTCCCGATATACACGTATAACATACTGGTTCCTGATATACACGTATAACATGCTGGTTCCCGATATACACGTATAACATACTGGTCCCCGATATACACGTATAACATACTGGTCCCCGATATACACGTATAACATACTGGTTCCCGATATACACGTATAACATACTGGTTCCCGATATACACGTATAACATACTGGTTCCCGATATACATGTATAACATACTGGTTCCCGATATACATGTATAACATACTGGTTCCCGATATACATGTATAACATACTGGTTCCCGATATACACGTATAACATACTGGTTCCCGCACGTATAACATAAATAGATACGGGCAACATTACATGGTGGTGTGTTAGGAAAGTTGATAGAACTTGTTAGATGTGAGTAGTGAGCCATGTACAATTTATAAACTATTTACTGTAGATTGGGATAAATTCGCAGGCGCATTTATTTCATGATTCACAGGTCAGCATATCTGCAAATTACCGGTTAATCTGTACTTGCATTGTAAGGTCACCCATTTGTCAACATTCTACCATCTTCAGTGTCTTCCTTTCCGGTATATTTCACAGCTAGTTTTAAACTTATGGTCGTAAAAAAAACAAAAATCACAAAAGTACGATTCTCACGAATGGAACCCGATCTACAGTATGAATCAAAACAACGGAAATCAAGTTAGAAGTTAGCAGAATAATAGCAGTATTGGACAGTGTGAGACCCGCAACCTGCGCAATGTGCACGGGTTTCCAACTTACGATCTTCTTATCTGACGAACCACCACTCGAAAATGTGGTGGCGAGTGTGGATGCGCAGTCTTCTAGGTAAAATGGTTTAGTAAACTTCTGCGACACACCACTAATACTGATCGTGTATATGCTATTTGTATAACCGTCACAACTACAGCTATCATGTTGCCGCCCGCCGTTGCCGCTTGCCCAAACATATATTGCACCTTTGCCTTTACGACCCTGTTGGATATGAAATGAGAGACAATGCATGACAAAGAACAAGGACTGTACAACACATTTACCGACTTACCAAGATAACAGGAAAAAAACAGAAATCACAAACAGTATATTCTACAGGAATTGGTAGTTTCTTATCAAAATAGAATCTCGATGCAAAATGACGACTGTGCACTGTAAACCAACAGAGAAACTTTCGAAGTTTCGTCAAACTCTGTGGAATTGTAGTAAATCTCATATCACAAGCCGTGACTTACATAACAGGCTATGACTTATGTAACAAGACCATGGAGCTACTGTCAGAGCAAAATATTACATCTACAGTCAAACCTGTGTTAGTGGTCACCTCCATTAAGCAGCCAACCTGTATTAAGCTGCCAGTTTCCAGATTACCAATACAGTCAAACCTGTGTTAGTGGTCACCTCCATTAAGCAGCCAACCTGTATTAAGCTGCCAGTTTCCAGATTACCAATACAGTAAAACCTGTTAGTGGTCACCTCCATTAAGCAGCCAACCTGTATTAAGCAACCAGTTACCAAATTCCTAATTAGTCGTTTTATTATATATGTGACCTCTACTAAGCAGCCACCTGTGCTAAGCAGCCACTTTCTCTGACTCCCTTGGCTGGCTGCGTAAGACAGGTTTGACTGTATTCTAAATCTGATATTAGAAGAACTTCTGAATTAATCTTTTAGGTGCATTTGTTCATAAATTGTCAAAAATAGGAGGGATGGAATATTTGTGATTTCTGTTTTCACCAATCACTAGATAAGTCAGTAACCATAGATACACGACACTCAACACACACCGCTACTCCACTTACAATCTGTTTCTCGCTGTACGTGCCGCTGCTGTACGTCGTAGCCAGCGTGGACGAGCACTCTTCCAGGTACCATGGTTTCCGGCCTTGCTGCGATATGCTACTGATTGATAGTGTAAATATGCTATTTGTATAACCGTCACAGTTACAACTATCTTTCTGGTTTCCGCCATTTCCTGACGCCCAAACAAATATTGACCCTTTGCCGCCACGTCCCTAAAATATTGGTACACTTATAACATGCATGGTCAATTTAAAAAGCGTTCCTTGATATACTTCACCCATAAGGTTCTCTTCATCAATAGTCCAATCAATGCGTGGCATCAGTGTGGCGTCCGTGGTCCAGTGGTAGAGCGTCGGTTTTGGAATCGATCGGTCCCGGGTTCGATACCCAGTCAGGCCACGTATGTAGTGTCATTTAGCAAGGGCACCACACACACATTGTTTAGTACTGGTTAACCACTTAGGTCGGCTATGCTTGCCCAGGAAAACATGTCTACGTCCCCGCAAGGGGTTTTTGACATTAATGGAACATACATACAAAGCAATGCCTTCGGGCATGTGCAGCTTTGGACATTTATAAAAACAACATTTAAATAACAGCAGTTCTCTTTATCCTAAGCTACTGGGTTCAAGCGTTCAAAAGAATTTGCACCCTGTATAAGATAGAGAAAATTGGGCAGCAATCGATGTGCTTGGACCTGGGACTTCCTGACTACCTCCGATGTGCTTGGACCTGGGACTTCCTGACTACCTCCGATGTGCTTGGACCTGGGACTTCCTGACTACCTATCACATACAGAACTTCCCGATTACAGAGAAGTGGGTCCCCCAGGGGGCAAAGTCAGGGTCCCTAGGGCGATTATGTCACCCTCTAGAATGAGCACTGTATATACTCTGTATGAATGTTATGTATCAATATGGGGTCATGTTGGTGAGTAAAATGGTAGATACATTATTGCTAAGCAATTCACTACATAGAGTAGTCTTCCATAAGTTATGTCAATATAATTTCTTATACCAGTCTGACTCCATCGATGAATGCTTTCTTTGCTAGCTGTCCAGGCCCATCCACCACCCTACCGTCATCATCCGGTCCCCAGCTGGCAGAGTAGATGTCAATGTGACTACGATTATGACTCAACGAGGTCGCCTCTACGGCATCAAACACGTCACCGTCCAACATACGAATACCTGAAACACAAACATGAGGTAGTATTATCAACTTTATTATTTTGCAAAGATTGCGAAACAAGCCGTAACAACTTTTATTACGCACTCATGATGGTGCAGATGAATGCGTGTATGTGGTCATTCATGTGGGACGAAACATGAGTACCCGGAAAATATCCACCTGACCGATCTGCAGGGTTCCCGCTGTCGGTTGCCATTGGCACCAAACAAATACATATGTAATGGCACTAAATTGGCTAAAAATATTTGGCACTACTTTTTTGTTTGCACAACCAATTTTGTCAAATAACATGGTTTCAAATATTTATCTGTGAACTATATGGCTCGTATACTAATAGTTGGCTCCAAGGTTTTCAAATTGGCTCCATGTTTTTTCAATTGGTGACAGAAGTTGCGCAGACAAACATTCAGACAGAGGAAACCCTGGATTTGACGACCACCGTACCATCTCACATACTTCCCAGTCTGAGGATTGAACCCGAGTTGCAATGATGAGAAGTGAGTGTGGTAAGACACCTGCTCTAATCAAACAGTACAAGTATTGAAAATGCCTAACTAACTTCGTAATCACGACGCAAGCTGTACAGTTCAGTTCAGTTAAATATATAATTAGAAACCCACAAAGCTGTTTAAGCTCACATAAGTGATGTTCCCTGAATACTACTTACGTATTTTACGTTTATTTATCATCGCTACCGGTTGCCCATATGAGCGACGCCTCCCAAAGAGATTAGTCATTTCAGATTTTGGAGGATAGTGCAATGACACAGACAGGGTAATGCACCGACATGAGAACTCGGCTTAAAGTCTCATCTGAAAGACTCTAATGTGATTCATTTCAGTATGGCATAGCGGGAGATCAAACCTATGACCCCTGGATTACAAGTCCAGCGTGTTAACCACTTAATTAGTTTATACAAATTTATTTAGCTTGATTGCGAAACAAGTTCTTATAACTTATATTAATCACTCTCGAGACCTCATTCCTGATGGAATCCATCGCCATGAGGGAGAGAGAAGAGGAAACGTGGAAATTAAATGCCTTGCCTAAGGGCACAATCATAACGGCTTCGAACTAGCGGGGTTCGAACTACGGACCTTTCACACCTGAAACGAATATTTATTTGTGAACTATATGGCTCTTAGTTGGCTCCAAGTTTTTTAAATTGGCTCCAGTGTTTTTCAATTGGCGACAGAAGTGGCACAGACAAACATTCAGACAGAGGGAACCCTGATCTTTCATCTAGTTTTTTATCTTATAATTATTAAAGTATTAAATCTCGACAGACATCCTACAGTACAATGAATACATTACTGTAAAAATGTTCTATATTAATACGATTTTATTATATCACAACATCTGGTTTGGGACAACAGTAACAACAAAGGAGTCCAACTAAAATGACCAATATACATTTTGAGATAATCCAGACATTTTCTGGGCTGTCCGATTAGCGCAGTGGTTAGCGCGCTCGTTTCTCACCAATGCAACCGGGTTCGATCCTCGGACCGGGAAGTATGTGAGATGGTACGGTGGTCACCAGATCGGACAAGTGGGTTTTCTCCGGGTACTCTGGTTTCCTCCCACATGAATGACCACAGTTACGCTTTCATCCACGCCAACGAGAGTGATTAATATAAGTTGTTAAAATTTGCTTCGCAATCGTTAATAAAGTTTTAAAAAAAAAGAAGACATTTTCTGCAAAGGGAGGCAATAGAAAAACCAGCGATGTCGTACATTAATGGTTGCAAGGTGGCACCTAAAACAGTCGGGACAGGGAACCATTCAATAAATATAGTATTAAAATATCTACATATATAGTAAAGTGTTTGTTTATTATAGTGTCACCCCTATTTAAAGGGCCAGCCATTTCTGACTTATGAGACACCTCTTTTTATGAACATCAGTACTTCCCGAATCCTATGCTTGTATATATGCAGGCAATCGGTAACCTTTATTTAACTAGCTGGCGGCTCTCCAACTGGCCATATCAGAACGAACCCCTGACGAGATTCGAACCTACGACCTCCTGCTCTGTAGGCGTCTGGACGCCTTAACCACTAGGCCACGGAGACGGTATATATGTGTGTGGCAGTGTTCTAAGTCAATGACTTCATTAACATACTTGATTTATCTGATTAAACACCCATTAGTTCAAGTATGCTCGATAGTAATGTCACCGAAAAAACAAAACACTTAGAAAAACAACACGCCACTTGTCATGATAAAATACAAACTGCTTTCATTCAGTTTAGCTATACAGTGAAACCTGTCTTAAGCAGCCAGCCAAGGGAATCACGGAAAGTGGCTGCTTAGCGCAGGTGGCTGCTTAATAGAGGTGACATGATGTATAATAAAACAACATATTGGGAATTTATAAACTGGCTGCTTAATACAGGTTGGCTGCTTAATGGAGGTGACCACTAACACAGGTTTGACTGTACTTGTACATGATACAGGTTGGCTGCTTAATGGAGGTGACCAATAACACAGGTTTGACTTTACTTGTCCATGATACAGGTTGGCTGCTTAATGGAGGTGACCACTAACACAGGTTTGACTGTACCTAATGGAGGTGACCACTAACACAGGTTTGACTGTACATGCACATGAGAGGGGCAGTGTAGTTTTATATTGTTGATGAATTGGGTCTTATAGTGCACCAATTCAGGTGCAAATAGTGGAAGACGTGATAGCGCGTTCGCTTCAGGTGCGAAATGTCCAGGGGTGGCGCTAGGCTGTAGCCGTTACGATTATACCCTTAGGCAAGGCATTTAAATTCCACATTAGCTCTTCTCTCTCCCTCATGGCGATTGATTCCATCCGGAATGATGTCTCGCGCGCGATTAATCTAAAGTTTTAAAAACTTGTTTCGCAATCGAGCTCAAATAGATTTGTACTAACCAAATAAATAAACCAAGTCAGGCTCTAAGATACAAAACAGGATTGATGACCATTTCGTTGAAGGTATTTAATCAATATTGCACTTAACCCATTCAACACCAAGTAACTGACATGGACTGGTCCATGATATTCATAAACCAATAAATGAATCAGAAAATCACATTTGGACAAGTTCATTTATCAAAATGGGTAATTATGTCTAAAAATAGTCATATCACTGGCAAAAAGTGCAGATCCTGATGAGACGGCTCGTCACGAGCCGGCTCATCTGGATCTACACTTTTTGTAAGCCTATTTAGAAGTCTGTGGTGTTGAAAGGGTTAAATGTCATGCTGGAATTAGAGCAAACCAGTAAATGTCCAGCACTACCCAGCGACATTCCAACAAAAGATTCACTCAATTGGGTGTTTAGTGTGCCATCACCTAGCTTAATATTTCTGTATTAATGCTTTGCATGCTGGGTAAAATAAAGGCTATAAATAACATCAAATAATGGTAGCAGACGACAATTACTTAACCCTTTCAACACCACAGACCTCTAAATTGGCTTACAAAAAGGTGTAGATCCAGATGAGCCGGCTCGTGACGAGCCGTCTCATCAGGATCTGCACTTTTTTCAAGTAATATAACTACATTTGTATTGTTAGAGAAAAAAATTACCCATTTTGATAAATGAACTGATCCAAATGTAATTTTGTTATTAATTTATTGGTCTAAAAATATCATGGACCAGTCCATGTCAGTTACTTGGTGTTGAATGGGTTAATCTGATTTTCTGACTTGTAATTGTACACTCTCTGAATATGTTACAGAATTTTATTTTCGCAACTAGCCTGCAAAAAGTTAATCAGTGACTATCACTCTTTCAAATTTGACAGTCTAGAAGTTATTCTATGAAATCACAGGGTTCATTCTAGGTCAGAATTTTTGGGAGAAGTGAGAAAGTGCGTGATCGCTTCCTTAAATGGTGTTCTTTAATATACTTCTGCAAAATAGGGTTAAAATGCACAGCACAACCATTAAGTACAACATTTGAATAGAAGGAGTGCTTTATAATGGGCCAGTGTATCTTACTAGACAAAATTTTGTTTGAAAATCGTAAAAACCAAAAAATAATTTATTTTTTTAGGGAAAAGTGGGGCCCCCAAAGGGCGAAGTGAGGTCCCTAGGGCGACAATTTCGCCCACATCGCCCTCTAAAATGATCCCTGAAATCATGAGACCTCGCATGCATGTCAATTTGCCTCTACACGTATAGTTTTACACAACGACCTGGATGATCCAATATCACTGCTGGGAAACATGGAGTTATTTTGGATCATGCGACTATGTAACGTGATCAGAATCAGCTTCCAAATCCCACTAGGGATGTTGAATACATTCATGTGAGGAAGCTCTCTAGCTGGCATCCGGTATGTCTTCTCCTCCACCAGTATTACCTGGAGAGCTGCATAGAACCTACGCTATTGGTGCCACTTTAACCCTTTCCCTCAAAGAAGCACCTCTTGACACCATTACCAATACGACATACATTAACAATGTAGTAGCCAAACCAATGTTCATAAACCCTTTCCCTCATAGAAGCACCTCTTGATGCCATTACCAATACCACATACATTGACATTGTAGTAGCCAAACCAATGTTCATAAACCCTTTCCCTCATAGAAGCACCTCTTGACACCATTACCAATACGACATACATTGACAATGTAGTAGCCAAACCAATGTTCATAAACACTTTCCCTTATAGAAGCACCTCTTGACACCATTACCAATACAACATACATTGACAATGTAGTAGTCAAACCAATGTTCATAATAATGGCCAGAATCTCATGTAGTCCCAGTAATATCTATGGAGGTGGGATACATATGGCGACTACTTATCCACTGCATGATAGCTAAATGGCTGTCGTTTGTATGGAGATATAATAGTATATTAACCTAAATCTCTATGTAGTCCCAGTAATATCTATGGAGGTGGGTAGATATGACGACTACTTATCCACTGCATGATAGCTAAATGGCTGTCGTTTGTATGGAGATATAATAGTATATTAACCTAAATCTCTATGTAGTCCCAGTAATATCTATGGAGGTGGTAGATATGACGACTACTTATCCACTGCATGATAGCTAAATGGCTGTCGTTTGTATGGAGATATAATAGTATATTAACCTAAATCTCTATGTAGTCCCAGTAATATCTATGGAGGTGGGATAGATATGGCGACTACTTATCCACTGCATGATAGCTAAATGGCTGTCGTTTGTATGGAGATATAATAGTATATTAACCTAAATCTCTATGTAGTCCCAGTAATATCAATGGAGGTGGGATAGATATGGCAACTACTTATCCACTGCATGATAGCTCAATGGCTGTCGTTTGTATGGAGATATAATAGTATATTAACCTAAATCTCTATGTAGTCCCAGTAATATCTATGGAGGTGGGATAGATATGGCGACTACTTATCCACTGCATGATAGCTATTTTGATATGGCGGATGTAGACTGTAAGCAAAATGCCACAAGCATATGTTCCACAACTCTAGTATACTGCATCAATGAATATAAATCTTTATCTTTACCTATTAGCAATCAGCCCGACCATAAGTGAAACAGCCCACTGGGACAATGAAAATCTCCATAACACAGTGAATATCTATGACAAACATGTGTCTATCCAATGGCAAGTCCTGCAGCTTAGAATTTTAAATAATTTCGATAACATTCATAAGAAGAAGCTATACAGCTGGCTTGCAGGTCAGTGGTTCTATCCGGTTGCCAGCATGTGCCTGAAATACTGCAAGGCAGTGCACCATCAGTCTTCCTCCAACCCCATAGACAAACAAACAAACAAACAAACAAACAAACAAGTACCTCCAATCTTTGAGTTGTATGCCACACCTACTACACATACGCTGTTATTTGCTTTAGCAGACACTTCACCAGCACACCTTGTCCCATGTCTAAAATACGACATATACATGTATATAGGCAACAAATCAACTCAAGATATTGAATTACAATATTGGGGCAAAATCGGTCACGGTCGTATGGTCGGTCAAGTGTCTACTCCTGTTGATTTCTATGGTAAATTGGACACGTCGCTGACCACCCTAACCACGGGTGTTGACCTATTTCTCCCAAATTCCTACCACTTCTTTAAAGAGGTCAAGGTCGTATGGTCAGTCAAGTGTCTACTCATGTTGATTTCTATGGTAAATTGGACACGTCGCTGACTGACCATGGGCGTTGACCAATTCCTCCCAAATTCCTACAACTTCTTTAAAGACCAACCCTCCGTATAATCCACATAGTTTCATCAAAATCCTTCAACATTTTGAATTATTCTGTCTAAAGACATGACCTTGATTTAAGGTCACTAAAGGTCATGGTGTATGACTTATTTGATAGGTCATACATGGTTTCCTATTGATGTTCCATTGAAACTATTTTTTTCGTCGGTGTTTATTCCATCGTTCTGTTCCGAGTTATTCTGTCTAAAGACAGAGATTTTCACATGACCTTGATTTGAAAGTCACTAAAGGTCGCTAAAGGTGTATTTGATAGGCCATACATGGTTTCCTATTGATGTTCCACTGAAACTATTTTTTCGTCGGTGTTTATTCCATCGTTCTGTTTGAGTTATTCTGTCTAAAGACAGAGATTTTCACATGACCTTGATTTGAAGGTCACTAAAGGTCGCTAAAGGTGTATTTGATATGTCATACATGGTTTCCTATTGATGTTCCATTGAAACTATTTTTTCGTCCGTGTTTATTCCATCGTTCTGTTTAAGTCATAATAGCAACAACTTGAATGCATGTACAGTCAAACCTGTGTTAGTGGTCACCTCCATTAAGCAACCAACCTGTATTAAGCAGACAGTTTCCAGATTCCCAATCTGTTGTTTTATTATACATTTGCCCTCTATTAAGCAGCCACTTGTGCTAAACAGCCACTTTGTGATTCCCTTGACTGGCTGCTTAAGACAGGTTTGACTGTAGATCACTTTTAATATCCTATATTAAAATTTCTGGAATAAAATATCAGATACTCACATACAGTGCAATTACAATTTTCTGAACAAGAAAATGACGTAGGAATCAGGGATGGGGTATTTGTAATCAGTATTCGTATTCGTTATTCATGAATACAGCATGCAGGGTTCATTCTAGATCAGAATTTTTGGGAGAAGTGAGAAAGTGCATGATCGCTTCCTTAAATGGTGTTCTTTAATATACTTCTGCAAAACAGGGTTAAAATGCACAGTACAACCATTAAATACAACCAACATTTGAATAGAAGGAGTGCTTTATAATGGGTCAGTGTATCTTACTAGACAACATTTTGTTTGCAAATCATAAAAACCAAAAAATAAAATTTTATTATTTTATTTTAATGTATCTGATAAAAACTCCAAATATTTGTTTATTCATGAACATGTTACACTTTGAATACATTTAATATATATGAGAAGATCTGGCCAGAGCTCTTAAAGCGACACTACATCAGCGAAAACGCAAATTTCTAAAGAATATAATTTCCTATTATATGGAATAATATTTTTGATATATTTGAGTATTTCATCTAATAAACAAATGTCATATACGAAAATAATGTAAATAGGGTCGACATCCATGCGTAATACAACACGTGTATTATATCCTGAATAACACGATTTATAGTACAGATTTACCATTATATCTCACATTTGTGCATATGCATATTTATTTATATACTAATCTTAGTTAAATTATCTCTAAACGACAGTATCACACGTTTAGTATTGACTCCAATAACAAACAAACATCAATTCAGGAGTGTGGATGACAGTTATATGAAATCCTACTTTCACTTTTGAATGTTTGTAGACAACACAACACTGTTTATTGATTCAATGTTAGTGTACGAATGTATTCGGAATAATTTGTAATAGCAATGTATTTATATGTGAAAAAATGCATTTTGTTGCTTTTGGCGATGTAATGTCGCTCTAAATAAAAAATATTGGTCAGGGCTCAGTTCCACAGATATATGTGACGCGATTTACCAAAAGGGACCCACTGGGTGGATGACGTCATGTCGGGAAAAGATGTCTAAAGCTACGTCATGCAATCGCGCTGTTAACTGACGGTGTAAATCCATAGTCGCGTGGGAGATGATGATGTTTAAGCTTATTTAACCTCGCCTCCTGCGAACCATATGGACGAACGGTCGTGTGGGAGACAGATTGACAATGGATTTTATAAATGACGTAGGTTTCACGTTACGTTTGACGCAAGTGAAAACGGCAACGTTCGCACTATACATGTACGTTTAAAATTCATTTTTAGAACAAATAATCTAAACGGAATTACCTTAAATGTTGAAAATCACTTAAGAAAATGATTTATGGAGAAATTATTTTTTTTGAACATTTCACCCAGTGGGTCCCTTTTGATAAATAGCGTCACAACTATATATTACCACCTTCCCTCCTTATAGATATTGTTATTATTTACAAAATGTTAGCAATTCATACATTTGTTGTACATATTAACAGCAAACCTTTGTCTTCTTTGTGGATAATTTTCTAGAACAGCATGAGGACGATCAAGTGCAATGGTAAACTATTCCAGGGAACGGTTGTACAGAATTGATAAGTGACTAAAATATGTGTTAATTTGTGTGTGTATATTCAATTACTTTTAAAAATTGTTGTATTGGTACATGTAATCACATTTAAACTTTGGGAAAGTATTTGTATTCAATATATTTTGAACTATTCGACCCCATACCTGTTAGGAATGTGCAAACAACATAGATCCAGATCAGCCATGGCATTACATAGCTCTGATTAGGATCTATGCTGTTTGCTATTCAGCCATGTGCTTTAGCAGTATATAGCCTGATTCTGTGCCAACTGATCTGCCTCTATGCTGTTTGCTGCTATTCAGCCATGTGTTTTAGCAGTAAATAGCCTGATTCTGTGCCAACTGATCTGCCTCTATGCTGTTTGCTATTCAGCCATGTGTCTTAGCAGTATATAGCCTGATTATGTGCCGACTGATCTGCCTCTATGCTGTTTGCTATTCAGCCATGTGTCTTAGCAGTATAGAGCCTGATTCTGTGCCGACTGATCAGGATCTATGCTGTTTGCTGCTATTCAGCCATGTGCTTTAGCAGTATAGAGTCTGATTATGTGCCGACTGATCTGCTCTATGCTGTTTGCTGCTATTCAGCCATGTGTTTTAGCAGTATAGAGCCTGATTCTGTGCCGACTGATCTGGCTCTATGCTGTTTGCTGCTATTCAGCCATGTGTTTTAGCAGTATAGAGCCTGATTCTGTGCCGACTGATCTGCCTCTATGCTGTTTGCTATTCAGCCATGTGCTTTAGCAGTGTAGAGCCTGATTCTATGCCGATTGATCTGCCTCTATGCTGTTTGCTGCTATTCAGACATGTGTTTTAGCAGTATAGAGCCTGATTCTATGCCGACTGATCTGCCTCTATGCTGTTTGCTATTCAGCCATGTGTTTTAGCAGTATAGAGTCTGATTCTGTGCCGACTGATCTGGCTCTATGCTGTTTGCTATTCAGCCATGTGTTTTAGCAGTATAGAGCCCAATTCTATGCCGACTGATCTGCCTCTATGCTGTTTGCTATTCAGCCATGTGGTTTAGCGGTATAGAGCCTGATTCTGTGCCGACTGATCTGGCTCTATGCTGTTTGCTATTCAGCCATGTGGTTTAGCAGTATAGAGCCCAATTCTATGCCGACTGATCTGCCTCTATGCTGTTTGCTATTCAGCCATGTGGTTTAGCAGTATAGAGCCTGATTCTGTGCCGACTGATCTGCCTCTATGCTGTTTGCTATTCAGCCATGTGGTTTAGCAGTATAGAGCCTGATTCTGTGCCGACTGATCTGGCTCTATGCTGTTTGCTATTCAGCCATGTGTTTTAGCAGTATAGAGCCTGATTCTGTGCCGACTGATCTGGCTCTATGCTGTTTGCTATTCAGCCATGTGTTTTAGCAGTAGAGCCCGATTCTGTGCCGACTGATCTGGCTCTATGCTGTTTGCTGCTATTCAGCCATGTGCTTTAGCAGTATAGAGTCTGATTCTGTGCCGACTGATCTGGCTCTATGCTGTTTGCTGCTATTCAGCCATTTGCTTTAGCAGTATAGAGCCTGATTCTATGCCGACTGATCTGGCTCTATGCTGTTTGCTGCTATTCAGCCATGTGTTTTAGCAGTATAGAGTCTGATTCTGTGCCGACTGATCTGGCTCTATGCTGTTTGCTGCTATTCAGCCATGTGCTTTAGCAGTATAGAGCCTGATTCTGTGCCGACTGATCTGCTCTATGCTGTTTGCTGCTATTCAGCCATGTGTTTTAGCAGTATAGAGCCTGATTCTGTGCCGACTGATCTGGCTCTATGCTGTTTGCTGCTATTCAGCCATGTGTTTTAGCAGTATAGAGTCTGATTCTGTGCCGACTGATCTGGCTCTATGCTGTTTGCTGCTATTCAGCCATGTGCTTTAGCAGTATAGAGCCTGATTCTGTGCCGACTGATCTGCTCTATGCTGTTTGCTGCTATTCAGCCATGTGTTTTAGCAGTATAGAGCCTGATTCTGTGCCGACTGATCTGGCTCTATGCTGTTTGCTGCTATTCAGCCATGTGTTTTAGCAGTATAGAGCCTGATTCTGTGCCGACTGATCTGGCTCTATGCTGTTTGCTATTCAGCCATGTGTTTTAGCAGTAGAGCCTGATTCTGTGCCGACTGATCTGGCTCTATGCTGTTTGCTGCTATTCAGCCATGTGTTTTAGCAGTATAGAGCCTGATTCTGTGCCGACTGATCTGCCTCTATGCTGTTTGCTATTCAGCCATGTGCTTTAGCAGTATAGAGTCTGATTCTGTGCCGACTGATCTGGCTCTATGCTGTTTGCTATTCAGCCATGTGTTTTAGCAGTATAGAGCCTGATTCTGTGCCGACTGATCTGCCTCTATGCTGTTTGCTATTCAGCCATGTGTTTTAGCAGTATAGAGCCTGATTCTGTGCCGACTGATCTGGCTCTATGCTGTTTGCAACAGCAACTTTACTTGCGATTCGCAGGTTACGACGGGTTAACAATTGTGAATGTGTTACCTGTTTTCATTTGTACGGTCATATCTTGGCATTGGGTCGGAATCATGGCCATTCACATCAAAACTTGCATAAGGATCCTGCAATAATATCATAATATAAACAATTATGAATATATTACCTGTTTTCATTTGTATAATCATATCTTGGCATTGGGTCCGGTTTATGGCCATTCACATCATAACTCGCAAAAGGATCCTGCAATTATATCACAATTGTTTAATTAACCCATTTCATTCTGGATACCGTTCAAACAGTATTTGCAAAGAACATAGAGCCAGATCAACCGTCATGCAACGTGCAGTCTGATCAAGCTCTAAGCTGTTTGCTATTCAGATGATCTTGTTAATACACTTGGCTATGTAGCAAACAACATAGATCCTGATCAGCACGCAGCATCATGCTGCGGCTGATCTGGATCTACGTTGTTTGCAAAAGCCTTTAAATGTATCCAGAATGAAATGGGCTAAGAAATAATATTTGTCGTCGATTTAGAGTTCTGACACATAGCGCTCAAAACGACAAACCATGTTTTCTTCTACCATAATATAATACAAATACAAGTATAAGTTTGATTCTAACTTGACCAAAATACCCAAAATGTGCAAAAATAGTTGGTGTTCTATTTTTAGAAAGCATACATGATGTCACAAAAAGTACAAAAATGCTAGTTAAATGATGTCAAATTTGACATCACACGTTAAACATAAATTGCTTCTTTGCATATATGTTCTGCGCATTTTGGGAATACGGACGATTCCGGAATCGCGCTGCGCATTTTAGGAATTCCAATACTGTTGCGCTATTCTAGAATCACCCTGCGCAATTCTGGAATCGCGCAAGGCGTTATTTTCATCAGATAAAACTTTTATAATGGTCTTGCACATTTTAGGAATGTCTTGCACAATGTTGGAATAGTGAGTTCCATAGTGAGTCGAAAATTGGCAAACATTTCAGTGCGAATGCGGAATTAAATTAAATGAAACTAAACATTTTCAATTCCGCATTTGCTCTAAAATGTTTGTTGACTTTCAATGTCATTTGTGGAAAAGATCACATAAATTTCAATTTTATTATCGGCAAGAACAATCTATTTATCTTATTTGCATGCAATAAACTAATTGATTTAATGTTCTGTTTTAATTTTATTTATTTGACTATTATTTATAACATCATATTTTAGTGAAAATCAAATATTCCAACTTTGTCCCGATTCCTAAAATGGGCACGGACATTTCCAGAATCGCCCGTGTGCACGTTTTAAGAATTCTTAAACTGCGCAACAGTATTGGAATTCCTAAAACGCGCAGCGCGATTCTGGAATGGTCCGTATTCCAACAATGCGCAGAACATATACACACAAAATGCCAAGTCATGTTAGAATAAATTATCAGACAGCACTATCTACATTATCAGAATGTGATGAATATTTGTGTGTGTGCAATAAAACAGCCTGGAATGGCAAATTCAAAAACCCCAAAACTTTACCTCCTGGGGAAATAAGCAGGAAATAATTAATTAATAGATAATAATAAATATTTGGGTATTAAAATTTATTAACCATCTTGGATCAATGTTTAATTTGTTAGGCATCATATTTGGGTGTTTATTAGGCTATTTGGGTGTTTCGTTTATTATGCATAATATTTGGGTGTGGTGTTTCGTTTATTGGGCATAATATTTGGATGTTTCAATTATATGGGCATAACATTTGGGTGTATCATTTATTGGGCATAATATCTGGGTGTTTCATTTATTGGGCATAATATTTGGGTGTTTAATTTATTAGGCATAATATTTGGGTGTTTAATTTATTAGGCATAATATTTGGGTGTTTAATTTATTAGGCATAATATTCAGCTAAAAGTAGAGATAAGTCAGGCAGATATATTTCTCCCAAATCGTCCTTTATCGCCAAGTCCTGGCCAAGACAGCAAACAATAATTACAAGAATCCCTGTAACAAGAAGTGTTTTACAAGTGACACGCTCCATAACAACTTCCTGCACATGTCACCACCATTACATTTACATGACAGAGATTTGACACATCTCAACACTAGCTGTTCATGTAGCCAGCTATAATCTACATTGTTTCAAGTATTCCCCATGCTACTTTCTTCTAAGATCATGCCCTTTAGAATAAAAACTTTCATCTGCAGTATATTCTGACTGCATCTACAATTCCTTTTCCCATGTACACTATATAGTTCCATTTCCTCAATGTACAATATATACTTCCATTTCCCCCCATGTACACTATATAGTTCCATTTCCTCAATGTACAATATATACTTCCATTTCCCCCCATGTACACTATATAGTTCCATTTCCTCAATGTACAATATATACTTCCATTTCCCCCCATGTACAATATATACTTCCATTTCCCCCCATGTACACTATATAGTTCCATTTCCTCAATGTACAATATATACTTCCATTTCCCCCCATGTACAATATATACTTCCATTTCACATGTACACTATATACTTCCATTTCCCATGTACAATCCATACTTCCATTTCCCATGTACAATATATACTTCCATTTCCCATGTACAATATATACTTCCATTTCCCATGTACAATATATACTTACATTTCCCATGCACAATATATACTTCCATTTCCCATGCACAATATATACTTCCATTTCCCATGTACAATATATACTTCCATTTCCCATGTACAATGCATACTTCCATTTCTCATGTACAATGCATACTTCCATTTCCCATGTACAATGCATACTTCCATTCTCATGTACAATGCATACTTCCATTCACATGTACAATGCATACTTCCATTTCCCATGTACAATGCATACTTCCATTATCATGTACAATGCATACTTCCATCATGTACAATGCATACTTCCATTCACATGTACAATGCATACTTCCATTTCTCATGTACAATGCATACTTCCATTCACATGTACAATGCATACTTCCATTTCCCATGTACAATGCATACTTCCATTCACATGTACAATGCATACTTCCATTTCCCATGTACAATGCATACTTCCATTTCCCATGTACAATGCATACTTCCATTCTCATGTACAATGCATACTTCCATTTCTCATGTACAATGCATACTTCCATTCCCATGTACAATGCATACTTCCATTCTCATGTACAATATATACTTCCATTCTCATGTACAATGCATACTTCCATTCCCATGTACAATGCATACTTCCATCATGTACAATGCATACTTCCATTCCCATGTACAATGCATACTTCCATTTCCCATGTACAATGCATACTTCCATTCGCATGTACAATGCATACTTCCATTTTTCATGTACAATGCATACTTCCATGCTCATGTACAATGCATACTTCCATTCTCATGTACAATGCATACTTCCATTCCCATGTACAATGCATACTTCCATTCTCATGTACAATATATACTTCCATTCTCATGTACAATGCATACTTCCATTTCTCATGTACAATGCATACTTCCATTCTCATGTACAATGCATACTTCCATTCTCATGTACAATGCATACTTCCATTTCCCATGTACAATATATACTTCCATTCTCATGTACAATATATACTTCCATTCTCATGTACAATGCATACTTCCATTTCCCATGTACAATATATACTTCCATTCTCATGTACAATATATACTTCCATTCTCATGTACAATGCATACTTCCATTTCCCATGTACAATATATACTTCCATTCTCATGTACAATATATACTTCCATTCTCATGTACAATGCATACTTCCATTTCCCATGTACAATATATACTTCCATTCTCATGTACAATATATACTTCCATTCTCATGTACAATGCATACTTCCATTTCCCATGTACAATATATACTTCCATTCTCATGTACAATATATACTTCCATTCTCATGTACAATGCATACTTCCATTTCCCATGTACAATATATACTTCCATTCTCATGTACAATATATACTTCCATTCTCATGTACAATGCATACTTCCATTTCCCATGTACAATATATACTTCCATTCTCATGTACAATATATACTTCCATTCCCATGTACAATGCATACTTCCAGTTTGCATGTACAATGCATACTTCCATTCTCATGTACAATGCATACTTCCATTCTCATGTACAATGCATACTTCCATTCTCATGTACAATGTATACTTCCATTCCCATGTACAATGCATACTTCCATTCCCATGTACAATGTATACTTCCAGTTCTCATGTACAATGCATACTTCCATTTTCCCATGTACAATGCACACTTCCATTTTCCTTGAACAAAAATGAGATAAAGAGGAAATGCTTTTCAATAATAGCAAACATGATAGCACATCAAGAAACTGTCCCTGTCATCCCTGTGCATTGTACCAACACGCACTGAGGTATTCTACAGATGTATTGTATCAAACACATGTAGACAAAGCTTAATATGTATTGTACCGAGCTTAGTATTGTATGAAGCGTAAGATGCATTGTACCGAGCTTAGTATTGTACGAAGCGTAAGATGTACTGTACCGAGCTTAGTATTGTACGAAGCGTAAGATGTACTGTACCGAGCTTAGTATTGTATGAAGCGTAAGATGTATTGTACCGAGCTTAGTATTGTACGAAGCGTAAGATGTACTGTACCGAGCTTAGTATTGTACGAAGCGTAAGATGTATTGTACCGAGCTTAGTATTGTACGAAGCGTAAGATGTACTGTACCGAGCTTAGTATTGTACGAAACGTAAGATGTACTGTACCGAACGTAAGATGTACTGTACCGAGGAGCGGAAGATGTACTGTACCGAGGAGTGGAAGATGTACTGTACCGAGCGTAAGATGTACTGTACCGAGCGCAAGATTGTGGGTGTTGTGGATACTGTACCGAGCGGAAGATGTACTGTACTGAACGTAAGATGTACTGTACCAAGCGTAAGATGTACTGTACCGAGCGTAAGATGTACTGTACCAAGTGTAAGATGCACTGTACCAAGGGTAAGATGTACTGTACCAAGTGTAAGATGTACTGTACCAAGTGTAAGATGTACTGTACTGAGGGTAAGATGTACTGTACCAAGTGTAAGATGTACTGTACCAAGTGTAAGATGTACTGTACCAAGTGTAAGATGTACTGTACCAAGTGTAAGATGTACTGTACCAAGTGTAAGATGTACTGTACTGAGGGTAAGATGTACTGTACTGAGGGTAAGATGTACTGTACCGAGGGTAAGATGTACTGTACCAAGGGTAAGATGTACTGTACCGAGCGTAAGATGTACTGTACTGAGGGTAAGATGTACTGTACCAAGTGTAAGATGTACTGTACCAAGTGTAAGATGTACTGTACTGAGGGTAAGATGTACTGTACCAAGTGTAAAATGTACTGTACCAAGTGTAAGATGTACTGTACTGAGGGTAAGATGTACTGTACTGAGGGTAAGATGTACTGTACCGAGGGTAAGATGTACTGTACCAAGGGTAAGATGTACTGTACTGGGGTAAGATGTACTGTACCAAGTGTAAGATGTACTGTACCGAGTGTAAGATGTACTGTACCGAGTGTAAGATGTACTGTATTGAGCGTAAGATGTACTGTACCGAGTGTAAGATGTACTGTACCGAGCGTAAGATGTACTGTACTGAGGGTAAGATGTACTGTACCGAGGGTAAGATGTACTGTACCAAGGGTAAGATGTACTGTACTGAGGGTAAGATGTACTGTACCATGTGTAAGATGTACTGTACCGAGGAGCGTAAGATGTACTGTACTGAGGGTAAGATGTACTGTACTGAGGGTAAGATGTACTGTACCAAGGGTAAGATGTACTGTACTGAGGGTAAGATGTACTGTACCATGTGTAAGATGTACTGTACCGAGTGTAAGATGTACTGTACCGGGGGGTGTTGTGGGGAAGATGTACTGTACCGAGCGTAAGATGTACTGTACCGAGCGCAAGATATACTGTACCGAGCGGAAGATGTACTGTACTGAACGTAAGATGTACTGTACCAAGCGTAAGATGTACTGTACCGAGCATAAGATGTACTGTCCCAAGGGTAAGATGTACTGTACCGAGCGTAAGATGTACTGTACCAAGTGTAAGATGCACTGTACCAAGGGTAAGATGTACTGTACCAAGTGTAAGATGTACTGTACCAAGTGTAAGATGTACTGTACTGAGGGTAAGATGTACTGTACCAAGTGTAAGATGTACTGTACCAAGTGTAAGATGTACTGTACCAAGTGTAAGATGTACTGTACCAAGTGTAAGATGTACTGTACCAAGTGTAAGATGTACTGTACTGAGGGTAAGATGTACTGTACTGAGGGTAAGATGTACTGTACCGAGGGTAAGATGTACTGTACCAAGGGTAAGATGTACTGTACCGAGCGTAAGATGTACTGTACTGAGGGTAAGATGTACTGTACCAAGTGTAAGATGTACTGTACCAAGTGTAAGATGTACTGTACTGAGGGTAAGATGTACTGTACCAAGTGTAAAATGTACTGTACCAAGTGTAAGATGTACTGTACTGAGGGTAAGATGTACTGTACTGAGGGTAAGATGTACTGTACCGAGGGTAAGATGTACTGTACCAAGGGTAAGATGTACTGTACTGGGGTAAGATGTACTGTACCAAGTGTAAGATGTACTGTACCGAGTGTAAGATGTACTGTACCGAGTGTAAGATGTACTGTATTGAGCGTAAGATGTACTGTACCGAGTGTAAGATGTACTGTACCGAGCGTAAGATGTACTGTACTGAGGGTAAGATGTACTGTACCGAGGGTAAGATGTACTGTACCAAGGGTAAGATGTACTGTACTGAGGGTAAGATGTACTGTACCATGTGTAAGATGTACTGTACCGAGGAGCGTAAGATGTACTGTACTGAGGGTAAGATGTACTGTACTGAGGGTAAGATGTACTGTACCAAGGGTAAGATGTACTGTACTGAGGGTAAGATGTACTGTACCATGTGTAAGATGTACTGTACCGAGGAGCGTAAGATGTACCGTACCTCTATAATATCTCATCATTGTCCATGCTATACCAACAGAGGTTTGCTTGAGCAAAAACAATTAGACAGGAAAATTGGGGTTATTTCTTAATCTTGCTTTGGATGAGGTCTCTTGTGATGTCGGGAGGCGGTACACCTCACTAGTTTTATAATCTTTTTCTAGTGTAGTGCCCAGCAGGATTGGATAATCAAATAATAGCGTGTATGACAAATGGCAATATTCCATCCATATCTCAGTGGACTCTCCAGTGGTGATTTGTCGTTTTGTATTAAATTGGCACAGATGTAACGTTGTTTGCTTAGTCAATTACCGAAAATAGGGCCGTCAATTACAGTATTATTCTCCGAGGAAATGTCCATTGATTTTCTATCTATAAAGTTGGAATAAATTACATTTCGTTTAAAATCAAGAAATTATCGAGTTGTGATCATAGTTTGTGAGCTTTGTCTGTAAATGTTTTGGCAGACTTATGACAGACTGATTTAAGGCTTGCATAAACTCTGTTATAATTCTGAAAGATGGGGCCAGACTGCATGTGCTATAAACATTGGATTTGGAGCATCTGCTGATCTTGCGCGAACCGTAAAATATTAAAAAGACTAAGGTACTTCAAACTGAAAAAATACTTTCGCCAAATATTGAATTCAATTCCGATGCATTTTAGGCAAAATACATGTAATTTACAAATAATTATGTATGTAGAAGATCTGAGCAGATGATATCTCAGTAACAGGCCACGCCACGGGCATTCAGTATTTTCTATTAATTTTAAGTGAAATATAGTGTTAGTTTATACAAATTAGTTTTAGCTCGATTGCGAAACAAGTTCTTACAACTTATATTAATCACTCTCGAGACCTCATTGCTGATGGAATCCATCGCCACGAGGGAGAGAGAAGAGGCAACGTGGAATTTAAATGCCTTGCCTAAGGGTACAATGGTAATGGCTCCAGCGGGGCTTGAACTCCGGAACTTTCGCACCTGAAGCGACCGCGCATCCACTGCGCTATATAGTGTTAAGAGTACAGTATAGAAAGCTTAAATCCTATTTATGAGTTACAAAGTATAGAGTATGCTCGGCGTAAATCCCACATATAATGGCCAGTATATAATAATAATTGCACTGTATATTATTATTTTCTTATGTCGTGAAAACAACTTTCAAAAAACTCTAGTTTTAGCTTCATCACGTGACCTTGCTGCTCAATACAGCTATCAGAACTGGTTACCCGTTTATATGGGGAACTCAATATTTCAGGGCACCTATGCACGGCATACTTGTTATTTTTTATTTATCCACCATAACAGTGGTGTTTCGTTTCATGTTTGACTGCCTCATGTATACCCCAATGTAATAAGTGTGTGTAATTAAATTAATTTTGTTGAGATGTTGTTGAAAGGGTCCCACTGCTTGTATAGCTATTTCACATACCTTGGGAGTATATTAACTAGCATCTTAGGCATAGTTATGACCATGTGCACAAGTATTGACCACTGAACAAATAAGTATATGGTAATTGGTATATGCTATAATATTGCTATTCACTAAAAAGTATTTAATTATATTTAACAATATTCACTAAAAAACATTCAATGATCAATATTTTATGATTTACTATATAAGAAAATAAACTACAACACACTACTAACACTTTAAGAATAATTAAGTGGACACTGTAAGTGCATATTTGAGCCAAATTTTCAATCGACCAGTATTGACCGGTATTGACCTGAAGTATTGACCAGTATTGACCGGTATTGACCAGTATTGACCACCGGCCCGGTCAATACTCTTATTGACCGGTCGATTGCCAACGTTGCCATAACTTGTTAATATCTTATTTTGATATAGTACATCATTGAATAAAAACATTATTGTCTTAATCAGAAATGGTATAGAAACTATTTTTCGGGTTAGGTGTAGATTTTAAATTCGGATAGCTACCTGAATTGCTCATACACCGTATCAGTTTCGGTGGAAATATTCTCCCAATGATTTGTTTGTTTATATTCGTCTGCTGGACCAGTCACGTGACAGTTGCATCAGGCTACCGATACACGCAACGGAATGCTATTGAACCATGCTTCAGCTCTGTCAGCGAAATTAGCCTAGAACTATATAAATATTTTAAATACGGATGTAAATGGACAAATACGCCGAGCATAGGAATACGCCGAGCATAGGAATACGCCGAGCATAGGAATACGCCGAGCATAGGAATACGCCGAGCATAGGAATACGCCGGGCATAGGAATACGCCGGCATAGGAATACGCCGGGCATAGGAATACGCCGGGCATAGGAATACGCCGGGCATAGGAATACGCCGAGCATAGGAATACGCCGAGCATAGGAATACGCCGGGCATAGGAATACGCCGAGCATAGGAATACGCCGAGCATAGGAATACGCCGAGCATAGGAATACGCCGAGCATAGGAATACGCCGGGCATAGGAATACGCCGAGCATAGGAATACGCCGAGCATAGGAATACGCCGGGCATAGGAATACGCCGGGCATAGGAATACGCCGGGCATAGGAATACGCCGAGCATAGGAATACGCCGAGCATAGGATACGCCGAGCATAGGAATACACCGGCATAGGTATACACCGGGCATAGGAATACGCCGGGCATAGGAATACACCGGGCATAGGAATACACCGGGCATAGGAATACACCGGGCATAGGAATACACCGGGCATATGATAAACCGAGCATAGGAATACACTGGGCATAGGAATACGCCAGCATAGGAATACGCCGAGCATAGGAATACGCCGAGCATAGGAATACACCGGGCATAGGTATACACCGGGCATAGGAATACGCCGGGCATAGGAATACACCGGGCATAGGAATACACCGGGCATAGGAATACACCGGGCATATGAATAAACCGAGCATAGGAATACACTGGGCATAGGAATACACCGGGCATAGGAATACACCGGGCATAGGAATACGCCGGGCATAGGAATACGCCGGGCATAGGAATACGCCGGGCATAGGAATACACTGGGCATAGGAATACGCCGAGTACAGGAATACGCCGAGTACAGGAATACGCCGAGTACAGGAATACGCCGAGCATAGGAATACACCGGGCATAGGAATACGCCGAGCATAGGAATACGCCGAGCATAGGAATACACCGGGCATAGGAATACGCCGGGCATAGGAATACGCCGGGCATAGGAATACGCCGGGCATAGGAATACGCCGGGCATAGGAATACGCCGGGCATAGGAATACGCCGGGCATAGGAATACGCCGGGCATAGGAATACGCCGGGCATAGGTTCCACCACTCTAATTAGAAATCATGATTACTGTCCTATATTTCCATTTTGCAATAAATAATTTGATTTTAGGCAAAAGCTCTCCCCCCAAGGGATTTTGTTACGACCCAAGTGGCTTCGTGCCCACAATTTAAAAGTTGTCCAATTAGCGCAGTGGTTAGAGCGCTTGTTTCTCACCAATGCAACCTGGGTTCGATCCTCGGACCGGGAAGAATGTGAGATGGTACGGTGGTCGCCAGATCGGACAGGTGGGTTTTCTCCGGGTACACACGAATGACCACATTTACACTTTCATCCGTGCCAACAATAGTGATTAACCCTTTCAACACCACAGGCCTCTCAATAGGCTTACAAAAAGTGTAGATCCAGATTAGCCGGCTCATGACGAGCCGTCGCATCAGGATCTGCACTTTTTGCCAGTAATATTACCATGTTTAGACAAAAATTACCCATTTTAATAAATGAACTGGTCCAAATGTAATTTTCTTATTAATTTATTGGTTTGAAAATATCATGCACCAGTCCATGTCAGTTACTTGAGGTTGTATGGGTTAATATAAGTTGTTAGAACTTGCTTCGCAATAATTTAAAAGTTACGTTTAAGACTGGCTTTGTATCGTTTCAGTGTTTGGAATATTAACTACAATGCCTGATGTTTTAATTCTAACTGGTTATGGGGGAAGTAAGAGACACACATGCACGTTTTAATTATTAATATCCCAGTTTGTTCAAGTTATAGTGTAAAAAAACCTTGACATTTCAAATAATTGAATCAATTACAATATTGCAGTCTTCCTAATTCAATTTTGTATTATTGGCAAAATGATTAACTAATTTCATTGTCAAATGTAAATGTGCAAGGTTATTACCAATGTTGATAGATTTTAGACCATACGTTTTATGGAAACTAAATATAGAGGAGACTTGAATTTCGTAAATTTGAAATCCAATGGAGAGATTTTCTCAATTCCACTAACACTACTAGTGAACATGCCTAGTTTTAACGTATGTTGTTGTTTTAATTATAGTGGAGCTGATAGGTGCAACTAAATGGACAACATGTTCACTTTTGGAGGGAAGTCTGATTTTTTGCACAAAGCTAGCCAAAGTGAAGTAGTTTATGAAAAGTCTGACAGGCAGTAGTCTCTGACACTCGCCCATTGATATTTCGGCGTGTCATTAAGAGGTATCCAATACTCAGAAATAAACATTAGAAATTGTCGATATTTGTTTTTTCCTTTTATCACATAGGAATATATGCTTTGCTATTTTTATCTTTCAGCAGATGTCAACTTAATTAGTTTTCTTGAGTAGGCAGAACACCAATTTCAGCCAATTTGAAGCCCGATTGGACCATAATTGGGTCATTGTTTGTTGTGTTGTGCTTATATAATGAATATGCCATTTTCACTAAATTTTGTTCACTTATGGTGATTTTCTATTTTGTATCAGGCTAGATTGTGACTATCGTTAATCCATTAAATGTTAAAATAAACCAATAGGATACATCGAAGGATACATACAGGTCTCTTTGTGTCTTTTGTCAGAAAGATGCTGGGAACCATCTACAAAATCCAGTCATTTACAGAGAAACAAACACAAGTCATTTACAGAGAAACAAACAGGGAGAATACAGGATGTATTTCCCTAGTTAATAACATTCAACTATTTCATAAACTGTGTGCATTGCCCTTTGACAGAGAGCTCACAGAACGTGTTAATGATGGATCTGGGATTTCTGAGACTTTGATAGAGAACAACGCGAAATGGCATGCTAATTGCAAAGCTTCATATAGTAACAGATATATTACAAGAGCTAAAGAGAGAAATGCCAAGGCAGAACCTCCTAGCTCTATATTAACGCCTGTCAAGAAGAAACTTAGGATTCGTACAGAGAGAGAGAGAGAGAGAGAGAGAGAGAGAGAGGATTCAATGGTGTATTTCTTCTGTGATAGTGATGCGTTGGGGTGTGACTTGCATGTGGCTTCTATATTCAACACATGGCCAATACTATTCAGAATAGGAAACATATTGGAAAGTTAGCTGAAGGTGATGCTATATCTAAGGGAGTTGTGCGCCACCGTAAAAGAGAGGGTTATCCTAGAGGAAAGTGCTACTGTTCCACATCAGAGAAGACTTGCTGAATTACCAACGGATTACACTGATATCCAATCCACTTATTCAATGATACTCCACAGTCTCCTGGTGTGCTAAGTGTTAATGTACAAATTGCAAATCTGGAGACAGGTGCTCAAGAGATAGGATGGATAGATAAAGTATCTGAGTTGGTACATAAGGAAAAGCTCAACCAAACTGACTATATATCTTGGTAGGGATTTCATGCAGACAAACAAACTGAGGAACATGGCCCATCTACCATAGTTCAACTTTAAAGAAACTGCACATTCTTTTGTCATTATGTTACATGATCAAGAATGCCACAGTACACCTAAACCAAGGCCAAATCCCCGTAGTTGTGGACTTTATCCATTGATAAAGAAAATTCAGTGGACCTGGCCTGATGAGTATAGTGAAACAAAGTTTGTGATTACGATGGGGGGGCCTTCATATTTAGACGGCCTTCATTGTTGCAATTGGAAATGGTTAGAGGGAAGTGGTTGGACATATATTATTGTCACTGCTGGGGTCACAACAGATGGCAGAGTCATTGGCCTAGAGAAAGGCTCAAATATAGCAAGAGGCAAGTGGGCTCATCAAGTCTCCCTTGCTGCTCTTTGTATTTTACAACGACAAGCTTATGACCAATACAAGAAGAATAAGTATAACCCATTGGAAATGACAGTCAAAAGCACATCCACAGTTTGCTTACTGGCAGATAGTGATCTAGCATGAGAGACTATTGATGATGCTTCTGAAAGCCCAACGAGAAGGTTTGTAACTACTGTTTGTCACAGTATGTACGTATCTTGCCAGAGTCGAATGGGTAATATGGACACATTTTTTAGCCACGAAAACCATGCATGGCCCGATTCATAGGAGGAGAATGGGGTAATGAGAGGAGCAGAAGGTACATCTGATATTCTTACACAGCTGGAACGTATGGTAGATACCCAATTGATATCACCCGATAATGTTCAAGTTAAAATTATCGATGGAGCTGCCTTAGCGCAGGGCTTGGAACCGAAGTTGGGCACCGAAAGACCAAAAATCTTCAATGATTATGCTCACAATGTGTTTGTTCCAAACATTCTCAGAAGAATGAACGCTTGACAGATGTGATGTAGTATGGGATATATACAGAGATGAAAGTTTAAAGACACACACCGGAGCAACCCGAGGAGGTGGGGAACGTTGAGAGTACAAGGAGACACAGAACTACCATGTAATTGGAAGTTTTTTCTAAGGGTTAACTCCAACAAAACATCTCTTTTCCATTACCTGTCGAATGCACGCCTACCTCTTGAGGTCAAGATGCTCATCACAACTGTAGATGATGAAGCTGTTGTTAATAACAATGATACACTTTCTATGGATTAGAACCCTGCAACCATGAAGAGGCAGATAACAGACTGCTGCTACACTGCATACATGCTTACAGTAGTCGAAAACGGAGAATTGTAGTTGTAGCCACATACACAGATGTTGTTGTGTTAGCAATAGCAATATCCCGCTGTCCTGCAGGACTGTTCTATATGGTTACAGTTTGGTCATGGGCGTCACATGCGCTTTATAGCAACACATCAAATAGCAGCCACATTGGGTCCACTCAGCACTGACAGTATTCCATGCTTTTATAGGTTGTGATACATGCTCATCCTTTAAAGGTAGTGGAAAGTCTTTCAGCACTTATCCCAGTGCCCAGCAGAGTTAGAAGAGGAGCAGCTGTGTTATTAAGAGATTTACAATCCGTATGTACAAGCGCACTTCTGACTTAGTGGAAGTTAACAAAGCAAGATTACTACTCTTTACACAAGGGCAGATACAACATACCTCAAACTAAGGCAGCACTCATTGAACATACTAAAATGGCTGCATACCAAGGGGTCATGTGTGGGGTCAAACAATGATAGTTAACCAGGAGCTCCCACTTCCATCCAATTGGGGTTGGACAAATGATGGAAATGAATGGGCTCCCCTATGGTCTGCATTGCTAGAAGCGAGCACAGTATGCAGAGAACTGATCCAGTGTTAATGCAACGGTAGATGTACAAGATGTGAATGTGTTAAGGCTAGGCTGCCATGAACTCAGCTGTGTAAATGTGCAAGACAATGTGATATTAGCAAGTAATACATTGCTATATTGCAGGATCCTTTATTTCATTGTGAGTCATTAAATCTGCGATATATCGAAACTAGGTGTTCCCCATTCACTTCTTTCCAGTGCAGTAAATTTACATATTTATTTTTAATAGTTATATACACATGTATTATGCTATGACTTGTATTGCATTGCAGGTCTAATACTAGTAGTTGGTAGTTAATTTCATGATCCGTGTATTTGTACATGCCAATAATAATGGAGAGCACAGTTAATATCTTAATGCTTTTAGCTTCGAGTCCTAATGATTGCACATTATTCAAATGCATATCAAATTTATATACACAAAGTATCACAATACTCATAGAAATGTTCATACCCAGTTTTCACAATATAGGAAGCAAATTATTGGGTAAAAGCATCATAGCCATGCTTCAGACATATGCTACATCCCTTTCAGCTGTTGTTGTGTATGGTGGTATGGGGCTATGTAATGGGACACTCAATAAAAGAGGGCCATGTGGTTAAAAGTGCTGCCTGTCAGTTTTTCCTGCATATGATTCACAATGGCCATCCATATGCCAAAAATTACACTTCCCTCCAAAAGTGAACATCATTTCACTTATCAGCTCCACATTAGGAATTCTTTCCATAACACAAAAAAAATAATTAATTTGACAACTGTTAAAATCCAAATTCAGTCTCGTTGAACAACGCTTTATTGATGGAATAGCTAGTCTCAAGCTTATTTATTAAAAAGCAAACTTTTGTATTATACCATTTGTGTACAATTGTTGTTTATGTATATAACTATGTAATATGTACAATTGTTTGAATAAAAAACATCGAAATTTTAAAAAAACGATTAACTAGTAAAGTAAAGTGTTTGTTTATTATAGTGTCACATTTAAAGGGCCAGCCATTTCTGACTTATGAGACACCTCTTTTTATGAACATCAGTACTTCCCGAATCTTATACTTGTATGCCAGGCGCCATGCTGGTAGGCAATTGGTAACCATTATTTAACTAGCTGGAGGCTCACCAACCGGCCATATCAGAACGAACCCCTGACACGGTTCGAACCTTCGACCTCCCACTCTGTAGGCGGACGCCTTAACCACTAGGCCACGGAGATTGTTAGTAGTAATGAACATTATTTGAGGATATAACGGGACACTAAATTGACAATGAAAGTAGTCACAAACACAGTCCTTAATGACATAGAGAGATAGTGACGCTATTTATTCCATCATCTTAATACAGCAGTATCCACAAGCTGTAACATCTGCAATTTTCCAAAATCGATTTTTTTTTTTTATAAAATAAGCATAATTCTTTTAACCCTTTCAACCCCACAGGCCTCTAAATAGGCTTATGAAAAAGTGTAGATCCAGATGAGCCGGCTCGTGACGAGCCGTCTCATCAGGATCTGCACTTTTTTGCCAGTAATAATTATTAATTTTAGACAAAATTACCCATCTTGATAAATGAACTGGTCCGAATGTAATTTTCTTATTCATTTATTGGTCTAAGAATATCATGGACCAGTCCATATCAGTTACTTGGGGTTGAATGGGTTAATTAAGGAATGTTCCATTGGACACCAAGGAATAATATACTCTAAATCTGTAAATAGTTAATTGTTTGTTTTGTTTTATGGTGTTTCTTGAACGTTGCACAAACAGCTTAGGTCATATGTTTTATGGTGTTTCTTGAACGTTGCACAAACAGCTTAGGTCATGTTTTATGGTGTTTCTTGAACGTTGCACAAACAGCTTAGGTCATGTTTTATGGTGTTTCTTGAACGTTGCACAAACAGCTTAGGTCATGTTTTATGGTGTTTCTTGAACATTGCACAAACAGCTTAGGTCATGTTTTATGGTGTTTCTTGAACATTGCACAAACAGCGTAGCTGGATAGCTTCCTCACATGAAATCATTCAATAACGCTGTGGGATTCGAACCTACAGCAGTATTGAAGTCAAGCGTATTGTAGTCAATGACAATAACCACTCGGCCATGGAGGGAGGCCCTGTGTATGGTTGTACAAGTCTTCATATAGGAATATAATCTTATGGACATTGTACACCGACAATACTGTTATATTATGTTATATTTCGGGTTTTACGCCTGCATCAGCACCATTTTGGGCTATATCGCCGGCGGGCAGTTTACCTAACAACACCGACATTACTGTAAATTGAAAAATACTGGAGCCAATTTAAAAAACTTGGAGCCAACTAAGAGCCATATAGTTCACAAATAAATATATGAAGCCATATATTTGACAAAACTTGTGCCGAAAAAGAAATTTAAAAAAAAAAAGTTGCGCCAAATATTTTCGCCAATTCACAAAATTTAGTGCCAATAATTGTTTTTTGGCGACCGACAGCAGGAACCATGATTACACTACTGTTCCTATATCAACATAAAACTGCGGGCAATTACAGACATGTCCATTGCTATTGTATTTACTATGTCCCCCAGTAACAATTAACTGCCCACACATTCACAATAAAACACATAAACACAATGCAACAATCCGCCAATATACGACTCCTATATAAGCGACATTCAATTACGGAGAAAAAACAGGAAAGCAAGATGTATTATGGGCAATTAAGGATATCTGTTTTATAGTAGTGACCCAAATATGGATAGGGAAAGTATGGAAACTGGAGATCGTGCACGAGGTCCATAAGAAGGTAGGGAAATACAGGGACAGCAGGCTCACACATGCCTTAGTTTATACAAATTTATTTCAGCTCGATTGTGAAACAAGTTCTTACAACTTATATTAATCACTCTCGAGACCTCATTCCTGATGGAATCCATCGCCACGAGGGAGAGAGAAGAGGCAACGTGGAATATAAATGCCTTTCCTAAGGGCACAATCGTAACGGCTCCAGCGGGGCTCGAACTCCGGACATGCTTTGCCTCTCCCTTACATGAAGTCTTTCATTTCCCTTCTCGGAACTTTCTCCCATTTTTCTGAACGTTTTCAACTTTACACAGCCACTGCTCTCTCAAATCAGCTCTAACAGACCACTTAGCTATGTACATATTATCATCCCTTTAAAATGGGAAGCCGTGTATTTCTAGCATTTCCACTAAATTGTCTCATACCGCTATTTTCAAAGTAATTTAAATCTCCCGTAGTTCTGTTTGAATCACAGAAAGACACTTTGTCACGACATGAAAACAAACTGCTAACAATGCATTAGCATTCATAGAACTAGATTAAGCTATAAATTCATGGAATCTTAATTCTACAATATTCAGATTGGTATAAAAGTTGTCTTCTGAGTGTTTCTTTCCTGGAAAGCTAAGTAATATAAGTTCCAGCCAAATCCTCACTGACGCTCCACTGACAGACATCACAGATGGAAGATAATTAAATAAGTATAAGAGCCATTTGTCCAAACGGGATCTGACTGGTCAATTTTGACAACTATGCTCAGCTACAGCCAATGAGAGAGCATGATTATAAAATATTGCTCAATTAATTTATACAAATTTATTTTAGCTTGATTGCGAAATACAGTCAAATATGTCTTAAGCAGTCAGCCAAGGGAGTCACAGAAAGTGGCTGCTTAGCACAGGTGGCTGCTTAATAGAAGTTTGGCCATTATTGTGTCCAAGGGGTCACATGATAAAAAATGTAGTAGACTGGTTTGATTATACAAAAACACAACATATTGGGAATCTGGAAACTGGCTGCTTAATACAGGTTGGCTGCTTAATGGAGGTGATCACTAACACAGGTTTGACTGTATGTTTTTACAAGGTACAAAGCTCTAACGAGACCTAATTCCTGATGGAATCCATCGCAATGAGGGAGAGAGAAGAGACAATGTGGAATTTAAATGCCTTGCCTAAGGACAGTCCTTGTGACAATCGTAACGGCTCCAGTGGGGCGCAAACTCCGGGCCTTTGGCACCTGAAGCGAACGCACTACAACTGAACTATCACGATTTCTGCACAATTCTCTGCAGAATATGCAAATCAGTGGCTTAAAATGGAGACACGGGTTGCATATGGGTCATAATCACAAGAAATACTGACACTGTCCCCAAACAACGTTGGTAACAACACAACTAGAAATCGTACTGAAGGTGATTCATTCCGGCATACAGTTCTGATATATGTTTGAGGGTGTACTGTAGATACCTTCAGGGTTCCATAACTCGATGAACCTTGATCCAAGCAGTATGTGGGGGTAGAACGTTATAAACTAGGCTTTCTTCATACTATATGAGAATTGCTGAATATCTGTCTTGTCACACACATAGCAGTATGTTACCAATACCCATCCTGTCACACACATAGTGGTATGTTACCAATACCCATCATGTCACACACAGCAGTATGTTACCAATACTCATACTGTCACACACATAGCAGTATGTTACCAATACCCATCCTGTCACACACATAGTGGTATGTTACCAATACCCATCATGTCACACACAGCAGTATGTTACCAATACCCATCCTGTCACACACATAGCAGTATGTTACCAATACCCATCCTGTCACACACATAGTGGTATGTTACCAATACCCATCCTGTCACACACATAGTGGTATGTTACCAATACCCATCCTGTCACACACAGCAGTATGTTACCAATACCCATCCTGTCACACACAGTAGTATGTTACCAATAACCATCCTGTCACACACATAGTGGTATGTTACCAATACCCATCATGTCACACACATAGTGGTATGTTATACCAATACCCATCCTGTCACACACAGCAGTATGTTACCAATACCCATCCTGTCACACACATAATGGTATGTTACCAATACCCATCCTGTCACACACAGCAGTATGTTACCAATACCCATCCTGTCACACACAGCAGAATGTTACCAATAACCATCCTGTCATACACATAGTGGTATGTTACCAATACCCATGCTGTCACACACATAGCAGTATATTACCAATACCCATCCTGTCACACATAGCAGTATGTTACCATTACCCACCCTGTCACACACATAGCAGTATGTTACCAATACATGTCCTGTCACACACATAGCAGTATGTTACCAATACATGTCATGTCACACACATAGCAGTATGTTACCATTACCCATCCTGTCACACACATAGCAGTATGTTACCAATACCCATCCTGTCACACACATAGCAGTATGTTACCAATACCTGTCCTGTCACACACATAGCAGTATGTTACCAATACCTGTCCTGTCACACACATAGCAGTATGTTACCAATACCCATCCTGTCACACACATAGCAGTATGTTACCAATACCTGTCCTGTCACACACATAGCAGTATGTTACCAATACCTGTCCTGTCACACACATAGCAGTATGCTACTAATACCCATCCTGTCACACACATAGTGGTATGTTACCAATACCCATCCTGTCACACACATAGCAGTATGTTACCAATACCTGTCCTGTCACACACATAGCAGTATATGATCTTATGTAGTCCCAGTAACAACCATTTGCATGGAAGTTTAGCTTCCACAAAGGATGGTTATCCGTGTGAGGGATATATTTCATGAACCCATGTTACCTTTGTTTTATCATCGCATTAATGTAAATATTCATCTTTCATTGTACATTAAACGTATTAATATTGTACATGAGTGTTGATTGTGCCTCATTGGTTATTGTGATCAAGCTTTGCCGGCCCATCCTGTTACAAGGTGGGATAGATATGGCGACTACTTATCCACTGCATGATGGCTGTCGTTTGTATGGAGATATAATAATATATTAACCTAAATCTCTATATTTTGCCACTGTACCGTATTTCAAATTCACAACCTGTTGCTTTTATGGGGCAAATATACACTCTACTAGCTGACATACACAGATTATGCAGTATATAGTATCTCTTACAAATATACACTCTACTAGCTGACATTGACAGATTATGCAGAATATAGTATCTCTTACAAATATACATTCTGCTACCTGACATTGACAGATTATGCAGTATATAGTATCTCTTACAAATATACATTCTGCTACCTGACATTGACAGATTATGCAGAATATAGTATCTCTTACAAATATACACTCTGCTACCTGACATTGACAGATTATGCAGTATATAGTATCTCTTACAAATATACACTCTGCTACCTGACATTGACAGATTATGCAGAATATAGTATCTCTTACAAATATACATTCTGCTACCTGACATTGACAGATTATGCAGTATATAGTATCTCTTACAAATATACACTCTGCTACCTGACATTGACAGATTATGCAGAATATAGTATCTCTTACAAATATACATTCTGCTACCTGACATTGACAGATTATGCAGTATATAGTATCTCTTACAAATATACACTCTGCTACCTGACATTGACAGATTATGCAGAATATAGTATCTCTTACAAATATACATTCTGCTACCTGACATTGACAGATTATGCAGTATATAGTATCTCTTACAAATATACACTCTGCTAGCTGACATTGACAGATTATGCAGTATATAGTATCTCTTACAAATATACACTCTACTAGCTGACATACACAGATTATGCAGTATATAGTATCTCTTACAAATATACACTCTGCTAGCTGACATTGACAGATTATGCAGTATATAGTATCTCTTACAAATATACACTCTACTAGCTGACATACACATATTATGTAGAATCTCTTACAAATATACACTCTGCTAGCTGACATTGACAGATTATGCAGAATATAGTATCTCTTACAAATATACACTCTGCTAGCTGACATTGACAGATTATGCAGAATATAGTATATCTTACAAATATACACTCTGCTAGCTGACATTGACAGATTATGCAGAATATAGTATCTCTTACAAATATAAACTCTGCTAGCTGACATTCGCAGATTATGCAGAATATAGTATCTCTTACAAATATACACTCTGCTAGCTGACATACACAGATTATGCAGTATATAGTATCTCTTACAAATATACACTCTGCTAGCTGACATTGACAGATTATGCAGTATATAGTATCTCTTACAAATATACACTCTACTAGCTGACATACACATATTATGTAGAATCTCTTACAAATATACACTCTGCTAGCTGACATTGACAGATTATGCAGAATATAGTATCTCTTACAAATATACACTCTGCTAGCTGACATTGACAGATTATGCAGAATATAGTATATCTTACAAATATACACTCTGCTAGCTGACATTGACAGATTATGCAGAATATAGTATCTCTTACAAATATAAACTCTGCTAGCTGACATTCGCAGATTATGCAGAATATAGTATCTCTTACAAATATAAACTCTGCTAGCTGACATTCGCAGATTATGCAGAATATAGTATCTCTTACAAATATACACTCTGCTAGCTGACATACACATATTATGTAGAATCTCTTACATAGTTGTCCTTGAGGTCGTCATGGTTATGCTCTATCCCATCGTCTAGTATGGTGATGACAACATTCTTGCCTGTTACACCTTTAGACCACGCCCCTTTAACATTCATGTCTGTGTGATTGAGGCCACCTCCATTCTAAAAGAGAAACCAACATTTCATTACCTACAATAAAAGTAACATACCACAACAATTCAAAATGGCCACCAGGTACAAAATAACTTTTTAATCTGACTTTTTAAAGTTTATATAAGAAAAGCTGCCCTACCCTCAGGGGACAGCATTTTTAGAAAAAGACAGCATTTTTCGAAAAACAGTCTTCATTTTAGCTGTTTTGGCAGGTAGTGGCCAGTTGATTACTTGTACAAGATCAAAGTCTCGTTTCAGACACTACCATTTTATATATAACTGGCTCTGTTTTTTTCGAATGTTGTTAAGTCATTCAGACACTATCATTTTACATGTAACTGGCTCCATTTCTATCAAATTTCGTCAAGTCAAAATTCGGTTATGTCGAAGTATTTTGTTCGGTCCGACGGATTTCGACATACAAGATGTAGACTGTAATTTAATTCTGACTAATTCTGGACCATCCGAGGATTAAACCTGCAAAGTTGATATGGAACTGGTGGCCAAGTGATATGGTATGGGAGGAGATATTGTTTGATGTATTAGTTGACTGACAAACGACGAATATTTGGGTGATCAGAAAAGCTCAAAGCTGAGCTCTATTTACACAAGTGAGCGGAATACTAATATGAAATGGTAATAAAGCTGCAGGAAAGTGCAGAGGGATGCACACTATCTACAGTCCGGTCTAAAAAAATGGTTTGGTTCGGGTAACCCGGCCCTCCCTATAAAATCACGCCGACCCTAGCGTTTTTAGAGACTGATCCGAAAAAGAAGAAAAAACGATAATTTCTTTTTTTGTCCTTTTCGGGTTTTACTGTACTTTTCGCTACTTTTTTCTCAGTATCACGTAGACGATCATAAAGATGTTAGTTTATGAACACACTGTACGTCAAGCGTCTTGTAACACTGTACTACAAAATAAAAATGTTGGTCATAAATATTTGGAAAACGTATTGCAGTCAACATAGCACTCAAGAAAGGAGTATTTTTATCACCAACAACAACATTCGCACAAATCGAAGAAGAATATCAGTGTACACCAGATGGATTGTCAGAGGTGTCGATGGCAAAAACCGCCCACGGACCATGGATCAACTTGAATGACCAAAAAAAATCAATAACAAAAATATCCGACCTACCCTACCTAGCAATTTCGGGCATGTTACACGAACCATTTATTTTAAGCCTCCCCATTAGGGATTTGATAGAATTGGAGGATAGATAGAAAGCTACTCACATAGTACCACATTTTATTATACAGTACATCATTGAAGTGCAGCTTCTCTCGATTCACATCCCGTTTAATTCTGTTATGATTTTGATGGTCGGATTTCATAAGTTGTGCTGTATCTATCTGTACCGGAACAAAGTCCCTCTTCAGTCGTGTTAAGAGCTTCTGTTGTTCAAACCACTGGACCTGTAAAATATGCAACGCATAATAACTTACTATTGTAAAATACAACTCTTGCTCGATTTTCACAAATCCATGTGCATGTCCATAATCCACGTGCCTGTCCGATATATCAATCCCATTGTTCAGTCCGGAACTGACTTTTGAAGCATAGTATTCTTCGATGCATGGTAGATATTGTTGTCATTCAGCGCTTTACATAAACATGTAACATAACACACATATAACAATAAAAATCAAAAGATTACAAAATATAGAATGCAGGATTAAAAGCATGTGATAAAAGTACGGAAAAAATTATATAATTTTCAATTTTTACTTGTTTTAAATAGTACACTTAAAACTATTAAGTTATCAACCATTTATATATGAACATCCATGCTTAGAGAACTAGGGCTTGCTTAGAGAACTAGGGCTTGCTTAGAGAACTAGGGCTTGCTTAGAGAACTAGGGCTTGCTTAGAGAACTAGGGCTTGCTTAGAGAACTACGACTTGCCTAGAGATATAGGGATTGCTTAGAGAACTACGGCATGCTTAGAGAACTAGGGCTTGCTTAGAGAACTAGGGCTTGCTTAGAGAACTAGGGCTTGCTTAGAGAACTAGGGCTTGCTTAGAGAACTAGGGCTTGCTTAGAGAACTAGGGCTTGCTTAGAGAACTAGGGCTTGCTTATAGAACTAGGGCTTGCTTAGAGAACTAGGGCTTGCTTAGAGAACTAGGGCTTGCTTAGAGAACTAGGGCTTGCTTAGAGAACTAGGGCTTGCTTAGAGAACTAGGGCTTGCTTAGAGAACTATGGCATAGGGCTTGCTTAGATAACTAGGGCTTGCTTAGAGAACTAGGGCTTGCTTAGAGAACTAGGGCTTGCTTAGAGAACTAGGGCTTGCTTAGAGAACTATGGCATAGGGCTTGCTTAGATAACTAGGGCTTGCTTAGAGAACTAGGGCTTGCTTAGAGAACTAGGGCTTGCCTAGAGAACTAGGGCTTGCTTAGAGAACTAGGGCTTGCTTAGAGAACTAGGGCTTGCTTAGGGAACTACGGCTTGCTTAGTGAACTATGGCTTGCTTAGAGAACTAGAGAACTACGGCTTGCTTAGAGAACTACGGCTTGCTTAGAGAACTAGGGCTTGCCTAGAGAACTACGGCTTGCTTAGAGAACTAGGGGTTGCTTAGAGAACTAGGGCTTGCTTAGAGAACTAGGGCTTGCCCAGAGAACTAGGGCTTGCTTAGAGAACTAGGGCTTGCTTAGAGAACTAGGGGTTGCTTAGAGAACTAGGGCTTGCCTAGAGAACTAGGGCTTGCCTAGAGAACTAGGGCTTGCTTAGAGAACTAGGGCTTGCTTAGAGAACTAGGGCATGCTTGGAGAACTAGGGCTTGCTTAGAGAACTAGGGCTTGCTTAGAGAACTAGGGCTTGCTTAGAGAACTAGGGCTTGCCTAGAGAACTAGGGCTTGCCTAGAGAACTAGGGCTTGCTTAGAGAACTAGGGAATGCTTGGAGAACTAGGGCTTGCTTGGAGAACTACGGCATGCTTGGAGAACTAGGGCTTGCTTAGAGAACTAGGGCTTGCCTAGAGAACTAGGGCTTGCTTAGAGAACTAGGGCTTGCCTAGAGAACTAGGGCTTGCTTAGAGAACTAGGGCTTGCTTAGAGAACTAGGGCTTGCCTAGAGAACTAGGGCTTGCTTAGAGAACTAGGGCATGCTTGGAGAACTAGGGCTTGCTTAGAGAACTAGGGCTTGCTTAGAGAACTAGGCTTGCTTAGAGAACTAGGGCTTGCTTAGAGAACTAGGGCTTGCTTAGAGAACTACGACTTGCCTAGAGATATAGGGATTGCTTAGAGAACTACGGCATGCTTAGAGAACTAGGGCTTGCTTAGAGAACTAGGGCTTGCTTAGAGAACTAGGCCTTGCTTAGAGAACTAGGGGTTGCCTAGAGAACTAGGGGTTGCTTAGAGAACTAGGGCTTGCTTAGAGAACTAGGGCTTGCTTAGAGAACTATGGCATAGGGCTTGCTTAGATAACTAGGGCTTGCTTAGAGAACTAGGGCTTGCTTAGAGAACTAGGGCTTGCTTAGAGAACTAGGGCTTGCTTAGAGAACTATGGCATAGGGCTTGCTTAGATAACTAGGGCTTGCTTAGAGAACTAGGGCTTGCTTAGAGAACTAGGGCTTGCCTAGAGAACTAGGGCTTGCTTAGAGAACTAGGGCTTGCTTAGAGAACTAGGGCTTGCTTAGGGAACTACGGCTTGCTTAGTGAACTATGGCTTGCTTAGAGAACTAGAGAACTACGGCTTGCTTAGAGAACTACGGCTTGCTTAGAGAACTAGGGCTTGCCTAGAGAACTACGGCTTGCTTAGAGAACTAGGGGTTGCTTAGAGAACTAGGGCTTGCTTAGAGAACTAGGGCTTGCCCAGAGAACTAGGGCTTGCTTAGAGAACTAGGGCTTGCTTAGAGAACTAGGGGTTGCTTAGAGAACTAGGGCTTGCCTAGAGAACTAGGGCTTGCCTAGAGAACTAGGGCTTGCTTAGAGAACTAGGGCTTGCTTAGAGAACTAGGGCATGCTTGGAGAACTAGGGCTTGCTTAGAGAACTAGGGCTTGCTTAGAGAACTAGGGCTTGCTTAGAGAACTAGGGCTTGCCTAGAGAACTAGGGCTTGCCTAGAGAACTAGGGCTTGCTTAGAGAACTAGGGAATGCTTGGAGAACTAGGGCTTGCTTGGAGAACTACGGCATGCTTGGAGAACTAGGGCTTGCTTAGAGAACTAGGGCTTGCCTAGAGAACTAGGGCTTGCTTAGAGAACTAGGGCTTGCCTAGAGAACTAGGGCTTGCTTAGAGAACTAGGGCTTGCTTAGAGAACTAGGGCTTGCCTAGAGAACTAGGGCTTGCTTATAGAACTAGGGCATGCTTGGAGAACTAGGGCTTGCTTAGAGAACTAGGGCTTGCTTAGAGAACTAGGCTTGCTTAGAGAACTAGGGCTTGCTTAGAGAACTAGGGCTTGCTTAGAGAACTACGACTTGCCTAGAGATATAGGGATTGCTTAGAGAACTACGGCATGCTTAGAGAACTAGGGCTTGCTTAGAGAACTAGGGCTTGCTTAGAGAACTAGGCCTTGCTTAGAGAACTAGGGGTTGCCTAGAGAACTAGGGGTTGCTTAGAGAACTAGGGCTTGCTTAGAGAACTAGGGCTTGCTTAGAGAACTAGGGCTTGCTTAGAGAACTAGGGGTTGCCTAGAGAACTAGGGCTTACTTAGAGAACTAGGGCTTGCTTATAGACCTAGGGGTTGCTTAGAGACCTAGGGCTTGCCTAGAGAACTAGGGCTTACTTAGAGAACTAGGGCTTGCTTAGAGAACTAGGGCTTGCCTAGAGAACTAGGCTTGCTTAGAGAACTAGGGCTTGCTTAGAGAACTAGGGCTTGCTTACAGAACTAGGGCTTACTTAGAGAACTAGGGCTTGCTTAGAGAACTAGGGCTTGCCTAGAGAACTACGGCTTGCTTAGAGAATGGGTTGTGGTGGTTGTTGGTGGGGTTGTTGGTGGGTTGTTGGTGGGTTGGGTGGGTTGTTGGTGGGTTGTTGGTGGGGTTGTTGGTGGGTTGTGGTGGGTTGTGGTGGGTTGTTAGAGAACTAGGGCTTGCTTAGAGAACTAGGGCATGCTTGGAGAACTAGGGCTTGCTTAGAGAACTAGGGCTTGCTTAGAGAACTAGGGCTTGCTTAGAGAACTAGGGCTTGCCTAGAGAACTAGGGCTTGCCTAGAGAACTAGGGCTTGCTTAGAGAACTAGGGAATGCTTGGAGAACTAGGCTTGCTTGGAGAACTACGGCATGCTTGGAGAACTAGGGCTTGCTTAGAGAACTAGGGCTTGCCTAGAGAACTAGGGCTTGCTTAGAGAACTAGGGCTTGCCTAGAGAACTAGGGCTTGCTTAGAGAACTAGGGCTTGCTTAGAGAACTAGGGCTTGCCTAGAGAACTAGGGCTTGCTTAGAGAACTAGGGCATGCTTGGAGAACTAGGGCTTGCTTAGGAACTTTGCTTAGAGAACTAGGCTTGCTTAGAGAACTAGGGCTTGCTTAGAGAACTAGGGCTTGCTTAGAGAACTACGACTTGCCTAGAGATATAGGGATTGCTTAGAGAACTACGGCATGCTTAGAGAACTAGGGCTTGCTTAGAGAACTAGGGCTTGCTTAGAGAACTAGGCCTTGCTTAGAGAACTAGGGGTTGCCTAGAGAACTAGGGGTTGCTTAGAGAACTAGGGCTTGCTTAGAGAACTAGGGCTTGCTTAGAGAACTAGGGCTTGCTTAGAGAACTAGGGGTTGCCTAGAGAACTAGGGCTTACTTAAGAGAACTAGGGCTTGCTTATAGACCTAGGGGTTGCTTAGAGACCTAGGGCTTGCCTAGAGAACTAGGGCTTACTTAAGAGAACTAGGGCTTGCTTAGAGAACTAGGGCTTGCCTAGAGAACTAGGCTTGCTTAGAGAACTAGGGCTTGCTTAGAGAACTAGGGCTTGCTTACAGAACTAGGGCTTACTTAAGAGAACTAGGGCTTGCTTAGAGAACTAGGGCTTGCCTAGAGAACTACGGCTTGCTTAGAGAATATTTTATAGTGTAGTACTTCTTATTTGGATAACATTCTTTAGAGCAGGTTAATGTGTATTGTGTAGTGGGTAATGGGTGTTTTTCCTACATTTACATGGTTATCATAAGCTTTGACGACAGATTTGAACATGCAGGGATCACAGGTTCGATCCCCCATTTGACCCTAATAAAATTAACAGTCTTTCAGATGGGACTTTAAACCAAGGTCCCATGTCGGTGCTTTACATTGTGCACGTAAATGAACCAGAGGAGACTCTGGACTGGGTATCTGTCTGTATCATTGCACTATCCTCCAACAATCTAAAATGACTAATCTCTTCAGGAGACGTCGCTCATATGGGTAACCGGTAGCGACAATAAATAATCGTAAAACACACACTTGAACATGCAGTTGGTGTGCTGCACTGCAAACAACAGGATGTTCATATATAAATGGTTGATAACTTAATAGTTTTAAGTGTACTATTTAAAACAAGTAAAAATTGAAAATTATATAATTTTTTCCGTACTTTTATCACATGCTTTTAATCCTGCATTCTATATTTTGTAATCTTTTGATTTTTATTGTTATATGTGTGTTATGTTACATGTTTATGTAAAGCGCTTTTGAATGTCTAATTTTTATATGATAAGGGTGCTCAATAAAAATGGTATAATAATATCAATATTAGGTTATCTTCGTATTTGCAATGACAAAATAGTTAATGTTCTATTTAGACTGCAACTACAAACTGTTAACCATTTCCTTTATAGAGATTTAGGTTAATATACTATTATATCTCCATACAAACGACAGCCATTTAGCTATCATGCAGTGGATAAGTAGTCGCCATATCTATACCACCTCCATAGATATTACTGGGACTTCATAGAGATTTAGGTTAATATACTATTATATCTCCATACAAACGGCAGCCATTTAGCTATCATGCAGTGGATAAGTAGTCGCCATATCTATACCACCTCCATAGATATTACTGGGACTTCATAGAGATTTAGGTTAATATACTATTATATCTCCATACAAACGGCAGCCATTTAGCTATCATGCAGTGGATAAGTAGTCGCCATATCTATACCACCTCCATAGATATTACTGGGACTTCATAGAGATTTAGGTTAATATACTATTATATCTCCATACAAACGGCAGCCATTTAGCTATCATGCAGTGGATAAGTAGTCGCCATATCTATACCACCTCCATAGATATTACTGGGACTTCATAGAGATTTAGGTTAATATACTATATCTCCAAACAAACGACAGCCATTTAGCTATCATGCAGTGGATAAGTAGTCGCCATATCTATCCCACCTCCATAGATATTACTGGGACTTCATAGAGATTTAGGTTAATATACTATATCTCCAAACAAATGACAGCCATTTAGCTATCATGCAGTGGATAAGTAGTCACCATATCTATACCACCTCCATAGATATTACTGGGACTTCATAGAGATTTAGGTTAATATACTATTATATCTCCATACAAACGGCAGCCATTTAGCTACCATGCAGTGGATAAGTAGTCGCCATATCTATCCCACCTCCATAGATATTACTGGGACTACATGAGATTCTGGACATTATTATGAACATTGGTTTAGCTACTACATTGTCAATGTATGTCGTATTGGTAATGGCGTCAAGAGGTGCTTCTATGAGGGAAATGGTTTATGAACAATGGTTTGGCTACTACATTGTCAATGTATGTGGTATTGGTAATGGCATCAAGGTGCTTCTATGAGGGAAAGGGTTTATGAACATTGGTTTGACTACTACATTGTCAATGTATGTGGTATTGGTAATGGCGTCAAGGTGCTTCTATGAGGAAAAGGGTTTATGAACATTGGTTTGACTACTACATTGTCAATGTATGTAGTATTGGTAATGGCGTCAAGAGGTGCTTCTATGAGGGAAAGGGTTTATGAACATTGGTTTGACTACTACATTGTCAATGTATGTGGTATTGGTAATGGTGTCAAGAGGTGCTTCTATGAGGGAAAGGGTTTATGAACATTGGTTTGACTACTACATTGCCAATGTATGTGGTATTGGTAATGACGTCAAGAGGTGCTTCTATGAGGGAAAGGGTTAATCTTCATTACTAATTTTCAAAACACAGATATTCAGTTCTAGCTAGAAATGTTAAATCTCATTTTTGTTCACCTTTTTGTTTAATTACAGTTTCTATTCTGCACACACAAATATTAAAATGAATGCGGAAGTCGTGATAGCGCAGGTGCGAAAGGTCCGGAGTTCGAGCCCCGCTGGAGCCGTTACGATTGTGCCCTTAGGCAAAGGCATTTAAATTCCACATTTCCTCTTCTCTCTCCCTTGTGGCGATAGATTCCATTAGGAATGAGGTCTCGAGAGTGTTTAATATAAGTTGAAAGAACTTGTTTCACAATCGAGCTAAAATAAATTTGTATAAACCAAAGCAACTAGCAACTTTAATTTACGTAAAATAGTTTTTAGCATGTAAGATAGATATGTTTCGCGTAATTTGTAAAATGATGTTGTCTCTTGTAGAATGGCTATTGTGCAATGAACGTGTTTATATTAATTCAAGTGTATGTACATGTACTGATATTTGATAAGACAGAAGCAACAATATACAGTCAAACCTGTGTTAGTGGCCACCTCCATTAAGCAGCCAAACTTAAATGAATGTTAGTGGCCACCTCCATTAAGCAGTCAAACCTGTGTTAGTGGCCACCTCCATTAAGCAGTCAAACCTGTGTTAGTGGCCACCTCCATTAAGCAGTCAAACCTGTGTTAGTGACCACCTCCATTAAGCAGTCAAACCTGTGTTAGTGGCCACCTACATTAAGCAGTCAAACCTGTGTTAGTGACCACCTCCATTAAGCAGTCAAACCTGTGTTAGTGGCCACCTCCATTAAACAGCCAAACTAAAATGAATGTCATGATAGAAAATGGAAAATCGTGTCTGCATGCATGTATACACAGCTACTTTAACAGGATCAAATATTGTATCCAAGTACAAGATATCTGACAGGAAAGTTAACACTATTAGAGATCTAACATCACTACATGTCTATGTCTGTGTCACTATTAGCAGTATTTATTGGCACAATGTTTGAGGAATGAATGAAATATCTCCCAATAATAGAATATCTGTATCAACCAGCTAGTATACTGGTAGTTTATACAAATTTATTTTAGCTCCATTGAGAAACAAGTTCTTACAACTCATATTAATTTACATATTAATCACGCTCTGGTGGAATCCATCGCCACGAGGGAGAGAGAAGAGGCAACATGGAACTTAAATGTCTTGACTAAGGGCACAATCGTAACTGCTCCAGCGGAGCTCGAACTTCAGACCATTCGCACCTGAAACGAACACGCTATCACTGCACTATCACAACTTCCATGTGACATTATGAGTCGTGCACCATGAGAATTTAAGCACTCTTGTAGTATTCAGGCTAAATTTTATACTGTGGGAGAGTTCATGTATAATCAGTTTGGAGTGACCGGTATCAGTAGCAAATGACTCGACCAAGTTTACGATAATTTATCTCAACTCGTGTTTAGAAAGTGACTACATGTATTCATCTATAAGGCGGCCGAGTGGGTAAGCTGGGTTGTTCTACCCATGTGTACGTCCGTGTCTGAATTATTGCTTAGAAGGACACCGCGGGACAATCCTCCAACACTAACAACCGGCAATCGCATTATTACCTAAGGTGTCGTTATCTATGTATGACTTTCATAGGGCGTGACAATATGAATGGTACAGATATAGAAGTGTACACACGATTGGGTATCATCCTGTATCTCTGCATGTAGTCTAAAGTAATGTTAATAAGTGGGTGGGAATATTGGTTGTTAACTTGGGATGATCTGAGATAGAGAGGGAGAGTCTGGATACAGCGGGCTAGGAGTTAGCTGGACACTGAGAGCTAGAGAGAGGAGTGAGAGTCTGGATACAGCGGGCTAGGAGTTAGCTGGACGCTGAGAGCTGAGATAGAGAGGAGTCGAGAGTCTGGATACAGTGGGCTAGGAGTTAGCTGGACGCTGAGAGCTGAGATAGAGGAGAGTCTGGATACAGTGGGCTAGGAGTTAGCTGGACGCTGAGATAGAGAGGGGAGTCGAGAGTCTGGATACAGTGGGCTAGGAGTTAGCTGGACGCTGAGATAGAGAGGGGAGTCGAGAGTCTGGATACAGTGGGCTAGGAGTTAGCTGGGCACTGAGATAGAGAGGGGAGTCGAGAGTCTGGATACAGTGGGCTAGGAGTTAGCTGGACGCTGAGAGCTGGGATAGAGAGGGGAGTCGAGAGTCTGGATACAGTGGGCTAGGAGTTAGCTGGACGCTGAGAGCTGGGATAGAGAGGGGAGTCGAGAGTCTGGATACAGTGGGCTAGGAGTTAGCTGGACGCTGAGAGCTGAGATAGAGAGGGGAGTCGAGAGTCTGGATACAGTGGGCTAGGAGTTAGCGGACGCTGAGAGCTGGGATAGAGAGGGGAGTCGAGAGTCTGGATACAGCGGGCTAGGAGTTAGCTGGACGCTGAGAGCTGGGATAGAGAGAGGAGTCGAGAGTCTGGATACAGTGGGCTAGGAGTTAGCTGGACGCTGAGAGCTGAGATAGAGAGGGGAGTCGAGAGTCTGGATACAGTGGGCTAGGAGTTAGCCGGACGCTGAGATAGAGAGGAGTCGAGAGTCTGGATACAGTGGGCTATGAGTTAGCCGGACGATGAGAGCTGGGATAGAGAGGAGTCGAGAGTCTGGATACAGCGGGCTAGGAGTTAGCTGGACGCTGAGATAGAGAGAGGAGTCGAGAGTCTGGATACAGTGGGCTAGGAGTTAGCCGGACGCTGAGAGCTGGGATAGAGAGAGGAGTCGAGAGTCTGGATACAGTGGGCTAGGAGTTAGCTGGATGCTGAGAGCTGAGATAGAGAGAGGAGTCGAGAGTCTGGATACAGTGGGCTAGGAGTTAGCTGGAAGCTGAGAGCTGAGATAGAGAGAGGAGTCGAGAGTCTGGATACAGCGGGCTAGGAGTTAGCTGGATGCTGGATGCTGAAAGCTGAGATGCTTTGTAATATGATACTAATGAGTAACTTAAACCAGACTGGAAATAGCTATGGCTAAAGCCTGTGAGAGAAACACATTGTTAGCATAATAATCATAATTACCGTATAGGAAATACGTTATGTAATGCTGAGGCTTTGATACTATGTGATGTAATGTGTTATATTGTGTGGACACTGTTGTAATTATATGAGGGTAAAACTGTTGTTATACATTGATGGCTTGTGCTATGAACTAGATCACCGGACGTAGAACCTGGGTTGATAATGTTACATCCACAGCTAGTATTATTACCCCTGGGAAATATGACCACAGTATAATAATACACATGATCAGAAATACACAAACTGTGAATGACAATTGTCACATTTACAGGAGCCCATAGTTCACAACCATTGTTAAATATAAATGAACCTAGGTTAATTAATTGAACATTTATTCACACTTGTCAATGCAGTATGTTTACAACTATACTAACACAGGGATCATTCTAGAGGGCGATGTGGGCGAAATTGTCGCCTTAGGAACCCTGACTTCGCCCTCTGGGCGCCCCACTTCTCCCTAAACAAACAAAAAATAAATGAGAACAAATTTTAAAAAATTGGTGTTTACGATTTTCAAAAATATTGTTGTCTAGTAAAACTGGCCCATTATAAAGCACTCCTTCTATTCAAATGTTGTATTTAATGGTTGTACTGTGCATTTTAACCCTATTTTGCAGAAGTATATTAAAGAACACCATTTAAGGAAGCGACCACGCGCTTTCTCACTTCTCCCAAAAATGCTGACCTAGAATGAACCCTGTACTAACAGCAGACATAAACATAGTTGCAGTTGTATACATACTTTGCTATTGAAACTGATGTCAATACAGTCAAGCCTGCCTTATGCAGCCAGCCAAGGGAATCAAAGTGGCTGCTTAGCACAGGTGGCTGCTTAATAGAGGTCAAATGTATAATAAAACATCAAATTGGGAATCTGGAAACTGGCTGCTTAGCACAGGTGGCTGCTTTAATAGAGGTCAAATGTATAATAAAACATCATATTGGGAATCTGGAAACTGGCTGCTTAATACAGGTTGGCTGCTTAATAGAGGTCAAATGTATAATAAAACATCAAATTGGCAATCTGGAAACTGGCTGCTTAATACAAGTTGGCTGCTTAATGGAGGTGACCACTAACACAGGTTTGACTGTATAAGCCACCAAAAAACATTGAACCTCTATCCTAGGACCCCCGCCCTGATAGTATCAAATCATAGATACAGGTATATGTACAATTACATAATCATGTACATAGACGTTTTTGTTTTAGGAAATATTACCCTCATCTTTGTTCCATGTTAAATTTGTTCATCCTCATCTCACCATCAGATCATTGTCATTGTTATAGAATGTAACATTTTATGTTTGTATATAACGAAAAACTGTACAGTTTAACCCTTTCAACCCCACAGGCCTCTAAATAGGCTTATGAAAAGTGTAGATCCAGATGAGCCGGCTCGTAACGAGCCGTCTCATCGGGATCTGCACTTTTTTGCCAGTAATAATTATTACTATTTTTAGATAAAATTACCCATTTTGATAAATGAACTGGTCCAAAGGTAATTTTCTTATTAATTGATTGGTCTGAAAATATCACGCACCAGTCCATGTCAGTTACTTGGGGTTGAAAGAGTTAAGTTATTAAAGCATTCTTCTTCTTCTATATTATAACTAATTTTTATACCAGAATGGGGTCCTAGAATAGAGGTACAAGGCTTTTGGTGCCTTACGGATACAATATGAAGGTACTGTGGGTAAGAGACAGGAATGCCATCATACATATTTATATACAGTCAAACCTGTGTTAGTGGTCACCTCTCTTAAGCAGCCAACCTGTATTAAGCAGCAAGTTTTCAGATTCCCAATATGCTGTTTTATTATACATGTGACCTCTATTAAGCAGCCACCTGTGCTAAGCAGCCACTTTCTGTGACTCCCTTGGATGGCTGCTTAAGACAGGTTTGACTGTACATAGCTTAACCCTTTCAACACCACAGCCCTCTCAATAGGCTTACAAAAAGAGTAGATCTAGATGAGCAGGATCTGGAAATAATATTACTATTTTTAGACAAAAATTACCCATTTTGATAAATGAACTGGTCCAAATGTAATTTTCTTATTAATTAATTGGTCTGAAAAGATCATGAAACCAGTCCATGTCAGTTACTTGGTGTTGAATGGGTTAAACAGCTGATAAACAAAAGAGCACCAACAAAGTATGCAGCCTACAGGAAACCAAACTTCATTGCTATTGTTTACATATTTGTGGATTATTGTATGGTGAGTCACGATGACCTACCGTTGTTTTCTTTACACATACATCAGATTTGATTAATAAATCAGGTGGCTTAAAAGTGTTGGTAACTACCAGTATCCCAGATCTTTTGCTTGTGTTCAGTGTAATACAACTTATACATGCACAGTACAGACCCCGCAGATGCAATTTCAACCGCGGAAGATTATCTTATCGCGGCCCCAAAGTTATAACACCACGGACAAAAAGAACGTATAAATTTTTTAAGTACAGGAATATTATGTCTCGTTGTTTACGATGAATATATACATAAACAATAATTTTGGGCTCTATACCCAGGTTTTTAATGATTTCGGGGGGGGGGCCGGCCATTTTGAATTTTAAAAAATGCCAATGGATGAAATTTTGCACACCCTCCAAAAAATGTTGCCATAGGTCTTATAAACTCATATCAATCAATAAAACAAGTCTGTACTCCAGTTCCACCCCATGTGTAATTTCCTCCTGACTATAGGATAAATTTGAAAGACTGGACAGCTTAAATTTATTTTTCCATCTAATGAAAACACAACGCAAGAAAAAGCATTGGCATGTTGAACATATTGTGCATGAATCACAGCTTACTTGTGCACAACTATAACCTGAAAAGTATCTTTGTGGTGAAACCTTTCATTTAAAGCAGCATCAAGGATGTTTTATGTAAAATATAAATACTAATGTGTGTGTGTTTACAAAAATCGAAATAGTCGCTCAGAAACAATAAAATTCCAATAAATTTAAACCGTCTATATGCGAATTTGTTTATCAACACACGAAATGCAAACACGCACAGCGCGCATGCGTGAAACAACAGAGGAGGATGTAGAAAACAACGTATATATATTGAACATGAAATACTATCTATCTATCTTCCTCTTATGTCGAACCCTTCGCGGGGATGTAGAAATGTCCCTAAAAGACTTAGCTAACAGAGGTATGAATCAACATATCAAGTAATTTAATTAAAAAGACAACGTGGGACAAATGGGGACGATGCATTCCAAATGTAAACAAGTGCGGATGATGCGTTGTAAACAAGTGCGTGACCGATCAACTCGGAAAGTCCTACTTTTGGTTTCGAGTTTGTTTTATTGCAAAAAAACACTGTTTACCAAATGAACATAAGCATACACAGTATAATGTTAGAATGTGTAGCAGCATTGCTACCCATACGTAAAATTTGAATTTTTCAAATATCTTTTATTTCATACGATGTAATGCTGCTTTAAATGATCAAAGAAAAGCATTTAGATAACATAGATACACATGTTTTACATGTATTCCATGACAATGGTAAAAAACATAACACAACACCTTCCTTATTACATAATGAGATGTAATGGATGGGATTTACATCTAGCTTCCTGTCATCATCAAGACAATCCATGTTTCTACAAGTGTTTGAAAACCACTTTATTGCTCTTAGACAAGCAACGGAAAGTGTAGCTTCAGAGATCAAGGAACATTAGATACAGGATCAACCTACTATCAGACAACAAAGTCCCAGATACGTTCATACATTTTAAGAATATTGGGGTAATAGTATGCAATAAGATATACATGTATGTCGGAACGAAGCTTAAACATTCCAGTACACAATTCTGCTATAAATGTCCGATTAGCGCGCTCTCTTCTCATCAATGCAACCCGGGTTCGATCCTTGGACCGGGAAGTATGTGAGATGATACGGTGGTCGCCAGATCGGACAGGTGGGTTTTCTCCGGGTACTCCGGTTTCCTCCCACATGATGACCATATATACGCGTTCATCCGCGCCAACGAAAGAAGTAATTAATATAAGCTGTTATAGTTGCTTCGCAATCGTTGTAAAATAAATAAAGTTTAAACTTTTTTAACTCTTTCAACACCAAGTAACTGACATGGACTGGTCCATGATATTCTTAAACCAATAAATGAATAAGAAAATTACATTTGGACCATTTCATTTATCAAAATGGGTAATTTTTCTCTAAAAATAGTAATATTACTGGCAAAAAGTGCAGATCCTGATGAGACGGCTCGTCACGAGCCAGCTCATCTGGATCTACACTTTTTGTACGCCTATTTAGAGGTCTGTGGTGTTGAAAGGGTTAAACAACAAAGTCAGTGTCTAATTGTAATATTGACACTGTCCAAATATATGGCACTAACTGATCCAGGGTGGGGGTGCAAGGGGGCACGTGAGAATGAAGTCATGATAGTGCAGTGGTAGCACGTTCGCTTCAGGTGTGGATTTTCAGGCGCGCTGGAGCCGTTACGATTGCGCCCTTGGGCATTTAAATTCTGCGTTGCCTCTTCTCTCTCCCTCATGGCGATGGATTCCATCAGGAATGAGGTCTCGAGATTGATTAATATAAGTTGTAAGAACTTGTTTCGCAATCAAGCTAAATAAATTTGTATAAACTAAGGGGGCACCCAGTGTGGGGCATATATGTTACAATTTGGCAAAGTTTTCAAGCACATTCCTCTAGCTTGTTAATTACAATGTAAAAAACAACAAATTCCATCTGTACAGTATACAGATACATTCAAACCTGTCTTAAGCAGCCAGCCAATGGAAGTGCAGAAAGTGGCTGCTTAGCACATGTGGCTGCTTAATAAAGGTCAAATAAATACCAAAACAACATATTGGTAATCAGGAAACTGGCTGCTTAATACAGGTTGGTTGCTTAACAGAGGTGACCACTAACACAGGTTTGACTGTATTGGTAATCAGGAAACTGGATGCTTAATACAGGTTGGCTGCTTAACAGAGGTGACCACTAACACAGGTTTGACTGTATTGGTAATCAGGAAACTGGCTGCTTAATACAGGTTGGCTTCTTAACAGAGGTGACCACTAACACAGGTTTGACTGTATTGGTAATCTGGAAACTGGTGCTTAATACAGGTTGGTTGCTTAACAGAGGTGACCACTAACTCAGGTGTGACTGTATTGGTAATCAGGAAACTGGTGCTTAATACAGGTTGGTTGCTTAACAGAGGTGACCAATAACTCAGGTTTGACTGTATTGGTAATCTGGAAACTGGTGCTTAATACAGGTTGGTTGCTTAACAGAGGTGACCACTAACTCAGGTGTGACTGTATTGGTAATCTGGAAACTGGTGCTTAATACAGGTTGGTTGCTTAACAGAGGTGACCACTAACTCAGGTGTGACTGTATACTAGAGTATACAATCATGTATATCACAGAAAATTAGAAATTGCACGAAATGCAACACTCCCCCAACATTTCCCAGGTCTGTCCCTGTTTGGACTACTTGTTAGCATTATACAGTCAAACCTGTCTTAAGCAGCCAGACAAGGGAATCTCAGAAAGTGGCTGCTTGCACCAAATGCAACACTCCCCCAACATTTCCCAGATCTGTCCCTGTTTGGACTACCAACGTTAGCATTATACATAATTCAGAAGTACATAAACCAGGAGCCTACAGGAGAACAACAGGAGGGCAATAATACAAAGCTCTGTCTTCATTCTGATCATTTTCCTGTAAATTGTCAAGACACATTGTGTATTATGAATACAATGTACATGTATGCATTATACAAACTGTACATATTAAAGTGACATTACATCGCAAAAAGGAAATAGAATGCATATTTTCAGGTATAAATGCATTGCTAATACAAATTCTTCTGAATACAATCGAACACTAACATTGAATCAATAAACAGTGTTTTTGTGGTAATACACACACTTTCAAAAGTGAAAGTAGGATTTCATATAACGGACATCCACGCTCCTGAATTGACGTTTGCTTGTCATTGGAGTCAACACTAAACACACAATGCTTTTGTTTAGAGATAATTTAAATGTGAGATATCACGGTAAATAAGTACGATATCTCGTGTTATTTAGGATACACAAGTTTTATTACGCTTGAATGTCGACCCTATTTACATTATTTTATTATGTCGACAAACCGCGTATACGACATTTGTTTATTTGTTGAAATACTCTGTTTTTTGAGGCAAATATATGGAGAGAAAAAATTACCATATTACAAATATTACCATATTACAAATATTACCATATTGCAAATTACATTCAGCAGACATTTGCGTTTTCACCGATATAGTGTCGCTTTAATATATTGAAGCACATACATGTTAAATGTCGCTTTAAATATTGGGAAATACAATACAGTTAACCCATTTCATTCTGGATACCGTTCAAACAGTATCTGCAAAGAATATAGAGCCAGATCAGCCACGGAACATGCCGTCTGATCAGGCTCTATGCTATTCAGATGATCTTGCTAAGACACTTGGCTATGTAGCAACCAACATAGATCCTGATCAGCATGCAGCGTCACGCTGCGCCTGATCTGGATCTATACTGTTTGCAAAAGCCTTTAACCCTTTCAACACCACAGACCTCTAAATAGGCGTACAAAAAGTGTAGATCCAGATGAGCCGGCTCGTGATGAGCCGTCTCATCAGGATCTGCACTTTTTGCCAGTGATATGACTATTTTTAGACATAATTACCCATTTTGATAAATGAACTTGTCCAAATGTGATTTTCTGATTCATTTATTGGTTTATGAATATCCATGTGAGTTACTTGGTGTTGAAAGAGTTAAACATATCCAGAATGAAATGGGTTAAACTAAGGCCATATCAAGCATAGAAGAACACATACATGTACACACATAAGTCTGTCAATTGGCTTCCTCCTAGTTCTTTCAGTCAATTTTAATGAATGCTTGCGCTTATGGTATTTAATTACATACACATACAACTGGTAATTAATTACATACACATACAACAAAGGAACGGAGGGTTATTCTATCTGTCTGTATGTCTGTTAACAGCTATGGATAACTCAAAAAGGTGTTGATGAATTTTGATGAAACTTTGTGGATATACATGTAGATGGTAGGTCCAGGAGGAAGTCATTCGATTTTTGGGAGAAATTGGTCATGGCGATCAGTCTAGTGTCCAAAATCAAGCATGTGTCAGAAATCAAGCAGAAATCAAGCATTTGTCAGAAATCAAGCAGAAATCAAGCATTTGTCAGAATTCAAGCATGTGTCAGAAATCAAGCATTTGTCAGAAATCAAGCATTTGTCAAGCATTTGTCAGAAATCAAGCATTTGTCAAGCATGTCAGAAATCAAGCATTTGTCAAGCATTTGTCAGAAATCAAGCATTTGTCAGAAATCAAGCATTTGTCAGAAATCAAGCATGTGTCAGAAATCAAGCATTTGTCAGAAATCAAGCATGTGTCAGAAATCAAGCATTTGTCAGAAATCAAGCATATGTTCTGATGTCATATACCAGTGTGTGGGGGTTTTGCATTTTCCTAGCTATTTTATAAAACCATGGACAATATTTCCAGAATTACAAGCATCATATTTCTCCACTTTTGTTGTGATACACTATTGTTAATATTGGTAAACAAACAAACAAAAATGACAGAAGTGATCGTTCCAAGCCAGATTAGCTCAAGCTGTGACAAGTCTCTTAGGAGTGGTTATAATTTAATCTAGGCCTGACTTAAAGCTGCTGCTATCGCAGGGCCTGTCCTGGCTTTTATTTGTGTGTAGCCTTTATTTCTTCATAACATGATGCAAAGTACATTGATGGTTCCTGGAATGCAAGAATGTGACCAAAATATATCGATTCTGGTCATAGTTCTTGAAAAAAAGATTTTGAAATTGAGACGAAAATTGTTTTCACCGTAGAACAGATCTGGTCTATGCTAGATTGAGCTCATTTTAAAGACAATTTAAGCCATTTAAATGTTATACGACAGTGGGATCCTCTCCAAGAGTGGGAACCTCTCCCCTCTCAGAGAGTGGGATCCTCTCCAAGAGTGGGATCATCTCATAGAGTGAGATCCTCTCCAAGTGTGGGATCCTCTCCAAGAATCAGGGATCCTCTCCAAGAGTGGGATCCTATTTGATAGTGGGATCCTATCTGAGAGTGGGATCCTCTCTGAGAGTGGGATCCTCTCTGAGAGTGGGATCCTCTGCAAGAATAGGATCCTCTCCAATAGTGGGATCCTCTCTAAGAGTGGGATCTTAGCGAGATTCTGCTACGCCAACTAAATAAATAAATAATTGATAATGGAATATTTCCACCATATTTCTTCAACAAGACTTTATATAACATCCCCAATGGAATCTTCTCACTTACATTGACCAAACAATATGGCCGCTACAAAATATAATCATTAGCAAAGTGCCACTGTCATATTTACTGCTATGAATATTTCATTAGCTGTCCACTGAATATGCATTATATATAAGTATGTTGCCAAGAATGCAATTGACGTGGAGCCGGCTTCCAGAAGCACCCTATAATCAGCTTAAGGGTTACCGTTGTCGATCGCCAATTGACAAAAATGACATACTGGTGCTAAATATTGTGAATTGGTGAAAATATTGGGGAAACATTTTTTTCTGGCACTACATGTTTTGTCAAATACATGGCTTCAAATATTTATCTGTTAACTATATGGCTCTTAGTTTTCCAAGTTTTTCAAATTGGCTCCAGTTTTTTTCAATTGGCGACAGAAGTGGCACAGACAAAAATTCAGACAGAGGGAACCCTAATCCTGCTACACTGCCATCAAATCCAAACACATTGTATTTCAAAAAGCTAATATTTTAACAGGAATAAAGAAATAATATACTACCAGTATATAATATTTATCCTACCTTCATGCGAAATAACGTACAAAAACGGCCTGCCTAATAAATTTTGCTTTATTAGTCAGTGCCTAATAAAGCTTTCATGACGGACTACTTTTATGACCCAGATTACGGTTTGTAAATAAACAAAGCGTCTGTCGTCACATTGTATTGTCTGCTGAGTTTGGAAAATGTCCCAAGAAGAAAGTCGTGTACAGGCAAACTTTCAGGTTGTTTGGGATGAATTAACAGCACTCGATGAGACCCCTCTGGAAACTACTATTGTCAGAGAAATGTCATTTATCTATAAATAGAAATATCAATGTGCAACATATTACCAAGTGCGTAGCGAGTTTGTAAGTTGTCATGGCTAGTTTGTTTGTTTTTGTGTCGGGTGCAGGATAAATAGAATATTAGGTTACTGTCTTATAAATTTTAATTTATTAGGCTCGTCTCCGAAAAAATACAAGGCTCGGCAATGCCTCGCCTTGAATATTTTTTCTCCGACTCTATATAATAGTGCATGATTTAATATGGATGTTCATCTACAATATGTGGCAAACTATTTTTAGCAACAAAAGAGGCCATTTTGGAATTAAAACTTATTTTTAGAACATGGATGATCCCATCAGTTCCTTAAAACATACACGATAAATTTGAAACAAACAAAAACTATTTACAGCAACCTGCTGGCCGTCTTGCATTAGGACAAGACAAATATTCCCTACAGATGATCACAACAATGCCCAGTGGTGATTTCACGTAATATTTTATGAAATGAGTTTCATAAAATACAATTGTATGGTAATATGAAATCACCACTCGTGTGTGATCCTTTTTATCACATTACTCAGGGACCATTTTAGAGGGCGATGTGGGCGAAATTGTCGCCCTAGGGACCCTGACTTCGCCCTCTGGGGGCCCAACTTCTCCCTAAAAAGAAAAATAATTTAGTTTTTTCGATTTTCAAACAAAATTTTGTCTAGTAAGATACACTGGCCCATTATAAAGCACTCCTTCTATTCAAATGTTGTATTTAATGGTTGTACTGTTGTGCATTTTAACCCTATTTTGCAGAAGTATATTAAAGAACACCATTAATTTTAAGGAAGCAATCACGCACTTTCTCACTTCTCCCAAAAATTCTGACCTAGAATGAACCCTGCATTACTACAGTAACAACATCAATACATTTTAAGAAAAAATATGTTTCTGTTTGCCAGTATATTTTTTAGCCAAATCCCATTAACACATCGTTACGCTGCAGTAAATAGTCCCTGCTAATTGTATTTATTATCGGGTACATGGTTTCACAGTTTACCTGTATAAATGTGCTCTATTGCATTACATTGTGTAACATGGTTTATGAGTGGGATATATCGCACAATATTTCATTCGAAGGCTCAACAAGGCGACGATAAGACATACTATTTCCCACCCACCCCCTGTGTATATTATGGAATCTAACATTATACTTGTATTTTCAGTTATAATGATTTCTTGTCATTATTGAGATGGACGTGGAAGTGAGATATACGATGTTGGATGTGTTATGTGCGTGTATTCATGGTTCTGGTCATACGAGAGCACCATATCTACAAATGTTAAAGACTTATTCAGCCACACTTTGTGGCGCTCTTTTTTTTTTCTTCCCGCGGAACTATGAGAGAGAGATTAATGATGAATTGAATTGCATGTATATGTCATGAAATAAAATGATGTTGCCATTGTTGATGCCACACCTACACCACATCTTCTGTTTAGTTGTTTCTTGAAACAAACATATATGTACATTGTGGTTTACGCTTGGGTGTAACCCTGAGCATAGATGATAAATTATTTATGTTTGGATGCAATGGAATTAAGGAAAACATAATCGAACATCTTCATCAACACAATACACTGCTAGCGCATATTTTATTGATCTTAGCAGTTGATTTCCCAACAAATGAAACATGAACACAAACAACATGTATATGTCGAATGTGTATTGCAAGCTGTCAATGTCATGCCGCGACCAATCAGAATCCTGCCAGGTGTTATTACACGTGTGGGCATATAGGAAAATATGTGATGGGTGTACATATATTACACTGAATACAACACATTTATGTGATTTCAATTAATAATTATCTAATATGACAAGCTATGTGTGGTGTACATTGTACATAGTTTGCAGCAATGACTTCCAATTAATAATTAACTAACATGACAAGCTATGTGTGGTGTACATTGTACATAGTTTGCAGCAATGACTTCAATTAATAGTTATCTAATAGGACAATTTTATGTTATGATTCGGGTTTTACGCCTGCATCAGCACCATTTTGGGCTATATCGCCGGCGGGCAGTTTACCTAACAACACCTTTCCTGGGCAGGCTCCAGCGGTTAACCAGTACTTGGGTGCACCAACCTCCGTAAAAAACTGCCAACTTTTTCATATAAATGAGACACGGCCTGAGCGGGGCTCGAACCCGTGACCATCAGTGATGAATCTAATAGGACAAGCTATGTGTGCTGTACATAGCATGCAGCAATGACTTCAATTAATAATTATCTAACATGACAAGCTATGTGCGGTGTACATTGTACATAGTATGCAGCAATGACTTCAATTAATAGTTATCTAATATGACAAGCTATGTGCGGTGTACATTGTACATAGTATGCAGCAATGACTTCAATTAATAATTATCTAACATGACAAGCTATGTGCGGTGTACATTGTACATAGTTTGCAGCAATGACTTCAATTAATAATTATCTAACATGACAAGCTATGTGTGGTGTACATTGTACATAGTATGCAGCAATGACTTCAATTAATAATTATCTAACATGATAAGCTATGTGCGGTGTACATTGCACATAGTATGCAGCAATGTGAATGCATTTAATCAATAATTAATTACAATGTAAGTTCACAATCTGTGAGATCAGTCTGTGTTTAAGAGCTTGTAATTCAGGAAGTTATGAAACCGTCATTAATACTGATAGATAAGTACATACATTGTATAACTGCAAACAAACAGACATTATTTATCAATGCTTATTTCCCCAACATTGCCCAGATACCTTTTCCAGACAGAACGGAATATAATTGTTTTCCCAGTAGACTTTCGTGCTAGATAGCCCATGCATACTTGCTACATTAATTGTAGACATGGACAAGTGTTTCTTCATGCACAGCAGAATAATCAATTTGTCTGACCACAGTCCACATAAAAGGGGGTTGACTGGTTGTGTGATGGTGATAAAATATCTTAGTTTAGTGTCCTAGAAAAAATCCATTATATTATGAATCCATTATTGAGGCCCCGGGACACTAAATTTAAACATTTTACCATCCCACAACATGTGGACACCTTTGATACACATCATTATTAACTTTATTCAGTCATAACCTTGTGTGTGTGTTTTACGTTAATTTATCGTCGCTACCGGTTGCCCATATGAGCGATGCCTCCTGAAGAGATTAGTCATTTTAGATTTTTGGAGGCAAGTGCAATGATACAGACAGAGAGAAATTCTCCTCTGGTTCTTTTACGTGCATGGTGTAAAGCACCGCCACGAGACCTCGGTTTAAAGTCCCATCTGAAAGACTGTTAATTTTAATAGGGTCAGACGGGGGATCGAACCTGCGATGCCTGGATTACCAGTCCCAACGTGTTAACCACTGGACTACAGATCCGCCATAGGCTTCAGCTTTACATTCACTGATGTAGTGGTTGTCACCTAACAACTAGTGAAGCTTGACTCAACCTACAACACTTGGTAGATGTAACCACCCAGAGCAGTCTCATTTCCTTCTATTTCTCAGTAAAAACCACAGTGAATAGCGTATTAATTATATATCTTTCATATGTTTATTTATCATCGACCCCTGGTTAATCGGGGCAACGACACCTGGTTAATCGGGACAACGACCCCTGGTTAATCGGGGCAACAACACCTGGTTAATCGGGGCAACGACACCTGGTTAATCGGGGCAACGACCCCTGGTTAATCGGGGCAATGACCCCTGGTTAATCGGGGCAATGACCCCTGGTTAATCGGGGCAACGACCCCTGGTTAATCGGGGCAATGAACCCTGGTTAATCGGGGCAACGACCCCTGGTTAATCGGGGCAATGACCCCTGGTTAATCGGGGCAATGACCCCTGGTTAATCGGGGCAACGACCCCTGGTTAATCGGGGGGCAACGACCCATGATTAATCGGGGCAACAACCCCTGGTTAATCGGGGCAACGACCCCTGGTTAATCGGGGGCAACGACCCCTGGTTAATCGGGGCAACGCCTCCAGAAGTATATTTTGAAGGATACAGAGATGCCCCAATACCAGAAGCATGCCCGGTTCTTTAATAGCACCAATACATCAAATAAATGACTTATAATTGTGGGGATCAAACCTGTGGTCTCTGGACCACTGACTCATTAATAAAGCTTGCTATGGCCAAAACTATTGTTTGTTTGTTCGGGTTTTATGCCTTTTGCACCATTTCGGGCTATATCGTCGGCAGGCAGTTTACCAAACAGTACCATTCCTGGGCAGGCTCCAGCGGTTAACAAGTCCTTGGTGCACCAACCTCTGTAAGAAACGGCCAACTTTTTCATACATGTATTAACACACGGTCTCAGCGGTACTCAAACCAGTCACCATCAGTGGTGATAGATTACAGCGGTATACAAGTCAGCGTCCTTAACTCGACCACAGATAACATGAATAAGTCTAGACCTGCAATCATTGTGCTTGGAACTTGATTGAAAATAGGGACATTTCAGACAGCACATGGAGACAATTTCTTTCAATGTCAACCTCTAGCTCAAGTACTTTCTATATTACAAATGTATATACATGTATATTAACCCATTTCATTCTTGATACATTTAAAGGCTTTTGCAAACAACATAGATCCAGATCAGCCGCAGTGTGATGCAGTGTGCTGATCAGGATCTATGTTGTTTGCTACATAGCTAAGTGTCTTAGCAAGATCATCTGAATAGCAAGCAGCATAGAGCCTGATCAGACGGAACGTTCCATGGCGGCTAATCTGGCTCTATGTTCTTTGCAAATACTGTTTGAACGGTATCCAGAATCAAATAGTGACAAAAGGTTCGGAGATAACTAACTGTTACTTGACAATGTACCCATACTACAGAATTAGTATACATAAGGCAATAGGAATTTATAATAAGCTGTGATATCAATTGTTAATCATGCCTTTGTAGTAATCATTCATTCATATATTACCTGTAATTAATCTTACGTCTTTATAACTTCTTAGTATTAATTTTTACGTAATGCATATACTTATATAGAATTTTATGTCATACACTCGACAATAAACATAACTTTAATGCGCGCTACATGACCTTAGATGTCGATGTGCCGTAAAAAGCCATTCATTCATTCATTCATTACTACAGAAAGATAAATTGAGTACCAACTCTTGGTTCCAAGTCACTGAGAAGTAGGATCGAACATGACCTCATGACCTTCCTTTCAACTGAAGACAAAATGAAATATATGTACTTACATTTGGATGAGATGACAGGTGGGCGTGGAGATCCTCGTTTCTATCTGCTGATCTACGATGCACGTGCGGATGCTCGAATAAATAGTAGTCTTCTAATGAACCAATCTAAATAAAAAAACGCACTGTGAACAAGGAATTATGATTCAATTACAGGGATCATTCTAGAGGGCGATATGGGCGAAATTGTCGCCCTAGGGACCCTGACTTCGCCCTCTGGGGGCCCCACTTCTCCCTAAAAAAATATTTAAAAAAATATTTTTTGGTTTTTACGATTTTCAAACAAAATTGTGTCTAGTAAGATACACTGACCCATTATAAAGCACTCCTTCTATTCAACTGTTGTATTTAATGGTTGTACTGTGCATTTTAACCCTATTTTGCAGAAGTATATTAAAGAACACCATTTAAGGAAGCGATCACGCGCTTTCTCACTTCTCCCAAAAATTCTGACCTAGAATGAACCCTGAATTACATAAGAAACTGGAGGATAGCACTTAGAAAGATGTAAATTCCCACATTGGTATTTGACACAAGAACTAATGCTTGATTTCACATGACCCTCAAGGTCAAAGGTCAACCTCAAGGTCATGGATTATTTGAAAGGTTGTGCGAGATTTCCTATGGGTCTGCTATGAATTGTGATGACACTCCTCGATCAAAAGCAATTTTCCATCGCATCATCACGGAAAATGTTTGAACCATTATGTCTGTACTGTATGTAGAAATTTGTTTGTGTACAAAATATGCATTATATAATATTTAAACTTGATGGTACCTGTACAGAATTATGTACAAAGTCTTGTATCAATGGTACATTTGTATGCATTCCAGGGTTCCCACTGTCGGTCGCCAATGGCGCCAAAAAAACAATTATTGGCGCTAAATTTTGTGAATTGGCGAAAATATTTGGTGCAGCATTTTTAAAAAAAAAAATGTTGACACATGTTTTGTCAAATACATGGCTCCACATATTTATTTGTGAACTATAGTTGGTTGGCTCCAAGTTTTTTTTAATTGGCTCCAGTGTTTTTCAATTGGTGACAGAAGTGGCACAGACAAACATTCAGACAGAGGGAACCCTACATTCAGATCATGAATACATGTAAACAGTTTTCAATTAAGATTCAATTAACAGCTCTGTTCCATTTTTCTTCTGTTTGTACATTTTAAGCATGCATGATAGAAAATATGATCAGGTTTCTGAATATTCAGAATCTTTTGGATGAGTAATTCTATCAGGTCTTACAGGTGATCATCATTCATTTGCATCATTTGTCTTTTTAAATGTGTGTGTGTTTTACGTTTATTTATCGTCGCTACCGGTTGCCCACATGAGCGACGCCTCCTGAAGAGATTAGTCATTTTAGATTTTTGGAGGATAGTGCAATGATACAGACAGAGACCCATTCCAGAGTCTCCTCTGGTTCTTTTACGTGCACGGTGTAAAGCACCGACACAAGACCTCGGTTTAACGTCCCATCCGAAAGACTGTTAATTTTATTAGGGTCAGGCTGGGGATCGAACCTGCGATCCCTGGATTACCAGTCCAGCATGTTACCACTGAACTACAGATCCGTCTGTCTCTTTTTAAATGAACAGAGATATTTATTATTAATCAAAATTTGGTGATAAAATCAATATAATCTATTCCAAAATCATGTGTCAGTTGGGAAAATGTGTTATGCATTTTTAGAATAAAAAGTTCTATTTTAGCACTTTAATCCATAAAATTACTTTCCGCCCGTTCTTAGTTTTTTTATGTGAAATTTATTATTTCCCAACTAGGTCACTATATCTTTAAACCTGTCAACACTACAGACTTCTAAATAGGCTTACAAAAAATGTAGATCCAGATGAGCCTGCTCAGAGCAGTCTCATCATGGTTCTGCACTTTTTGCCAGTAATATTACCATTTTTAGACACAATTACCCATTTTGATAAATGAACTGGTCCAAATGTAATTTTCTTATTAATCTATTGGTCTAAAAATATCATGGACCAGTCCATGACAGTTACTTGGTGTTGAATGGGTTAAATCTCCAAAATTGTCCCAAAACAAGAATACTAACATATAAAAAAACAACATGTTCACGTTGGTTTTTACACTTATTTTACATCAATATATATGCGCAACTTATTGTCAACCAGTTTCTATGCACCAGGACAATTAATAACAAAATGCTGTGAACATTTGTGCAATTGCTTAGTAACTTCAATTTTGCATAGACATATTTTTCTTAGTAACTTCAATTTTACAAGCAACATACCGTTATTGTGACATCATCAAATAATATTTAAATCTGGAGAAAAAACATTACTGAATACAAACAAAGTTATGTGATAAATAGCAATATTATATTATCGATAAGTACTTATAAGTTGGTGGTTAATTAATGAGAGACATTACTGGGTTTTCGATTACCTCCCATGACAGATAAAGTCTGATTTATCCCGAAATATGTATTGGTCCTTTTAGTTGAAAGCCTTTGTTTTTATTCGTGTTCCCTAACCAGATGTTGCAGTATGATAAAAAACGCATGTTAATTAATTTATAATCAATTTCTACAGTAAAGTATCCATTGGATATGCTGTAGGATATGTCGAGATTTAGTAATTTAATAATTATAAGATCAAAAAACTAATGAAAACAGATAGCATAGGGTGCAAAGGAAACAACGATAAAAACAGAGGAAGCCAATTATATGTTATGTTATATATTTCGGGTTTTACGCCTGCATCAGCACCATTTTGGGCTATATCGCCGACGGGCAGTTTACCTAACAACACCTTTCCTGGGCAAGCTCCAACGGTTAACCAGTACTTGGGTGCACCAACCTCCGTACGAAACTGCCAACTTTTTCATATAAATGAGACACAGCCCGAGCGGGGCTCGAACCCGTGACCATCATTGATGATAGGTGACAGTGGTATACAAGTCAGCGACCGTAACCACTCGACCACGGAGGTGGACTACATAATTTAATGACTTTTCCTCCGTAAGAAACTGCCAACTTTTTCATATAAGGAAGCCAATTAAGAGGACCAATCTACTTTCATGAGTATACAGGGGCAGTAACTGGCTAATGTCTCTCATTAGCTACACTATTTTGCCTCCAATGATACAATGTAACTCATTAGTGGGAATGTAATTAAAACAAAAGTAGGAGTGTTACCGTACTTCTGGGAAAGAATTAACCCATTCAACCCCAAGTAACTCACATGGACTGGTGCGTGATATTTAACCCATTCAACCCCAAGTAACTGACATGGACTGGTGCATGATATTTAACCCATTCAACACCAAGTAACTGACATGGACTGGTGCATGATATTTACCCATTCAACCCCAAGTAACTGACATGGACTGGTGCATGATATTAACCCATTCAACCCCAAGTAACTGACATGGACTGGTGCATGATATTAACCCATTCAACCCCAAGTAACTGACATGGACTGGTGCATGATATTAACCCATTCAACCCCAAGTAACTGACATGGACTGGTGCATGATATTAACCCATTCAACCCCAAGTAACTGACATGGACTGGTGCATGATATTAACCCATTCAACCCCAAGTAACTGACATGGACTGGTGCATGATATTTAACCCATTCAACCCCAAGTAACTGACATGGACTGGTGCGTGATATTTAACCCATTCAACCCCAAGTAACTGACATGGACTGGTGCATGATATTTAACCCATTCAACCCCAAGTAACTCACATGGACTGGTGCATGATATTTAACCCATTCAACCCCAAGTAACTCACATGGACTGGTGCGTGATATTTAACCCATTCAACCCCAAGTAACTCACATGGACTGGTGCGTGATATTTAACCCATTCAACCCAAGTAACTCACATGGACTGGTGCATGATATTTAACCCTTCACCCAAGTACTGACATGGACTGGTGCATGATATTTAACCCATTCAACACCAAGTAACTGACATGGACTGGTCCATGATATTTTCAGACCAATAAATTAATAAGAAAATTACCTTTGGACCAGTTCATTTATCAAAATGGGTAATTTTATCTAAAAATAGTAATAATTATTACTGGCAAAAAAGTGCAGATCCTGATGAGACGGCTCGTCACGAACCGGCTCATCTGGATCTACACTTTTCATAAGCCTATTTAGAGGCCTGTGGGGTTGAAAGGGTTAAACTGCCACATGTAAACACAATTCATTAATCTGGAAGAAACACTCATCATGCACCATTAGATTTAAAAACGGTTTTAGACTTGATTTATTTAACAACGATTGCGAAGCAAGTTTTAACAACTTATATTAATCACTCTCGGTGGCGAGGCCAACTTGGCGTGGATAAAAGCGTAAATGTGGTCATTCGTGTTGGAGGAAACCGGAGTACCCGGAGAAAATCCACCTGTCCGATCTGGCGTTCATCGTACTATCTCAGGGTCCCTAGGGCGACAATTTCGCCCACATCGCCCTTTAAACTGATCCCTGATTACCCAGGTGCTGTGACCTGCTTACACTCAAATTACTTAGGTTTACTGACAAATCTGTAATTGTTCCAGAGCATTCGTGTTCTAGGAACACATTTTCTAGTTGTTATTAAAAAGTAACATAATTAATACTCTGGTTGTAATACTGTGTTTAGAATGGAAAACTTGTATTGACCGTGATCAGACAGCGTTGAATGCCATACTGATCTCTAATTATTCAGGGTTCCCTCTGTCTGAATTTTTGTCTGCACCACTTTTGTCACCAATTGAAAAAAACTTAAAGCTTAAACTTTAATTATTTTACGAGTGCGAAGCAAGTTTTAACAACTTATATTAATCACTCTCATTGGCGCGGATGAAAGGGTATATGTGGTCATTCGTGTGGAGGGAAACTGTAGTACCTGCAGAGAAAACTCACCTGTCCAATCTGGCGACCACCGTACCATCTCACATTCTTCTCGGTCCGAGGATCGAACCCGGGTTGCATTGGTGAGAAGCGAATGCACTAACCACTAGTTAGGATATGGAATTTAAATGCCTTGCCTAAGGGCACAATCGTAACGGCTCCAACGGGGCTCGAACTCCAGACCTTTCGCACCTGAAGCAACATTGGCGACCGACAGAGGAAACCCTGTTATTACAAAACTTCAAATTGTACGTTTTTCCTAAATTTAGATTGTCAATAATGACATTGACAGTTTTTGTTTGGCTTCCTCCCACAAATTTGCTGACAGAATCCGAGAAATTAAAAAAATACAAAAACTCTAGCCGTAGGGTCCATTTTACAACAATTATCCAAATGAGTACCGATGTATTTGCCTTGTTAATGGGTCTCTGACTTGCTGATAGTGTCAAGTGTGTTGGTTTCGTAGTTTGTCATCTGTTTGGTCGAAGTAGTATTCATTATAATATCCATTGCATTTTAATACATAAGTAACATTTTTTAACAGTTCACATTTTCTTTTACATGAAATGTTTTATCTTTTAATTTTAAATCCTTCAATAATATAATGGCAATGTTCCATCTGCCTGAATGTTTGTCTGCACCACTACTGTCGCCAAATGAAAAACACTGGAGCCAATTTAAAAAACTTGGAGCCAACTAAGAGCCATATAGTTCACAAATAAATATTTGAAGCCATGTATTTGACAAAATATGTGCAAAAAAAAACCTTTAAAAAATATTGCGCCAAATATTTTCACCAATATTTGTTTTTTATTGCAATTGGCACCATTGGCGACCGACAGCGGGAAACCTGAATGGCATACATGTATTTACTGACTGATGGGGAAGACTTTACATTGTATTCAATAAACAGAAGAAATTTTAATTTTGGAAGTTGGTGTTTGCATTTTATAGTTTTAGTTTTGTCTATTATTTTGCACCATAGTATCTTTATCATATTTTATAATCTCCATTCCCAGTAAATGTAGGATTTGAAACGGACAGGGTGCTGATGGAAATTATGTAATTGCTAGGGGGTTGTGGGGGCATGCACTCCCCGGGAAAATTCTCTGCACCCTCCCGAAAAAATGTTGTTTTCTAGAGTGACTCTGGTGCATTCAGGGTATAATTTCATAATGTTATAAATACGTCTTCTATCACACAATGTTATGACATGTACATGTAAATTAGTAGAAATCGTGATAGCGCAGTGGTAGCGCGCTCGCTTCAGGTGCGAAAAGCAGGAAAAAGTGGGAGAATCTCACCTGTGGACTTCAAACAGCTAAATGATATATGCACAACTGTATGACAATATATTTTAAACGTTCTTAATATCTATATTTATGATTATTATTAACACCAATGCACACATTTAAAACCGTTCATGTCCGAATAGTTTAAAAATATTGGTCAGAAATCCATCGTATCAGGGCAAAAATGAGCTTTAAAGATAAGATCTCGAAATAAAAGAGATGTAGAGGTCTTATATATAGTCCTGACTAATATATACTATATCCCGGTGTTACTGGTTTCCAACGATGTAGTACATAACAGACTCCTATAGGTTTAGAATTGTCATACACTGCAAACAATTTTATGTCACCAAATAAACAATATTTTACCATTCATTCACAAAAATCTCAAAGAAAACAGATTGTTTACTTTTTGAGAAGTTGACAAAATAGCGGTACCTCATTCTCAGTAATCCGGAATGACGTCACATGTTTTTGCCTAACTGTGGAAATTGCCTACAGCGCGAGCATTAGTATGCAAGCAACAGTTCAATATAACTAAGGAATAACAGGCTTAATTTATCATTTTCACTCAAAATTCATTTGTTGGACAGCATTTTTTCTATATACTGTATCTAAAATTTAGTTTAACTTAGACAGACACACGGGGCATAAAAAGTCGTCATCCCTTCTAATTAATCTGACTGAGTGCAGAACCGTAAATGGACCCATCCATCGAACACATCACACGGTGCCTAACAGAGAATAACTAGGTTTACACAACCATGTACATCAGTTGGAGAATCTCTGTGACAACACATGGACCTGAGGGCGAAAAACTGTGAAAATCGATTTTATTCATAAGGACCCCTTGTATGTAATAACGGACGAAACTCATAAACACGGAGCAGTGAGACTATAATTAATGACATTTTTATTCGTAAATACATTGGCGTGGCAGACGATGAACATGTCATTTTGGAGAAAAAATTGCTAATTTCTTTAAAAAATGATATTTATATGGCGACAAAAAACGGATATAGTGAAATTAGTGAAAACTGGGTTAGGTTTAAGTTTTCACCGCTTATTTACCTGTCTGATCTCTATGATCGGTTAGAAATAGATTGGAAGACTGTGCAACTCAACTTGCCCACGCCCTAGGACGAATCTACCAAACATCCCTCGACTCGGGCAATCTACCTATGGACTGGCGTGATGCTAACAATGCCCCCATATTTAAGAAAGGAGACGTTCACTCAGCTGAGAATTATCGACCAGTGTCGCTAACCTGCACTACATGCAAACTCCTAGAGCATATCATTAGCAAACACATCCTCGACCACCTCGGCAGACACAAAATATTAACCTCACTCAACCATGGCTTCCGATCCGGATACTCCTGTGAGACGCAACTGATTACGACCATTCATGACCTACTTAAAGACCACGACAAAGCCCACCAGATCGATATGGCCATCCTTGACTTCTCCAAGGCGTTTGACACAGTGCCCCATGAACTGCTACTCTCGAAGCTGACCAACTATGGCATTGATGGCCCTATCAACAACTGGCTTTCTCACCAATCGTACCATGACGGTTGTGGTCGATGGCGAATCATCAGACTCGGTACACGTCGACTCCGGAGTCCCGCAGGGCACCGTTCTGGGCCCTCTCCTCTTCTTGTGTCATATAAATGATCTACCTGAAGCTGTCAAGTCGCAGGTCAGACTGTTTGCAGACGACTGCCTGCTATACAGGCCCATCAAGACAGCCAATGATCATCTTGTGCTACAGGAAGACTTGAGAGCGCTGGAGACTTGGGGAATGCGCTTCAACGCCAAGAAATGCTACATCCTCAGCATCAACAGCAAGTCGTCCCATTTCTATGAACTTGACAAGCACTTCCTCCAAGTTGTCAACGAAACTCCCTACCTAGGAGTCACTATACAAGCCAACCTGAAGTGGGATAGCCACATATCCAAGATCACCAAGAAAGCCAACTCCTCCCTGGGTTTCATCCGGCGTAACCTAAGCCACTGCCCCTTGACATGCAGGAAGACTGCCTATTTGGCCCTTGTACGTTCCACCCTCGAGTACAGCTCTAGTGTCTGGGACCCATACTACGCCAAAGACATAGACAAACTTGAGAAGGTCCAACGACAAGCAGCCAGATTTATCACCGGCGACTACAAATCCAGAGAGGGGGGTTGTGTCACTAACATGCTCCTGAACCATGGACTGCAGAGCCTCCAGGACAGAAGGAGATCCAACAGGCTGACCTTCATGTACAAAGTGGTAGCGGGGCAGGTGCCAGCTCTATCTTGCCAAGACATACTTACCCCCATAAGAGAAAAAAAAAACATTAAACTAAAAACATTCATCGACTACTCTACAACAAATGTACTAAGTAAACATGTGACAAACAACTCCAAGTGTTTTAGGTTAATCTTGTGTAAAACTGAACAGTTCAGGAACTCTTTTTTTCATCAAACAATAATTGATTGGAATAACCTAAATAACAATGTTGTGTGCGCAACTACAGTGAGCAGCTTCCAATCTGCTCTCCAGTGTCAATAACAAGAAGACACATCTCTCTCCCATCGCGTTACATGCCTTAAACGGCCCTGCGATGTAATTATCCAGATCCAGGAAGTGCACACTGCACAAGGTATGTTTATTTATAATTCCGGTAACTGGAGCGTGAAATATTGCGTGATCTCTCGCTACTTGATATTCCCAGTTAGGCGAAAACCTGTTCTGGGCGAAAACTCTTCACGCTGGGATACTAATAGTATCATACTATACTATAAAACTATTATCTCACCTGTCCTATTACTCTATATCCGCGTGTATCTGCTACATCTCGTGCTATTCTTTCACCACCTGGTATATGTACAGCAAACTTATTCAAATATTCATCACAGTGTATTAGGTTGCACATGCATACTAGTAAAACAAACTTGAAATTGATCTGAATTCCAAACAAAGATCTTGCAAGAAACGGCATTTTACAGAGGACAATTTTTCTGAAAATCAGTAGTCCATTGTAAATTATCGTAGTTTATGATTAACTTAGATCATTTTAAAGAAATTGTAGACATTCCATTTTACACAGTAATTCACGAATAAAGGTATCAACAGCAAAATATTGTAGTTAGAACTAATACACGTATTCTTCCTGAAATATCCGATGACATACCTCCACTGAAGAGAGTAGTTTATCAGGGGAGGCAAGCAATACTTTTCTATTTCCTGTACATATTCCGTACCACACCGTCCACAATTCAACCCCAAGACATTACGACCTACACAATTACAAACCCTCCTCAAGGGCGTAACGCCCATTACGCAGTTTACGTAACTGCGTAAAACTTTTTTGGCCGACTTGCTTTTTTCAAATATGAAAAAATAGCATGTTGTATGCTATATTCGACAAATTGTAAGTAAATACTCGTATTGACTCAGATTTTAATTCATTTCCATCAAAAAATTGTTCAGTACTCCACTACTACAGTATGTAAACCGGTCACATAATAAGTTAGAATCTAGGTCAAAGTGTCTACTGCAGAATAACTATTCCAAAATTCATGAGTTTCCAAGCGCAAAGTATGTGCATTGTCGCAACCACAGTGTGAACCTTGCAATTTGCCATGCTTGCAGAGTAGCATTTGTTCTGTCGATGTTCACCGTTGTTGGTGATATATTGTTCTTCATCACCAATTCCCCGAAACGCCTGGGGATATATAGCACCCACAATAAAGACGTACAAGCCCTGAAAAAATTCTGCCCCACAAGGTGGCCTCAACACAAAGTATCACAGCTTTCTATACCCACTTTTCGCCAATCCTAGAAACACTTACTGATCTTCGGGTGGGCATGGATACGAAAACAATGTCTACTGCATCCAGTTTTCAGAAGGCTGTTCTGTCGTTCGATTTTGTCGTCGCTTTGTGTTGTGTCAGTGGTCCATTGGACGTGTTGAATCCGTTGACTGATTCAATGCAAAATCCTCAGTGAGTGTGACTTGGTGAAGGCCGCGCAACATGCTGTACTGCTTCACGATCAGAGCAGCGGAATGACGTTGTGTACTATGGTGGCTTATATGACAAAGCGGTTAATTTGGCAGCACAACATGAAATTGTTGTTTGTTAACCGCGAGTTGCTGCAAGGCAGTAACATCGCAACAACATTGCCGCAGATACACCCAAAGAGTATTGGAGACTTAACTTGTTTGTTCCCTTCATGGACCACCTACTGTCCCAGCTACACGACAGAGTGTGCATCTCGACCTCCAGGCTGAAAACTCAGTATCTATTACCAAATAAAAGTCTGCAACTCTCGCCCAAAATATGGGAGGAGATAAAGGAAGAATATGCCCCTTTCATAGATCGCATGACAATAGATGCTGAGCTGGATGTCTGGAAGAGAGCGACAACAGCAGCACCAGTTGCATCTTTGGTAGAGGCTGTGGATGAAACGTACCAACTGTACCCGAATATCCATACAGTATTCAAGGTCCTTCTCACAATGCCAGTATCAATGGCTTTAGCGGAGCGATCATTCAGCAACCTTCGACGTATGAAAACTTATCTCCACAACACTATGACCGAGGAGAGACTTACTGGATTGGCATTGATGCATATCCACAGAAATCACGACATTAACATCGACCAAGTCCTTCGTGATGCGTCCGGGCATAGGAGAATCGCTTTGATGTTTGACAACCACTAAGCATGTCAAAACAAAGCAGTACCCCGGTATATGCAAAGAAGAAGAATTATATCTATATAAAATATATGGGAAAAATATATGGAAAAAAAAATATAAAAACATCTGTGAGTTCTAATATCATGTACTCATCACCGCCTGATGAGACCTCGGAGAGGTCGAAACGGACATTTTTTATGGATCTTTATTACAATACTTCTTTATTTATGTCCAGTTTACCGAAAGTATTTGCCTTTTAAAATGCACCAGAGGGCTTCTTTTCATGTCTAATTTCAAAATGTTCTCGGGTGAGGCCCCCCAAATCCCCTCCCACACTCTCCCCCATCGGCACTTCGTGCCTCAATCTGCGTACAGATTCTAAATCTCTGGTTACGCCCCTGCTCCTTACAATTTGATTCAACGACCATTTTAACGGTTTCAGGACACTTTAAGTATGATTCAGTATTAGCTACCAGTGACAGTCGCTTTTGATCTTACAGGTGTAATATAGTTTACATAATTTAACTGTGGTGAGTATACGAGTATGTCAAAAAGGGAGACTGTGGTTCAATGCGGAGGACTTTGTGAATAGTTCTATGACAGCATATAGACTAGACTATCTCTGTTCTTATTGTGCAAAGAGATATAGCTATTAGTGTTACTATAATTAATCACTTCAATTAGATATACAGACAAACTTGCATTACGAGACCACCAACGATAAGAGCAAAACAACTTACATTGTTCGGTCAAATGTGCCGTCTAACCTCTAACTATCTGAAACGAGTGCAACCGAATGATAATATCGATAGCTAGACGATTTTATTCCCGACATTTGTAGGAAATTGAAAAACTTTGGCTTGATAAGTTACGTAATTGCTTACATGAGTACTGCATACTTTCCGACATCATTACAGACCAAATGCCATGACACGTTAGTCCATCCTTAAACATTCCAAGCAAGACTCCAAAGCAATGCCACCCCTAAAGCATGAAAACAAGTTTCACCATGAAGAAGCTACTAAAGCCACAGCACTGAACAAACAGTTTCAGTCTGTTTTCAGCTCCAAATCCCCACTAAGACTTACCTTCATTTGTAAGATGAAAATTCAGGACACAAATGAAAACCTGAAGGAGATCACAGTAAGTTCAAATGATATAGAGAAACTTCTCAATAACCTGAACCCCCATAAGGCTAGTGGTCCTGACCAAATTACGCCAATCATACCCTGTCTAAAGCACTCTTACATATCACTGAAGTCATATTCCAAAAATCCCTCAACGAATGATCACTGCCATCCCAGTGAAAGTCAGCAAATGTTGTTCTCATTTACAAAACGGGCACACGTCAAACCCCTCCAACTATAGGTGTTTCATATTATGTATCTTTCGTAGATACTTGGCATTTGTCATGTGACAGTGACAGTTCATTTATTGTCAGTGGTAGACTGCCGGATTTGGAATTTAGAGGTCCTGTGTTCGATACTCTGTCACGGAACGGACGGTATGCGATGTCCGTGTGATTAGTATTGGCTAGCTAACCATTTAGTTCGGCTAGGTATCACCAGGAAAAACAATAACAATGTACACTTTAAAATATGAGCTGCCGTGGCCGGGTGGTCTAGCACGCCGTTGCTAAAACTATCCTTTCGTCGCTATTATCAGCACCCCAGGTTCGCTACGTATTAGGGACACGTAATAAAATGATGATATGGGAGATAGGTATCAATCGCTTTTTAATGAGGGTCGTCTTCTACGCCACAACATACTGACTTTGTACGATAAAATCCCATAGTGGCTCCCACAGGCACAAGACACAATAATTGTATGGTCTTATAAAGTTATTATTGTAAGATCATAGGGCACATAAATACATGATCTTGTGTCTTGTACTTATGTTGGACCCTGTACAAACATCAACGGGAGAAAAAAACATCCCACGATTTCAATCACAGCATGTTATTAGATATTATAGTTTATACTTAAACAATACAAACTTAATTTTATGTACTAATAGTACATGTTTCGAAGTAACTCTGGTACGAATGTCAGATGAGCAATCGTGATAGTTGTCCCCCCTTATATATGTGCGAAAAGCGGGAATATTGACATTTTGGATGAACCGAGAATTTCACTGAACATTTCGGATGCTGCACAATTATGACAGATTCAAAGACGCATGTATGATATAGTGGCATGACCACACATTGCATTATCTTTAAATAATATTTCAGTATATGGGGAAGTAAAGTGAAAACGCCCCACGACCTCAGTTTACAAACCCCACCTGTTTCCGAACCTCTTCTTATTTGTTCGTGATTTGTACAGCTTTTCAATCGAGCGTGTCTTGTATTCGGCATCATGTACACGTTTATCAAAAGTCTGTAAATGTGACAGACCCATTTGCTAAACAGCTGCAATATATTGTGACAATTTCAATCATTCTCAAATGTGAAGTGCTCCGGGTTCAATACCCGGTCAAGGAACGTACGTATTGTCATTGAGAAAGGCACCACACACACATGTGTTAACCCTTAGGTCGCCTAAGCCTGTACAGGAAACATGCAAGCAGTTTGATGAGAACATCCCTGATATCGGCCGGTGCCTGTTTTCGGCCTTTGTTTATTCACGTGATTTTTGTTTACATTCGGTACGCAAATGACGCCATTGCTCTCAAAACAGGTGCTTTGGTACTTATGGTGTCCACATTATTTATCAAAGAGCAAACTGCGTAAAGCAGATAAATATTCCCATTTTATGCAAGTATGCAAATGTTGATGTTTTCATTATTCCCATTTATGTGTAGCCTAAAAATGCCTTAAACAGAGGTCAATATAAAGAAATATGTGTTTGTTTTCGTAAAATAAGAAATTGCATCGTCTGCTGAGGAAGGTCAGGTGATAGTTATGCGACAATGTCATAATGCGCATTTTACAGGTCAATTCAAATAAGGTCCTCTTACAGCTTTTTAACATTTTTTATTCAAAAATACTATTGTCCAAGATATTTACTATTTATACTAATTCAGTTTCATCCATTTTATTTCAAATCCAACCTGGCGTCTCTATTCATTAAGGGCACTGACAAATGTATATCAGGCTGTTAGAGACATGGGTTTGCCAGTAAAATCGGCAGCAAGACAGTATGGTGTGCCACTCTCCACACTAAGTGACATTTCTCTCCATATCACAACATACATCATTTTGAAGAGTAATCATAATTTGTTGGGTGTTAAATTCCTCCGTTTCGAGTAACAATTAGTACTATGCCAAATGTCAATTAGCTTTTTGGAACTTAACGGTAAATGAACATAGGTCGAAAATAGGTACTTTTTTCTACGCCATGTTGAAATCACAAGCGAATGAAAGTATATTTTATTTTGAACATTTGTTATGCAATCTCAGTTTAGACAATTGTATTAAATGCAAAAATGATCACTTTACTTAGTAACGTTAATATTATTTCACCTGCTATAAAACAGACTGACAAGACACCATTCACCGAAAAGCCTTAGACGACCGAGTACGACAATAGTACATACATACATATGTATTTCAGATGCCAAAAGGCAGTGTTGTTGTAAAGAAGGATGACTTGGCCCGTTTGGCTACAGAAATCACACAGCTAAAGCAGAATATACCCACAGTTTTCCAGAAGGATTTACTCACAGCATACACAAGAGCCCATCATTTGCAGGAAGGTACAGTCAAACTTACAAGCTACCTAGATTAAGTAGTCTACCTGTCCAGGTTCCAGATGTCTAAGCTTGTTTATTTGCACATCTAACCTCTACTAAACCTATATCTATCTAATTCCTTTAACCCTTTCCCTCATAGAAGCACCTCTTGACACTATTACAAAAATATGACATACATTGACAATATAGTAGCCAAACCAATGTTCATAATAAAGGCCAGAATCTCATGTAGTCCCAGTAATATCTATGGAGGTGGGATAGATATGGCGACTACTTATCCACAGCATGATAGCTATACAGCTGTCGTATGTATGGCGATATAATAGTATATTAATCTAAATCTCTATGTAGTCCCAGTAATATCTATGGAGGTGGGATAGATATGGCGACTACTTATCCACTGCATGATAGCTAAATGACTGTCGTTTGTATGGAGATATAATAGTATATTAACCTAAATCTCTATGTAGTCCCAGTAATATCTATGGAGGTGGGAGAGATATGGCGACTACTTATCCACTGCATGATAGCTAAATGACTGTCGTTTGTATGGAGATATAATAGTATATTAACCTAAATCTCTATGTAGTCCCAGTAATATCTATGGAGGTGGGATATATATGGCGTCTACTTATCCACTGCATGATAGCTATACAGTGGTCGTATGTATGTAGATATAATAGTATATTAACGTAAATCTCTATGTAGTCCCAGTAATATCTATGGAGGTGGGATAGATATGGCGACTACTTATCCACTGCATGATAGCTAAATGACTGTCGTTTGTATGTAGATATAATAGTATATTAACCTAAATCTCTATGTAGTCCCAGTAATATCTATGGAGGTAGGATAGATATGGCGACTACGTATCCACTGCATGATAGCTATACAGTGGTCGTATGTATGGAGATATAATAGTATATTAACCTAAATCGCTATGAAGGAAAGGGTTACATAGATAGGTTTCATTGTATCAACATTTAGATGATAGTTTGAACCCAGTCACAACCACTGTGGACAACGTGTGGTAATGTCCTTATGGTTAGGTGACTTTCAGGCTATACGAAATGTTCAACCGTACCCGGTCAGCTAACAAAACGAGTTATATACCAAAATGTTTGTAAATCTAAATGTCTGAAGTTTGTCACACATGCAGCATAAATCGTGGCGTTTGGAGAAATCCAAGATGGTGTCCAAAATGGCCACCAAAAATTGAAAGTCCACTTAAAAGAACTATTAATGGTCCAGAAGTTTACATTTTATGATTTACAGACGGATATGTAGTCCAGTGGTAACAAGCTGGACTGGTAATCCAGGGATCGCTGGTTCGATCCCCCGTCTGACCCTAATACAATTAACAGTCTTTCAGATGGGACGTTAAACCGAGGTCTCGTGTCGGTGCTTTACACCGTGCACGTAAAAGAACCAGAGGAGATTCTGGAATGGGTCTCTGTCTGTATCATGCACTATCCTCCAAAATCTAAAATAACTAATCTCTTCAGAAGGCGTCGCTCATATGGGCAACCGGTAGCGACGATAAATAAACGTAAACAAAAAAAAACAAAAAAAATTTTTTATGATATTATTTCATTTTTTGTATTCATGTCACCTAACCAAGACAAGACACGTACATCAACATTGCTCTTCAATCTCCCTCATGGTGATGAATTCCATCAGGAATGATGTCTCGAGAGCCATTAATCTAATGTTGTAACAACTTGTTTCCCAATTGAGCTGAAATAAATTTGAAGGAATCAAGCAAATAAATTGATTAGCTAAGGTGATGAAGCACTATACGCATGTTCTATAAATATTTTATACAAATTTATTTTCGCTTGATTGCGAAACAAGTTCTTACAACTTATATTAATCACTCTCGAGACCTCATTCCTGATGGAATCCATCGTCACGAGGGAGAGAGAAGAGGCAACGTGAAAATTAAATGCCTTGCCTAAGGGTACAATCGTAACGGCTCCAGCGGGGTTCGAACTCCGGACCTTTCGCACCTGAAGCGAACGCACATCCACTGCGCTATCATGACTTCCACGTGTTCTACAAATGAGGAATACTTATCGCACATCATAGATTCTGCTCACCCATTGGATGAAGGCACCATCCATCCTCTCACTTCATGTCTGTCTGCAGATATTGACGTGGTCACTTGAAGTTGACATCTTTAGATAAACAGTCTATCTACCATTATCTCTATGTCGTTTAGGACATAATTACCTGTCATGTCAAAGCCCTGTTTCAAATACTATCATGTTGCATCTAGCATGCTACTGTTCTGTGTTTTTGGTTAATTCGAAATCCTTTTCTAGTCCCTTCTGTGTAAATGCACAGGCGTCGCCAGCATGTTGGAAGTGAAGCGGTGCTAGTGGTCCGGGAGCATACTCCCCCTGAAAAATGTTAGATTGTGAACTCGATTTCATGACATCGGGAGCCATTTCAGGGTGGATAATAGCTGCATCATAATACCTGTTTTGTGGTAAACATTTTAGCAAAATTTTGTTTTTTTAAAAAGTGGTCCGGCCATGGCAGGATGGGACCGGTGACGATGGCCTTGATAAATTATTATTAATTAGTTAGTTTGTTTGGGTTTAAATTAACATATTTCCATCCAACACTTTTGGTAGAAATATGTATTCCCATATACCGGTATTGGCTTGCATCCAACCAAATATTGTCACAATCCCCTAAGTAACTATCCACAGTTATTGCCCTTGAAACTTGCTGAAAAATGCCTGTCCATTTCAATATCTTGATATGAAATTCTACAAAATGATAAATTGACAGCTGAAAATGATAGTTTAACCCTAACCCTATAATTTTATTATTGGGTATTCTTCCTATACTACCAATGACCCCTTCGGCAGGGGATACCAATTTAACGCATTCCTTGTTATGTGTGGTTTAACCCATTCAACTCCAAGTAACTGACATGGACTGGTGCATGATATTTTTAGATCAATAAGAAAATTACCTTTGGACCAGTTCATTTATCAAAATGGGTAATTTTATCTAAAAATAGTAATAATTATTACTGGCAATACTAATAATTATTACAGTCACGTGCCGGCTCATCTGGATCTACTCTTTTTGTAAGTCTATTTAGAGGCATGTAGTGTTGAAAGGGTTAAATTGTTTATTAAGCTATCCTGCTATTAATAGTATTATTTGTTGTATTTGTGTTTTTAGAGAAGAAGAGATTGCAGACGGAGTGTTGTAAGTTACGAGAAGAAGCAGATCAATGGAGATCGAGACACGAGACGGCAATCTCCGATACGCAAGTAGAGAAACAGGTAACCGAGCAAGCATGTTATCATTGCGTAATACGGTCATACCTGTGCTAGTGGTCAGTGCATAATACAGTCAAACCTGTGCTAGTGGTCAGTGTGTAATACGGTCAAACCTGTGCTAGTGGTCAGTGCATAATACAGTCAAACCTGTGCTAGTGGTCAGTGTGTAATACGGTCAAACCTGTGCTAGTGGTCAGTGCATAATACAGTCAAACCTGTGCTAGTGGTCAGTGCGTAATACGGTCAAACCTGTGCTAGTGGTCAGTGCGTAATACAGTCAAACCTGTGCTAGTGGTCAGTGCGTAATTCAGTCAAACCTGTGCTAGTGGTCAGTCAGTGCATAATACAGTCAAACCTGTGCTAGTGGTCAGTGCATAATACAGTCAAACCTGTGCTAGTGGTCAGTCAGTGCATAATACAGTCAAACCTGTGCTAGTGGTCAGTGCATAATACAGTCAAACCTGTGCTAGTGGTCAGTGCGTAATACAGTCAAACCTGTGCTAGTGGTCAGTGCGTAATACAGTCAAACCTGTGCTAGTGATCAGTGCGTAATACAGTCAAACCTGTGCTAGTGGTCAGTGCGTAATACGGTCAAACCTGTGCTAGTGGTCAGTGTGTAATACAGTCAAACCTGTGCTAGTGATCAGTGCGTAATACAGTCAAACCTGTGCTAGTGGTCAGTGTGTAATACAGTCAAACCTGTGCTAGTGGTCAGTGCGTAATACAGTCAAACCTGTGCTAGTGGTCAGTGCATAATACAGTCAAACTTGTGCTAGTGGTCAGTGCGTAATACAGTCAAACCTGTGCTAGTGGTCACGTGTATTAAGCAGCCGACCTGTATTAAGCAGCCAGTTTCCAGATTCCCATTATGTTGTTTTCTTATACATTTGACATCTATTAGGCAGCCACCTGTGCTAAGCAGTCACTTTCTGTGATTCCCTTGGCTGGCTGTTTAAGACAGGTTTGAATATATACAAACATGTGTTAAGTGGTCACCTTTATTAAACAGCCAACCTGTATTAAGCAGCAAACTTCCAGACTACCTAACTAAGCTGGTATTTTATTACAAATTTGACCTGTATTAAGTAGTCACCTGTAACGAACAGCCATTCTGTAATTCCCCTTACTGGCTGCCTAACACAGGTTTGACTGTACTGTTGTATGCTTTATTTCCCAGAAGCTTTCTGGTCTATCATCTTTATACGGCTGTCCGATTAGCGCACTCGTTTATCACCAATGCAACCCGGGTTCGATCCTCAGACCGGGAAGTATGTGAGATGGTAGAGTGGTCGCCAGATCGGACAGGTGGGTTTTCTCCGGGTACTCCAGTTTCCCCCTACACGATTGACCACATATACGCTTTCATCCGCGCCAACGAGAGTGATTAATATATTAAGTTGTTAGAACTTGCTTCGCAATCGTTGTAAAATAAATAAAATTTAAACTTTAGTATATACAGCATTAGTTTAATCATTTTTGATAATCAATCCTGATGGAATCTAACACAAAAAGTGAGAGAAGAGGCAATGTGGAATTTAAGTGCCTTGGGTACAGCTACAACTCTGGACATGTTACACCTGAAGCGAACTCTCTACCACTGCGCTATCACGACTTCCACGTATATCCTACGAAAGTAGAGTAATTTGTCAAGTAGGGTAATTGTCGTAGCACACTATAAAAACCCATTTCATTTGCCTGACATACAAATGAATCTGTCTCATAAACCTAGACACTTAAATAAATAGCTACTTTCAAAGGTTGTGTAATGCAAATAAACAAAATCGAAATGCATCTTTTACAGGAGTGTTTGAAACTGCGTTGTGAGATACAAGCCATGACCCAACAACTGAGTCAGCAGTCAGAATATTGTTCCAGCTTGGGTAGTGCTTGCTGTACACTGTTGTGGAGGGTGTCCAAACAAGAAGATAGCGTACAGGCCATTCTAGCTGGGGTAAATTATTGGTCAGCAATTGAGCTGCTAGTGATTTTCCTAGTTTTGTACACTGTTGTGGAGGGTGTCCAAACAAGAAGAGAGCGCGCAGGTCCGTCTAGCTGGGGTAAATTATTGCTCAGCAATTGATCTGCTAGTGATTTTCCTAGTGCTGTTCACTGTTGTGGAGGGTGTCCAAACAAAAAGAGAGTGCGCAGGTCCTTCTAGCTGGGGTAAATTATTGCTCAGCAATTGAGCTGCTAGTGATTTTCCTAGTTTTGTACACTGTTGTGGAGGGTGTCCAAACAAGAAGATAGCGTACAGGCCATTCTAGCTGGGGTAAATTATGTATAAGTTATTGATCATATAAGTGCAAAGGGAGACTTAGCGAAACGCGGCATGTATTTTGTATATAACCTTATATGTGACCAATAAGAAACCTACACTTTGCCACAATACATCATTACTTTGATCTTGATGCTCACCGCATGACGGCAACCATGGTGCATGCGCAGCGTGTAGATGTGTGCACAAGCCGTCGCTTATTGACATTTTGCTTCACCCAAGTTTACATCATGCTCAGATCTACATGTATAGTACATGGAGCTCCACTATCCGAGTTGCGCATGCACATTCTGTCTGCAACTCCTTAGGCGGAGTGTCCAATATAGACATGCAATCAATAAGTAACATATTAGTTTCATAAAAAACAAATGTCGCAATATGGAAATAATTTAGCCGCTTTTAAACGAAATGAAGGCTTTTGATTGGTTTATAAACTAGGGCAAACTGTAAAGCTCAGTTATTGATCAGCTCGGTAACTTGATTGTCCATATCTGGTACACTGTTGAGGGAAATGTGTGTACTATAATTTAAGCAAATGACATAATATTATGTCCATGAATACATGAATATCCACAGACGCTTGAGGTCTGGACACATGTTTTCGGGTTCAAAACCACAAAACTAAAAAAAAACATGTTTTGTTTGTTTTAGGAACACTCAACACTATCAGTTTTGAAACTAATCATTTTTAGGCCAGTCCAAGCAAGCTTAGAAATGTGTGTGTGTGTGTGTGTGTGTTTTACATTTATTTATCGTCGCTACCGGTTGCCCATATGAGCGACGCCTCCTGAAGATATTAGTCATTTTAGATTTTGGAGGATAGTGCAGAGACCCATTCCAGAGTCTCCTCTGGTTCTTTTACGTGCATGGTGTAAAGCACCAACACGAGACCTCGGTTTAACATCCCATCTGAAAGACTGTTAATTTTATTAGGGTCAGACGGGGGATCGAACCTGCGATCGCTGGATTACCAGTCCAAATGACTCCACTATCAAGGTTATATAATCTTAAAACCCAAAAAAATCCAAATGTGTTTAGTTTCGTAGGTTTAGAACCCGAAAACATTTTCCAGACTCCAAGCGTCTGTTAGCCTGGGTTCCAGTCTGTCGATTTTTCACCAATTTACTTCTGGCAAAATAAAGTTGATATTATCAGAAACTCATTATGGCCCAATTAATGATCTCGGTATTAAAATATATTTATATGACTGACCAGGCAAAATATATCAACGTCTGTTCCCAGGCTAAGTGTCTGTTCCCAGACTAAGCGTCTGTTCCCAAGCATAAGCGTCTATTCCCAGGCTAAGTGTCTGTTCCCAAGCTAAGCGTCTGTTCCCAGGCGAAGCGTCTGTTCCCTAGCTAAGCGTCTGTTCCCAGGCTAAGCATCTGTTCCCAAGCTAAGCGTCTGTTTCCAGGCTAAGCGTCTGTTCCCAGGCTAAGCATCTGTTCCCAGGCTAAGCGTCTGTTCCCAAGCTAAGCGCCTCTGTGAATATCGTGTAAATTAATTATTTCTAAATAAATCCCTGATCACTGTTGGTTCGACTCCTATTGGGGGTGTCTGAAATACTGCTTTGAGGTATTGGTGCAACTATGAACCCAAGAAACAAACAATCAATACTAATTAAATAAATATTTACTATATGCCAAAAAAGGCTGTCCGATTAGCGCAGTGGTTAGTGCGCTCGCTTCTTACCAATGCGACCCGGGTTCGATCCTCGGAGATGGTACGATGGTCACCAGATCGGACAGGTGGGTTTTCTCCGGGTTCTCTAGTTTCCTCCCACACGAATGACCACATCTTCGCTTTCATTCGAGCCAACGAAAGTGATTAATATAAGTTGTGAAAGTTGTTTGGCAATCGATGTAAAATAAATAAAGTTTAAACTTTAAAAAAAAAAAAATTCTATGTTAGGTACATATGATTGTCACATGTTTCTGGAATTGATGTGTCCCCCCCATCCCCCACCCCCTCCACCCCCCCCCCAATATATTGAGCTATCGCCAAGACTATATGACATGACATATACGCTTCTTGCTTGATAATAATAATCGGCTTATCGTGCGGCTGTTATATTATTAAAAAACCACTTATAGCCAGACTGTGTAAGTGGATAAAACCTTATAATTTGAACAATCGAGAGAACTGTTCTCCTAAAGTTTGTTATTGTCGACATGGTAATTCAACTTCTCGGAAATGGAATGAATTATTGTCCTTGTATTGTCAGGTCAAGCATAGAAAGTATTTCTGTGCGGAAGAATTTATTAAAATAATGAGAAACAATATAATGTGTGCCACAGTCACAGTATAAGGGGATGTGACCTATGCCACTATTTACAGAAAGCAGGCACATTATAAGGGGAACATAACATATGCCTCTATTTACAGAAAGCAGTCACATTATAAAGGGATGTAACCTATGCATCTATTTACAGAAAGTCACATTATAAGGGGATGTAACCTATGCCTCTATTTACAGAAAGCAGTCACATTATAAGGGTATGTAACCTATGCCTCTATTTACAGAAAGCAGTCACATTATAAGGGGATGTAACCTATGCCACTATTTACAGACAGCAGTCACATTATAAGGGGATGTAACCTATGCTCTATTTACAGACAGCAGTCACATTATAAGGGGATGTAACCTATGCCACTATTTACAGACAGCAGTCACATTATAAGGGGATGTAACCTATGCCACTATTTACAGACAGCAGTCACATTATAAGGGGATGTAACCTATGCTCTATTTACAGACAGCAGTCACATTATAAGGGTATCATAACATATGCCACTATTTACAGACAGCAGTCACATTATAAGGGGATGTAACCTATGCCATTATTTACAGAAAGCAGTCACATTATAAGGGGAAGTAACCTATGCTCTATTTACAGACAGCAGTCACATTATAAGGGAAGCTAACCTATGTCTCTATTTACAGACAAAGGTCCATATTTTAAGGGGAAGTAACCTATGTCTCTATTTACAGACAATGGTCAATATTTTAAGGGGAAGTAACCTATGCCTCTATTTACAGACAAAGGTCCATATTTTAAGGGGGAGTAACCTATGCCTCTATTTACAGACAAAGGTTGATGAGTTTTTGTCCCTAGTATCAAGCACCTTGCTGAGCTATGTGGCAGCATATAAAGACGATTGGCCCCAGGATGAGGCAGAAGAGTCGCAGTTTATATTGTCGCTGTGTGGAATCATGACTAGTGAGTAGTTTATACTGTCACTGTGTGGAATCATGACTAGTGAGTAGTTTATACTGTCGCTGTGTGGAATCATGACTAGTGAGTAGTTTATACTATCACTGTGTGGAATCATGACTAGTGAGTAGTTTATACTGTCGCTGTGTGGAATCATGACTAGTGAGTAGTTTATACTGTCGATGTGTGGAATCATGACTAGTGAGTAGTTTATATTGTCGCTGTGTGGAATCATGACTAGTTAGTAGTTTATACTGTCGATGTGTGGAATCATGACTAGTGAGTAGTTTATACTGTCACTGTGTGGAATCATGACTAGTGAGTAGTTTATACTGTCGCTGTGTGGAATCATGACTAGTGAGTAGTTTATACTGTCGATGTGTGGAATCATAACTAGTGAATAGTATATACTGTCACTGTGTGGAATCATGACTAGTGAGTAGTTTATACTGTCAATGTGTGGAATCATGACTAGTGAGTAGTTTATACTGTCGATGTGTGGAATAATGACTAGTGAGTAGTTTATACTGTCGATGTGTGGAATCATAACTAGTGAATAGTATATACTGTCACTGTGTGGAATCATGACTAGTGAGTAGTTTATACTGTCAATGTGTGGAATCATGACTAGTGAATAGTTTATACTGTCGATGTGTGGAATCATAACTAGTGAATAGTATATACTGTCACTGTGTGGAATCATGACTAGTGAGTAGTTTATACTGTCAATGTGTGGAATCATGACTAGTGAATAGTTTATACTGTCATGTGTGGAATCATGACTAGTGAATAGTTTATACTGTCAATGTGTGGAATCATGACTAGTGAGTAGTTTATACTGTCAATGTGTGGAATCATGACTAGTGAATAGTTTATACTGTCGATGTGTGGAATCATAACTAGTGAATAGTATATACTGTCACTGTGTGGAATCATGACTAGTGAGTAGTTTATACTGTCAATGTGTGGAATCATGACTAGTGAATAGTTTATACTGTCAATGTGTGGAATCATGACTAGTGAATAGTTTATACTGTCAATGTGTGGAATCATGACTAGTGAATAGTTTATACTGTCAATGTGTGGAATCATGACTAGTGAATAGTTTATACTGTCGATGTGTGGAATCATAACTAGTGAATAGTATATACTGTCACTGTGTGGAATCATGACTAGTGAGTAGTTTATACTGTCAATGTGTGGAATCATGACTAGTGAGTAGATGAGATTGAACATAAACAGTTGTATGTATGTAGTAACAATTTAATGACAATTTGAATGCTACATACATTTGTATGTAGTAACAGTTTAATGGCAATTTGAAAGCTGTTTATGTACTCATTTTGCATTGTATGCCTAGAAAACTGACATAAAATTAAGATGGGGTAAAGCTCATTTTATACAGACTGTTCATTGTGAACCAATTGTATTGACTGCGTGATACTGGAGTAAAGTTCATTTTATACAGACTTCATTGTGAACCAATTGTATTGACTGCAAGATGCTGGAGTAAAGTTCAATGTACATGTATACAGACTGTTCATTGCGAAACAATTGTATTGACTGCAAGATGCTGGAGTAAAGTTCAATGTACATGTATACAGACTGTTCATTGCGAAACAATTGTATTGACTGCGTGATCCAGGGGTAAAGTTCAATGTACATGTATACAGACTGTTCATTGCGAAACAATTGTATTGACTGCGTGATCCAGGGGTAAAGTTCAATGTACATGTATACAGACTGTTCATTGCGAAACAATTGTATTGACTGCGTGATCCAGGAGTAAAGTTCAATGTACATGTATACAGACTGTTCATTGCGAAACAATTGTATTGACTGCATGATCCAGGGGTAAAGTTCAATGTACATGTATACAGACTGTTCATTGCGAAACAATTGTATTGACTGCGTGATCCAGGGGTAAAGTTCAATGTACATGTATACAGACTGTTCATTGCGAAACAATTGTATTGACTGCGTGATCCAGGGGTAAAGTTCAATGTACATGTATACAGACTGTTCATTGCGAAACAATTGTATTGACTGCGTGATCCAGGGGTAAAGTTCAATGTACATGTATACAGACTGTTCATTGCGAAACAATTGTATTGACTGCGTGATCCAGGGGTAAAGTTCAATGTACATGTATACAGACTGTTCATTGCGAAACAATTGTATTGACTGCGTGATCCAGGGGTAAAGTTCAATGTACATGTATACAGACTGTTCATTGCGAAACAATTGTATTGACTGCGTGATCCAGGGGTAAAGTTCAATGTACATGTATACAGATTGTTCATTGCGAAACAATTGTATTGACTGCGTGATCCAGGGGTAAAGTTCAATGTACATGTATACAGACTGTTCATTGCGAAACAATTGTATTGACTGCGTGATCCAGGGGTAAAGTTCAATGTACATGTATACAGATTGTTCATTGTGAAACAATTGTATTGACTGCGTGATCCAGGAGTAAAGTTCAATGTACATGTATACAGACTGTTCATTGCGAAACAATTGTATTGTCTTTCTCCTTTACAAGCAGATACAATAGTTTTACGATTACCACTCAAATTTACTACATGTATATTACTAGTTTATACAAACTTAATTTAGCTAGTGTGTGAAACGTTCCATTAAGCAATAGTTTATATCTCTCGACACCACATTCCTGATGTAATCGATTGCCATGAGTGAGAGAGAAGACTTAGAGACAATGTGGATTTAAGTGTCATGATTAAGGACACCACCACCAGGGTTCTGGTGGGATTCAAACCACAACATCGATGACGAGTGTGTGTGTTTTTTACGTTTATTTATCGTCGCTACCGGTTGCCCATAATTATGAGCGACGCCTCATGAAGAGATTAGTCATTTTAGATTTTTTGGAAGATGTGTGTGTTTTACGTTTATTTATCGTCGCTACTGATTGGACATATGAGCGACGCCTCTTGAAAAGATTAGTCATTTTAGATTGTTTGGAGGATAGTGCAATGATACAGACAGACCCATTCCAGGATCTCCTATGGCTCTTTTACGTGCACGATGTAAAGCACCGACACGAGACCTCGGTTTAAAGTTCCATCTGAAAGACCGTTAATTGTATTAGGGTCAGATGGGGGGTATCGAATCTGCGATCCCCGGATCACCAGTCCAACGTGTTACCACTGGACTATAGATCCGTCTGTCGATTACGAAGCGGACACCATCACGGAGAATCCACAAACTGTATTACTTTTGTTGAATTATTTTAAAACGTCAGTCTATAAGTATGCTGCACAGCCGATACATTACTTCCATATTGGCACAGTGATAGACTGGCACTGCAGACCAACTCATCTAACTTTGTCTGTCTGTCTGTCTTGATGCCTTTATTGAATACTGAAATCTTTTGTTTTATTACAAGATCAATTTTCCAGACAGTTTGCCATACTGTGACAATTGGTCAGGCAGATTTCATCTATAACTTTGTGTTACTACATATTCCCATGAGATTACAGAAAAACACCTATGCAACTTATTTGGATGCACAAGGTGGACTCGATATATTGCATTTGTAATACCAGAGTTATAAGTCTTTTAATTCGGGTAAAATACAAAATTTAGCGATATCCACACATTAGTTTGAAGAAATCATATCTAATCAGTATGAAACATAGGAACAATGTTTATGGGCACAATTCCTAAATCAGCAACTTATGTTAATTCCATAAAAATGCAAGCTAATAGATGTTAACCCATTCAACACCAAGTAACTGGTCCATGATATTTTTAGACCAATAAATTAATAAGAAAATTACATTTGGACCAGTTCATTTATCAAAATGGGTAATTTTTGTAATATAGTAATATTACTGGCAAAAAGTGCAGATCCTGATGAGACGGCTCGTCACGAGCCGGCTCATCTGGATCTACACTTTTTGTAAGCCTATTGAGAGGTCTGTGGTGTTGAAAGGGTTAATAAAGAAACCATTTATGGTTTTTTGATTTTATAATTACCACCCTTGAATACACATTGTGCCAGGACACACATTATTTTACAGGATGTCTGAAAACTATGAAATTAGACATAATTTATTGTATGTGTTTTTGGAATAAAGGATACATTAAATATGTCCAAATGATCTGGTTTTGACAGACATATGATCAACTTTTGAGGCGTCAAATGATTTAATGTGAGGAAACTGTCCATTCTGGCTTGTGGAAGGTTGGTAGTTCTACCTGGGAGCCAGTTCGTGCCTGCAATACTGTTAGATGAGGCACCCGATATCGTCTGCCATCAATAGTGAGAGAGTCGCCATATAGCCATAGCTGTTGGTAAATCTTTAAACCAAAATAAAAACAACAACAATTAAAGAGGGTTCTTTGTTGTCTATGACAATGACATTTATGCACAAATATATTGCTACCATTTTATGTAACATCCAAGACGTCAGAAAAATGACAAAGTCATCTTCCCATACTTAAAGTCAATGTTGTTATCATACTAATTCTGTCATTGGTCTGATGCCTGGACGATCACTTTATGAGCCTTCTTTGCTTAGTCTTATCGGGGATTGTTGCTATGGTTCATTGCCAGAGTGTTTCATATGTATTACTGTTATACGACGTTGCCATAGTGGTGCCAGTTTGAAGCCTACTTTATGCTTATATAGGTTAAATGCTTCTAGTTTTTTCTTTATGTCGTTTCTAATTTACGTTTGATTTGAATGAAGATGTCTCATCGCACTGCTCTTTAACAATATGATGTGTGTTTGTTTTACGTTTATTTATCGTTGCTACCGATTGCCCATATGAGCGACACCTCCTGAAGAGATTAGTCATTTTAGATGTTTGGAGGATAGTGCAATGATACAGACAGAGACCCATTCCAGAGTCTCCTCTGGTTCTTTTACGTGCACGGTGTACCGAGACCTCGGTTTAATGTCCCATCTGAAAGACTGTTAATTTTATTAAGGTCTGACGGTGGATCGAACCTGTGATCCCTGGATTAGCAGTCTGGAATACAGATCCGTCTGTTAAATATGATCTACATTTGCCCACATTTATAGAGGCATCTAATGCTCAACTATGAACTGTGTAGACAGAATACCGACACTTGTATTGACTACGTGATCCTGGAGTAAGGTTCAATGTACATGTATACACTCTGAATGCTTTACAGTCTCAGCAATAAATAAATAAATAAAGCATAATATATATTTTACCTTACAAAATAGTTTGTTTTAATATTTATGTACAGTAAAGATCTTTAATACTGTACTGCACAATAAGTACCGCTATATATACTCACACCATAAAAAAAACTGTGCAATTTTATATTGAGCGTTACTTTTTGGTTCAAAACATTTTAATTATGAATTTTACTATCATGAGTGAAGAAAATAATCCATCACACATTGCACTAATTTACACAAAATTTCGCACATTTTGACACCTAATTTGCTTATATATTTTTCTAAAAGGATATACATTTTATCTCTAAGGCAAGTGCACAGTTTCATTTTGGTGTCAGTAGGGGCCTATATATATATGTATAACAAATTAAAATATAAATTACACTGTTGAAATCTCAGACTCCTATGGTTAATGTAACCACTCATGTCCGCTCATTTAAGGAAGCAGATAGGCAATATTGTAATACATTCATGCAGTGTATCATGTAATCAAGGACTATGAATATTCGATTATAGCTATCACCGACATCATTATTTGTAAGCACATCCTATTCAGGGCAGTTCTAATCAGATCATTTGAGTGGTCATACATATTTATAAGCAGCCTTCTTCAATAAGAAATAATCCTAAATGACCTTATTCTATCGTTTCAAAGTGGGTTATGACATAATACACTGTAGCATAGCAGTACATACCATAACCGAATGGCACCATGTGTAGTTCGATGACAAATTAAGTATAATTTGACATAATATATACCGGTACACATCACAGTTACAAAGGTATGTCAATATTATGGCCCAAGTCATGTGTGATTCCGCGGCAAATGTCGGCATGTTATGACATTTTATACATCTGCATGCACAACATAATAGATTATCAGCCCAATTCATGTGGGAAACCATGGCAACTGTTGGCATGTTTTGACATTTTATACATCAGCGTACACAGCATAATGGAGTATCAGCCCAATTCATGTGCGATTCCATGGCAACTGTTGGCATGTTTTGACATTTTATACATCTGCATACACAGCATAATGGATTATCCGTTCAATTCATGTGGGAAACCATGGCAACTGTTGGCATGTTTTGACATTTTATACTTCTGCATACACATCGTAATGGATTATCAGTTCAATTCATGTGTGATTCCATGGCAACTGTTGGCATGTTTTGACATTTTATACATCTGCATACACAGCATAATGGATTATCAGTTCAATTCATGTGGGAAACCATGGCAACTGTTGGCATGTTTTGACATTTTATACATCTGCATACACATTATAATGGATTATCAGTTCAATTCATGTGTGATTCCATGGCAACTGTTGGCATGTTTTGACAATTTATACATCTGCATACACAGCATAATGGATTATCAGTTCAATTCATGTGGGAAACCATGGCAACTGTTGGCATGTTTTGACATTTTATATATCTGCAATGTCGTAGGGTTGATTATATGTGTTGATTTGACAATAAACGAGTACAAGACTTTAGTATATAATAAATAAAATAAAGTTATCAGGCGTGTTGGTTTTTCATTTACTTAACCACCCTTTAATGCAAGTATTGATAGTCAAGGGAAATAATCTAGAAACTTCGAAAGTATTGTCCAGTTACACCAAACACATATACATAATTATCCACCTGACCTATACTCTGCCCATGTCCCGTTATACATTATATTAATCTCTAACTAACCCGTGATCCGTATTCTACTACACAAAATGTTATAGACTAATGCAATGCTTCGTTGCATTCGCCATCACCATGTTATGGTTACAGGTTGCATATTTTGTGTAGTTAGGTGCAACCACGAATAAATATATATATCTTTGATATTGTACTGTTTTCAGGTTAGTTATATTAGTATTTTGGTAATTTATTACACCCTAATGACGTATTTGAACGAGTTGAGAGTTTGTTTGTATTTTAAAGGAATATACTTGACTGTGTACATTGTTTCACCATCATAGGCATTGTTATTGTTTTCATTAAGTCGTGGCATTCGCCATCACCATGTTATGGTTACAGGTTGCATATTTTGTGTAGTTAGGTGCAACCACGAATAAATATATATATCTTTGATATTGTACTGTTTTCAGTGCCCTGCTGATCCGAAAGGACCCACGTCCACAACCAAAACAAATAGTTTGCCACGTACAATCTGGCTGTGGCCAGAACAATCGTTCACCGACTGAGCAAGCCGTGACAAATGGCGCCCGTACAGGATTTTGGATCAGCGGCAAAAGGACATTCTTATGTTTGCCTTCGTGCAGTTTGAATATTGCATTTGAATATTCGAGGACACACGCATATATATATGTCTATATATATATATAACACAGTAATGCTTCGTCAGAGGTAATCTGAGTTCTGATTGGATAGTTTGTCAATGACTAGTTTGACCTAGCCATGTGTATATGTTTACATCAACTTTCACTTTGTGAACATCGATTCCGTATGGATTAAATGGGAGATCTCCAACGTATATAGGCCTACAGCACTTCAAGAGTACAGTTCTTAGAACAACCTTGGAAGAGGATTATCGCTGCACCAATGCCGGAAGAAGTTTTTGACATTTACAGGAATGTGTTTTTTTATTGCGGAATATAAACATACATGGAAGTGGTTAGTTATAAGGTACAAGTGTGTTTGTGCTAGTGTATAGTGTTAGTGATTGGATGATTAAGTGAATATATTTTGGATATAGGATAATAGAAGTAAGTGTATTTTCTATGATTGTCAATATAATTGTTTTGATTTGTTTTTTGGATTTTGTTGGCCTTTTGACAGGTATATTCATAGTCCATAGTTATATATATTCATATATATTTAATTACATATTGTATTTAATTGCTGATTAGGTTTTTGACTGCTATATAGGGTTTTTTTTGAGTGCCGATGTGTGTTTGTGATAAAGTGCGGAATATCACCCATAATATCCTATAAAGATATAATCCATAGCATTAATACCTATATTCCTTCATAGTCCTGTGGTCTAGACCGTTGATCTTGGAAGCATTTTCAAATATTTGAAAGCTGGTTCGAATCCGTACAATTTTTTTTTTTCCCAGCATTGTTTTTTTGTGGCGTCATTTTTCACCCAGCAATATCATTAGTATGATTTAAATTTAATTTCACTTTTCTGAATAGCGATATTTGGGCTGTAGTTCCATTTTTGCTGCACGCCGTATCGTGAGTTTGGACATGCACATAATTTTGTTTATTTCTTATTAATTTGGGAAGTCAACATTTCCGAGAAACGTTTATTTTGCGACGGATAACCTGACGCGATACTTCGTGAACGTTTTGAGATGCGGAGTTTTTCTAGCAAAGAATGAGTTATATATGTAAGTGTTAGCACGAGCAAAGGTATTTAGTAACCAATACGGATAGTAGTAGTGGTTTGTTACACATGGCTCAGTGGCGCAGTGGCTAGTATATCCGTCTAGTAATCTGACGGTACCGGATCGAATCACACAAGAAGTGCAAAATAATTTAATAAGATGTTTTTTCATCATGACTTCGTAAATAAGTATATATACATTTATAGTACACTGACGTCTCGTCTCCATTTCTGAGAAGTGGACATATCAGTAAGTAGTGAAATATTATAATTGCAAATGGTGTTATCGAGCAAGGGGAAGTAATCAGGTTAGTAAGATAATAATTTATCCACAGTAGGAAATAGCCTCATACTGTATTGTGTTTTGATTTAAATACTTAGTTTGATTATAAGTGTATTGTGTTTTGTAATTTTACAGAGGTCACAGCAGTTGTAACACTGATATAGTGTATGTGAAATGACATTTGTGTGATAACATTGAGATCATTGTGTATTTTATGTATGTTTTTCAGATTGTAATAATAAACAACAGTGATATTGTATACCCTGGACTCTAGTTGTGCGATATCAATATGGCAGAATATTTATCTGAAAGAGACCTTAGAATAAGGAGAAGGGATATGTTGAGAGACGAAACCGAAAGAAGGACTAGTGAACAGAGTGAAAGAGATTTGATAGAAGAGGAGACACTGAGAAGACAGATAGATCAACGTAGAACGCAGCGATTAAGACAAACTCAGTCAGATACAGACTATGAATTGGGCAAACGTGATAGTTATACTGAGGAGTTGAGAACACTTGAACATGCATATATCACACAGGATGATACTGATTTTAACGAAGGAGATAGTTTGCATGTGATTGACTCTACAGGATATTTAGAGAATGAACAACATGAAATTGGACATGGTCTTCGTACTAAGACAGATGAAATTGAAAGTGAAATAAAAAAGTTGAATACTATACTAAAGAGATATGAGAGAGTAAATCAGGATAGTACAGATAGAAAGGACGAACTGGATAATAGTGAACAAACTCGTAGGAAAATTAGTAGATTGCGCACAAGAAGTGGCTACACGGATTCATTATATGATGATGGAGTCCATCAACAGAGTACGCCACATAGAAATACGTTAGATCACCAACATTTGAAATATGATGAAATGATAACTGGAATAGATAGAGAACACACTAGTAGTTTGCGAAGAGTTAATCAAAGAGAAAGTCAGAAACATGTAGACATGGATAGAATGATTGAATTGAACGAACTGAAAAGACTTAAACAGGAGAAACAGGAATTGGAAAATGCTATGGTGAAACATGAATTAGAACAGCAACGAATATTGCTAGTAAAGCAAGAAATGAATTCACGTAAGATTGAAGAAGAACGAAAGAAAAGAAAGGAAATAATATTGAAAGAAAGAAAACAGAAAAGGTTGCAAGAGGAACTATATATAAGAGAACGAATAGAGCATCT
>CM026399.1:36687281-36714999 GCA_014843695.1 Archivesica marissinica
GCATAAATAATAACACCGCACAAGTGACGTATTTGAGAGATTCAGGTGCGACAATTAGTTTATTGTCGGCTACTGATCAGACCGCTGATCATTTAGAATACACAGGTGAACGGGTAACAATCCGCGGTGTCAATTATATCCCTGGTAATTATCCGATAGCAAAGATTAGCGTCGATTGTCCAATATACCAAGGAACATTGAAGGTGGCTGTATTAAAACACAGATGCACCGCGGGGGTGGATCTTATAATAGGTAACGACTGTGAAACTGCCCCTGTCACTGATTTGATTACCTGTGGCGTGGTTACACGCTCAAATAAGAAAATTATCCCGTTTGATGAAATTGTCACGTCCAACCCAGACTCAGAAAACACGACCGATACAAATCACAATGTCTTACCTTTTCGGAATACAATTGAGATCAATTCCCCCTCTGAGAAAGCCAGTACAGTTAAACCCCAAAATATTCCCTCTATTGACGATTTGAGTCCTGATAAATTATTGCAAGAACAGAATAATGACCCGACCTTAGCACCCCTCTGGGAAATGGCTCAAGAAGGAACACCTATTCGGCAAGGATATTACATCCAGCTCGAACCCCGACTACTTATGAGGAGAGAACAACCTCAAGACACGTCCAAAGTTCGACCCTGGAAAATATATGATCAGGTGGTAGTTCCACGGGGATTCCGTGATCATATAACGGGACTCGCCCATGACAGTTTAAGTACGGGACACCAGGGACCTAGTAAGACCCTGAAGCGCATTAAGCGCCGCTTCTTTTGGCCGGGAATCCGCGCAGATGTTAAACGATTCTGCCATAGCTGTGGGCCGTGCCAGAGAGCGGGTAAGGGACAGAAAGCCACTGTAGCCCCATTGAAACCCCTGCCCATTATATCCCAACCATTCAAATTTATATCCGCTGATTTCGTTGGACCCATGAAGAAAACTATAAATGGGAACCAGTATATCTTGAATTTTATTGATCATGCCACTAAATATACGGAATCTTTCCCATGCGCCGCAGCGACAGCTGTTAATGCACAAAAAGCCCTGATCGAGATAATATCTCGACATGGAAAACCCCAGACCCTGTTGACTGACCGAGGAAGCGCTTTCATAGCTGAAACATTCACACGCTTCCTAGCCGAGCACGATATACGTCACTTAACTAGCACGAGTTACAGGCCTCAAACCAACGGATCAATAGAGAAATATAATGGTACATTGAAAACCATGCTTAGAATCCTTGGGGAGAACTCTTTATCGTCTTGGGATGAGATGCTACCCTGGCTATTATTTGCATATAGAAGTGCAGAGCACTCTAGCACAGGATATTCTCCCTTCTACCTTCTATATGGGCGCGAACCTAGAGATAATCTAGATTCCACTTATGATCTCTGGGCTAGAAATGAGCGGGATGAAGGGATCCCCATAAATAACTATGTACAAGAATTATGTCATAGATTAGCTGAAGCGTTACGTGACGCCAGCGAGAATGCACAACAGGCCGCAGATGGTCGTAAAACAAAGTATGACAGAAGTAAGAAAGCGAAAATGCGTGTATTCCAGCGTGGTGAATTAGTGTTAGTACGATTACCGTTAAAAGGTAATAAGCTGAAGAATGCCCTCCAGGGACCGTATCCGGTACACGAAAAGGTAGCGTCGCATACCTATATTATATACATGCCTGATAAGAGAGTAAAATACCGTGTTATGCATGTAAACCAGTTGAAGCCCTGGACAGGTAGGGAGGAGGGTGCAGCTCTAGCTGATAGTAGTCCGGTGTATGAGTCCCAAGACCCTACCCTATTAGATTACCAAGCCCCTACGGACATTGAGAAAGAATTCGATCCTTGCAGTCCTCTTGAATCTGTACCTAAGAAAACCTGGCCGGATATCAGTCATTTAAACCCAGACCACAGGGACGATATTAGTCAGTTATTTGACCGTTACCCCCGTTTATTCTCTGGACAACTGGGACGTTTCCACGGTGTTACCCATGATATTGATGTGCAAGGTGCTTCACCCGTAGTCCAGCCTTACTACCGCATGTCTCCAGAAAAGAAACAAATATTAAAAACTGAGCTAGATCAAATGTTGGAGTTAGGAATTATCCGCCCTAGCAGAAGCCAGTGGGCCTCTCCCATAATATTGGTACGCAAATCAGACTCAGAATGGCGACCATGTATTGATTATCGGAAAATTAATGACCTGACTCGAGGAGAAGCCTTCCCCATCCCGAGATTAGACGATCTCATTGATCAGGTCGCAGGTTCGAGTCTGATATCAATTTTAGATCTTAATAAAGGTTACTGGCAGATTCCGCTAACCCCTCGAGCTAGTGAAATTGCAGCGTTCATAACCCCCTGGGGCTTGTTTGAACCATTAACTCTCCCATTTGGTTTAAAAAACGGTGGAGTTACCTTCCAGAGGGCCATAAACGAGATAATCGCTCAATCCCCGACAGAACCCATCCGTGATAGATTTGCCGACGCATATCTGGATGATATTGCTGTTCGATCCAATTTATGGTCACAGCACATAAATCACTTGGATTGGACATTTCATAGACTAGAGGATAGTGGTGTTACTTTGAATCCGAAGAAGTGTAAAATTGGGTCTGGAACAGTCAAGTACTTGGGACATGAATTAGGGTCGGGAAAAATCAAACCAATTTCCAGCAAGGTTGAGTGTATTAGTAATATCTCTCCCCCACAGACCAAGAAACAATTACGAGGATATCTGGGATCAGTAGGATTTTACAGGAAATTCATTCCCCAGTTCGCTGAGATCGCCGCTCCCCTGACTGACTTATTAAAGGGCAAGCGATCAGGGAACATCATAACTCAGTGGAGCGATAAACATCAACTTGCTTTCGAATCCTTAAAGAAAGCTTTAACCAATAAACCCATACTGAAGGCCCCTGACTTTAACCAAGAGTTCGAACTCTATACTGATGCTTCCGATTTGGGAATTTCGGCTGTACTGACTCAGACCGTTGACCAAGTACCACACCCAGTAGCATTTTATTCCCGAAAACTTATTCCACGAGAGAAAAACTACTCTACAATAGAGAAGGAATTATTAGCTATAGTGGCCGGTATCGAACATTTTCGCATATATGTAAGCACAAGCAAAACAATAATTAATTCAGATCATAATCCCCTTGTATGGTTAAGTAGGTCGAAAACGTCCAATCAACGCCTCTTAAGATGGGCACTGTGTCTCTCAGAATTTAATCTGACCATTAAACATATCAAAGGGACTCAAAATGTTCTAGCAGACTTTCTCAGTAGAGTTCAATGACTGTGATGTTTGACTTAGTAAATGTACTTGGTATTATTTCAGTTGTTCAGTAAATAGTTATTGCCTCTATGATTAGAATGTTGGTACCTAGCGAAAGAAATGCTATTTTAGGACATATGATGTATTGATATTATGATTGTTTTCTACTGTATATTCAAAGGAATGAAGATTTGTAAATCGGCCGATAGCGGGCGATGTCAAACTTCTCCCCGGGTAGGGAGGATTGTGCAAAACCCCAATTTGCACGAAATATTTATTATTGTTATATATAAATAGTAATGTATTATATAAATACATTAAACTGTTTCTATATATGGCCAAATGTTTACCATGTAATATATATATATATGTTTTATGCATAATCATCTAATATTATTTTCGCGCCTAAAATTATCAATCTCGCTTCGCGCGGGAAATGACTTAAGATGTTAGGCCTAATCTCAGTTTATCAAGGCCGTGGTTGCAGGTGTCCAGTTATGTAATACAAAGGCACCGAACTGGTTTGATGGTGTAATATTAGATAACAAGGCCGTGGTTGCAGATGTCCAGTTATGTAATACAAAGGCACCGAACTGGTTTGATGGTGTAATATTAGATAACATAACAGATGTTTAGGAATAACAGATGTTTTAGGAATTGTTATATCATATATACACTGATTCAATTATGTATATAAGAAATGGATTTTATTAACATAGATCAGACACACTAGAGCCTAACTCCAGGAGCGAGAAAGGTCGTGATCTCAATCTAGTATATAGAACATATAAACTGTATTTATGATACTTAGATATTATTGACATTATAAGAAATATAACTTATAAAGATTTGTCGAATAATTAAATTGTTCAGCCACAGAAGAAACATAGAGTTTCGGCGAACCATACCAGAAGTTGATTAAAAGTTAATCTAATCAGAAACAGTGATTAGATTATAGTGATATTGAGTAATGACGGATTAGAAAGATTGGATGTTAAATATACTGTGTAAGCGCATAGTCGGCTCACACAAATGGATTGTTAAATAAGCTTTTAATGATACGATGTATATATATATAGATCACTGATTATATATATATGGATATTTCTGATGCCAATTTAAACAAGATATTATATAGAAGAAATGTAATACTGTGTTGAGTTATCATTAATACATATAATAACGAAGAAACCCCCTAGACAACTCCAGCGAGTCTACAATAGGATAGACCCTGGTAAGAGCCGTAGCAACCTAGACATATTATTACGAGAAGAAAAAGGAGAGTTTGCGACACTAGCTACTAGATATATGTGTAGGTACCATTTTATGCCTGGCGCCAGGCTGGTAGGCAATCGGTAACCATTATTTAACTAGCTACTAGATAGATGTGTAGGTACCATTGTATATATGGTGCCAGGCTGGTAGGCAATCGGTAACCATTATTTAACTAGCTACTAGATAGATATGTAGGTACCATTGTATATATGGTGCCAGGCTGGTAGGCAATCGGTAGCCATTATATAACTAGCTACTAGATAGATGTGTAGGTACCATTGTATATATGGTGCCAGGCTGGTAGGCAATCGGTAACCATTATTTAACTAGCTACTAGATATATGTGTAGGTCCCATTGTATATATGGTGCCAGGCTGGTAGGCAATCGGTAACCATTATATAACTAACTACTAGATATATGTGTAGGTACCATTGTATATCTGGCGCCAGGCTGGTAGGTAATCGGTAACCATTATTTAACTAGCTACTAGATAGATGTGTAGGTCCCATTGTATATATGGTGCCAGGCTGGTAGGCAATCGGTAACCATTATTTAACTAGCTACTAGATAGATATGTAGGTACCATTGTATATATGGTGCCAGGCTGGTAGGCAATCGGTAACCATTATTTAACTAGCTACTAGATAGATGTGTAGGTCCCATTGTATATATGGTGCCAGGCTGGTAGGCAATCGGTAACCATTATTTAACTAGCTACTAGATAGATGTGTAGGTACCATTGTATGCTTGTATGCCTGGCGCCAGGCTGGTAGGCAATCGGTAACCATTATATAACTAGCTACTAGATATATGTGTAGGTACCATTTTATGCCTGGCGCCAGGCTGGTAGGCAATCGGTAACCATTATTTAACTAGCTACGAGATATATGTGTAGGTACCATTGTGGTAGGGGGTCCGGGGTATTTCCCCCTGCATAGTTTGAAAGTCTATATTGTCATAGCTGCACTCTGATGCATTGTGACGAGATATAAGATATTCTTTCACTGTAGGAAGCTATCCAGCTGGCTTGTGGAAGGTCGGTGATTCTATGCGGGTGCCCGCTCGTGCATAAAATACTGCTCGGGGGGGGGGGTTCCCGGGTGTCTTCCTCCACCAATAGCAGATGGAGACAAATATAAAATTAGCACAATCTAACTGCATAATCAACCAATGGCGACTATAAATATATATATGACCATGTTCACCTATAATATTGCTATTCTTTAATAGACAAGAATGTTACAATAAATGTCTTGTACATAGATTGTTACTGTTAAAACGTCTCTTACTACGAACGATCAACAATCAATTGAAACAAATGATGGGAGATGGTATCCTCCAGTAGATATTCGGTTATTAATATGATGTATAGTTTGGTGTGTTTCCGCGAGTCGCCTCCGACTACGGTACCATATGCTTTGTGTCCGCGTGTCACTTGCCTGACAGCGTTACTAAATTAGGAAAACAGCTGATTTTTTTAAAACTTCCATATGGGTCAGTCTGCTCGTCATGATTAGATTGAAAATCCTCAAATGTCATTTAACTCTTTCACAGCTTTTATTATTATTTAAGGTGTTAACCATGTTCTTTTTAACAACCTCAAATATGTACACATTAATATTATCAATAGTGTATCGTAAACATTAGAAATTGTTTAGCATATATCGTGATTAGGATTCACGTAATTTCAGTGTTAAATATATTATGCTCCGGTCTATTGTATAACAATCAATTGATAGGGAGAAGAACTATATAAGTTTTCTTTCGTTCTAATCCCTTTCAGTCTATTGCTGTTAATTTATTTGTAACAATGTTAAGTCTGTAATGTACATGTAAGATACCGAAATAAATAATGCTTAAGCTAAGGAGCAGAGCACCCGGTCAGACAGAACAGACAGTGCCGTCTGATCAGGCTATATGCTGATTACTCTTCAGAAAGTGGAGCTGAAGCACCTGTCCGAATAGCAAACAACATAGATCGTGAAGCGGCGTAACACTGTTGATCTGGATCTATGTTGTTTGCACGTGCACTGATTATATACGGCGCTGAAAGAGTTACGCGCAAATCACTATACAGTATTTAAAACAAAAATCGAATTTTGGAATCAAAATTGCGACAAACTGGTCATACTTGGCCTATAATTCGTACCGTATACGCTCGTTTTGACCAAATTGCGCGATATTTACTGGTGTGTGTACTGGCCTGATTCACATCTTCATATTTACACATTAGCGATGTTTTTACTTCACATTACCATAGTAGCGATGTTTTAACTCCACATTACCATAGTAGCGATGTGTTTACTCCACATTACCATAGTAGCGATGTTTTAACTCCACATTACCATAGTAGCGATGTTTTGACTTCACATTACCATAGTAACGATGTTTTTACTCCACATTACCATAGTAACGATGTTTTGACTTCACATTAACACAGTAACGATGTTTTGACTTCACATTACCATAGTAACGATGTTTTTACTTTACATTACCATAGTAGCGATGTGTTTACTCCACATTACCATAGTAACGATATTTTTACTCCACATTACCATAGTAGCGATGTTTTTACTTCATATTACCATAGTAATGATGTTTTACTTCACATTACCATAGTAACGATGATTTTACCTCACATTACCATAGTAACGATGTTTTTACTCCACATTACCATAGTAACGATGTTTTGACTTCACATTGCCACAGTAGCGATGTTTTGACTTCACATTACCACATTAGCGATGTTTTTACTCAACATTACCATAGTAACGATGTTTTGACTTCACATTACAACAGTAACGATGTTTTGACTTCACATTACCATAGTAACGATGTTTTGACTTCACATCACCATAGTAACGATATTTTTACTCCACATTACCATAGTAGCGATGTTTTTACTTTACATTACCATAGTAGCGATGTGTTTACTCCACATTACCATAGTAACGATATTTTTACTCCACATTACCATAGTAGCGATGTTTTTACTTCATATTACCATAGTAATGATGTTTTACTTCACATTACCATAGTAACGATGTTTTTACTTCACAGTACCATAGTAACGATGTTTCTACTCCACATTACCATAGTAACGATGTTTTGACTTCACATTACCGCATTAGCGATGTTTTGACTTCACAGTACCACATTATCGATGTTTTTACTTCACAGTACCACATTGTCGATGTTTTTACTTCACATTACCATAGTAGCGATGTTTTTACTTCACATTACCATAGTAGCGATGTTTTTACTTCACATTACCACAGTAGCGATGGTTTTACTTCACATTACCATAGTAGCGATGTTTTTACTTCACATTACCACAGTAGCGATGTTTTTACTTCACATTACCACAGTAGCGATGTTTTTACTCCACATTACCATAGTAACGATATTTTTACTCCACATTACCATAGTAGCGATGTTTTTACTTCATATTACCATAGTAATGATGTTTTACTTCACATTACCATAGTAACGATGTTTTTACTTCACAGTACCATAGTAACGATGTTTCTACTCCACATTACCATAGTAACGATGTTTTGACTTCACATTACCGCATTAGCGATGTTTTGACTTCACAGTACCACATTATCGATGTTTTTACTTCACAGTACCATATTGTCGATGTTTTTACTTCACATTACCATAGTAGCGATGTTTTTACTTCACATTACCATAGTAGCGATGTTTTTACTTCACATTACCACAGTAGCGATGGTTTTACTTCACATTACCATAGTAGCGATGTTTTTACTTCACATTACCACAGTAGCGATGTTTTTACTTCACATTACCACAGTAGCGATGTTTTTACTTCACATTACCATAGTAACGATGTTTTTACTTCACATTACCACAGTTGCGATGTTTTTACTTCACATTACCATAGTAGCGATGTTTATACTTCACATTACCATAGTAACGATGTTTTTACTTCACATTACCATAGTAGCGATGTTTTTACTTCACATTACCACAGTAGCGATGTTTTTACTTCACAGTACCACATTATCGATGTTTTTACTTCACATTACCACATTATCGATGTTTTTACTTCACATTACCACAGTAACGATGTTTTTACTTCACATTACCACAGTAGCGATGTTTTTACTTCACATTACCATAGTAGCGATGTTTTTACTTCACAGTACCACATTACGATGTTTTTACTTCACAGTACCACATTATCGATGTTTTTACTTCACATTACCATAGTAGCGATGTTTTTACTTCACATTACCACAGTAGCGATGTTTTTACTTCACATTACCACAGTAGCGATGTTTTTACTTCACATTACCATAGTAGCGATGTTTTTACTTCACATTACCACAGTAGCGATGTTTTACTTCACATTACCACAGTAGCGATGTTTTTACTTCACATTACCATAGTAACGATGTTTTTACTTCACATTACCACATTAGCGATGTTTTTACTTCACATTACCATAGTAGCGATGTTTTTACTTCACATTACCATAGTAACGATGTTTTTACTTCACATTACCATAGTAGCGATGTTTTTACTTCACATTACCACAGTAACGATGTTTTTACTTCACAGTACCACTTATCGATGTTTTACTTCACAGTACCACAGTATCGATGTTTTTACTTCACATTACCATAGTAGCGATGTTTTTACTTCACATTACCATAGTAACGATGTTTTTACTTCACAGTACCACATTAGCGATGTTTTTACTTCACATTACCATAGTAACGATGTTTTTACTTCACAGTACCACATTATCGATGTTTTTACTTCACATTACCACAGTAGCGATGTTTTTACTTCACATTACCATAGTAGCGATGTTTTTACTTCACATTACCATAGTAGCGATGTTTTTACTTCACATTACCATAGTAGCGATGTTTTTACTTCACAGTACCACATTATCGATGTTTTTACTTCACAGTACCACATTATCGATGTTTTTACTTCACATTACCATAGTAGCGATGTGTTTACTTCACATTACCATAGTAGCGATGTTTTTACTTCACATTACCACAGTAGCGATGTTTTTACTTCACATTACCATAGTAGCGATGTTTTTACTTCACATTACCACAGTAGCGATGTTTTTACTTCACATTATCACAGTAGCGATGTTTTTACTTCACATTACCATAGTAACGATGTTTTTACTTCACATTACCACAGTTGCGATGTTTTTACTTCACATTACCATAGTAGCGATGTTTTTACTTCAAATTACCATAGTAACGATGTTTTTACTTCACATTACCATAGTAGCGATGTTTTTACTTCACATTACCACAGTAACGATGTTTTTACTTCACAGTACCACATTATCGATGTTTTTACTTCACAGTACCACATTATCGATGTTTTTACTTCACATTACCACAGTAGCGATGTTTTTACTTCACATTACCATAGTAACGATGTTTTTACTTCACATTACCACAGTAGCGATGTTTTTACTTCACATTACCATAGTAGCGATGTTTTTACTTCACATTACCATAGTAGCGATGTTTTTACTTCACATTACCACAGTAGCGATGTTTTTACTTCACATTACCACAGTAGCGATGTTTTTACTTCACATTACCATAGTAGCGATGTTTTTACTTCACATTACCATAGTAGCGATCTATTTACTTCACATTACCACATCAGCGATGTTTTTACTTCACATTACCACATTAGCTATGTTTTTACTTCACAGTACCATAGTAACGATGTTTTTACTTCACAGTGCCACATTAGCTATGTTTTTACTTCACAGTACCATAGTAACGATGTTTTTACTTCACAGTACCACATTATTGATGTTTTTACTTCACATTACCACATTAGCTATGTTTTTACTTCACATTACCATAGTAACGATGTTTTTACTTCACATTACCACAGTTGCGATGTTTTTACTTCACATTACCATAGTAGCGATGTTTTTACTTCACATTACCATAGTAACGATGTTTTTACTTCACATTACCATGGTAGCGATGTTTTTACTTCACATTACCACAGTAGCGATGTTTTTACTTCACAGTACCACATTATCGATGTTTTTACTTCACATTACCACAGTAGCGATGTTTTTACTTCACATTACCATAGTAGCGATGTTTTTACTTCATATTACCATAGTAACGATGTTTTTACTTCACATTACCATAGTAACGATGTTTCTACTCCACATTACCATAGTAACGATGTTTTGACTTCACATTACCGCATTAGCGATGTTTTGACTTCACAGTACCACATTATCGATGTTTTTACTTCACATTACCACATTATCGATATTTTTACTTCACATTACCACATTAGCGATGTTTTTACTTCACAGTACCACATTATCGATGTTTTTACTTCACAGTACCACATTATCGATGTTTTTACTTCACATTACCATAGTAGCGATGTTTTTACTTCACATTACCATAGTAGCGATGTTTTTACTTCACATTACCACAGTAGCGATGGTTTTACTTCACATTACCATAGTAGCGATGTTTTTACTTCACATTACCATAGTAGCGATGTTTTTACTTCACATTACCACAGTAGCGATGTTTTTACTTCACATTACCACAGTAGCGATGTTTTTACTTCACATTACCATAGTAACGATGTTTTTACTTCACATTACCACAGTAGCGATGTTTTTACTTCACATTACCATAGTAACGATGTTTTTACTTCACATTACCACAGTATCGATGTTTTTACTTCACATTACCACATTAGCGATGTTTTTACTTCACATTACCACAGTAGCGATGTTTTTACTTCACATTACCACATTATCGATGTTTTTACTTCACATTACCACAGTATCGATGTTTTTACTTCACATTACCATAGTAGCGATGTTTTTACTTCACATTACCATAGTAGCGATGTTTTTACTTCACATTACCACAGTAGCGATGTTTTTACTTCACATTACCATAGTAGCGATGTTTTTACTTCACATTACCACAGTAGCGATGTTTTTACTTCACATTACCACAGTAGCGATGTTTTTACTTCACATTACCATAGTAACGATGTTTTTACTTCACATTACCACAGTTGCGATGTTTTTACTTCACATTACCATAGTAGCGATGTTTTTACTTCACATTACCATAGTAACGATGTTTTTACTTCACATTACCATAGTAGCGATGTTTTTACTTCACATTACCACAGTAGCGATGTTTTTACTTCACAGTACCACATTATCGATGTTTTTACTTCACAGTACCACATTATCGATGTTTTTACTTCACATTACCACAGTAGCGATGTTTTTACTTCACATTACCATAGTAACGATGTTTTTACTTCACATTACCACAGTAGCGATGTTTTTACTTCACATTACCATAGTAGCGATGTTTTTACTTCACATTACCACAGTAGCGATGTTTTTACTTCACATTACCACAGTAGCGATGTTTTTACTTCACATTACCATAGTAACGATGTTTTTACTTCACATTACCACAGTTGCGATGTTTTTACTTCACATTACCATAGTAGCGATGTTTTTACTTCACATTACCATAGTAACGATGTTTTTACTTCACATTACCATAGTAGCGATGTTTTTACTTCACATTACCACAGTAGCGATGTTTTTACTTCACATTACCACATTATCGATGTTTTTACTTCACATTACCATAGTAACGATGTTTTTACTTCACATTACCATAGTAGCGATGTTTTTACTTCACATACCATAGTAACGATATTTCTACTCCACATTACCATAGTAACGATATTTTACTTCACATTACCACATAGCGATGTTTTGACTTCACATACCACATTAGCGATGTTTTTACTTCACATTACCACATTATCGATGTTTTTACTTCACATTACCACATTAGCGATGTTTTTACTTCACATTACCATAGTAACGATGTTTTTACTTCACAGTTCCATAGTAACGATGTTTCTACTCCACATTACCATAGTAACGATATTTTGACTTCACATTACCACATTAGCGATGTTTTTACTTCACAGTACCACATTATCGATGTTTTTACTTCACATTACCACATTATCGATGTTTTTACTTCACATTACCACATTATCGATGTTTTTACTTCACATTACCACATTATCGATGTTTTTACTTCACATTACCATAGTAGCGATGTTTTTACTTCACATTACCACAGTAGCGATGTTTTTACTTCACATTACCACAGTAGCGATGTTTTTACTTCACATTACCATAGTAACGATGTTTTTACTTCACATTACCACATTTGCGATGTTTTTACTTCACATTACCATAGTAGCGATGTTTTTACTTCACATTACCATAGTAACGATGTTTTTACTTCACATTACCATAGTAGCGATGTTTTTACTTCACATTACCACAGTAGCGATGTTTTTACTTCACAGTACCACATTATCGATGTTTTTACTTCACAGTACCACATTATCGATGTTTTTACTTCACATTACCACAGTAGCGATGTTTTTACTTCACATTACCATAGTAGCGATGTTTTTACTTCATATTACCATAGTAATGATGTTTTACTTCACATTACCATAGTAACGATGTTTTTACTTCACAGTTCCATAGTAACGATGTTTCTACTCCACATTACCATAGTAACGATATTTTGACTTCACATTACCGCATTAGCGATGTTTTGACTTCACATTACCACATTATCGATGTTTTTACTTCACATTACCACATTATCGATGTTTTTACTTCACATTACCACATTAGCGATGTTTTTACTTCACAGTACCACATTATCGATGTTTTTACTTCACAGTACCACATTTTCGATATTTTTACTTCACATTACCATAGTAGCGATGTTTTTACTTCACATTACCATAGTAGCGATGTTTTTACTTCACATTACCACAGTAGCGATGTTTTTACTTCACATTACCACAGTAGCGATGGTTTTACTTCACATTACCATAGTAGCGATGTTTTTACTTCACATTACCACAGTAGCGATGTTTTTACTTCACATTACCATAGTAACGATGTTTTTACTTCACATTACCACAGTTGCGATGTTTTTACTTCACATTACCATAGTAGCGATGTTTTTACTTCACATTACCATAGTAACGATGTTTTTACTTCACATTACCACAGTAGCGATGTTTTTACTTCACATTACCACAGTAGCGATGTTTTTACTTCACAGTACCACATTATCGATGTTTTTACTTCACAGTACCACATTATCGATGTTTTTACTTCACATTACCACAGTAGCGATGTTTTTACTTCACATTACCACAGTAGCGATGTTTTTACTTCACATTACCATAGTAACGATGTTTTTACTTCACATTACCACAGTAGCGATGTTTTTACTTCACATTACCATAGTAGCGATGTTTTTACTTCACATTACCATAGTAACGATGTTTTTACTTCACATTACCATAGTAGCGAAGTTTTTACTTCACATTACCATAGTAGCGATGTTTTTACTTCACATTACCACAGTAGCGATGTTTTTACTTCACAGTACCACATTATCGATGTTTTTACTTCACAGTACCACATTATCGATGTTTTTACTTCACATTACCACAGTAGCGATGTTTTTACTTCACATTACCACAGTAGCGATGTTTTTACTTCACATTACCATAGTAACGATGTTTTTACTTCACATTACCACAGTAGCGATGTTTTTACTTCACATTACCATAGTAGCGAAGTTTTTACTTCACATTACCATAGTAGCGATGTTTTTACTTCACATTACCATAGTAGCGATGTTTTTACTTCACATTACCATAGTAACGATGTTTTTACTTCACATTACCATAGTAGCGAAGTTTTTACTTCACATTACCATAGTAGCGATGTTTTTACTTCACATTACCACATTAGCTATGTTTTTACTTCACAGTACCATAGTAACGATGTTTTTACTTCACAGTGCCACATTAGCTATGTTTTTACTTCACAGTACCATAGTAACGATGTTTTTACTTCACACTACCATATTATCGATGTTTTTACTTCACATTACCACATTAGCTATGTTTTTACTTCACAGTACCATAGTAACGATGTTTTTACTTCACAGTGCCACACTAGCGATGTTTTTACTTCACATTACCACATTAGCTATGTTTTTACTTCACAGTACCACATTATCGATGTTTTTACTTCACAGTACCACATTAGCTATGTTTTTACTTCACAGTACCACATTATCGATGTTTTTTCTTCACGTCACCACATTAGCGATATGTTTAGCCACCATCCCTTCATGTCTAGGTTTACTACTATAAACAAGTGTATATATGGTGTCGTTATTGTGTTGATGGAATTGTACTATGACCAACCGCGTCCTCAATTACAAAATTTAACTTCCGATTAAACACGTGACCGTACACATGTATATTAATCTGTGTTTTGTTTCAGTTAAGTAACTGTCGCTTAGGTGATTTCATTTAAAACTTAGTCTCGATCGTCTCATGCCGTCCAATTTCGGATTAAAAGCATTTGCCAATAAAGGATGAACATTTATTGCTTTCTAACAAACCGTTAGTTTGTCTTCATCTGCTAATATCCGTAAAAACCCATTCAGTGATTCATTATTAGATTACCACTAGGCAACTAGGCGAATACCATTTCACATGACTTAGTTTGGAAAAGCGTTCATTGTTTTCTTATTTTCATCTTTGATTTTGTATGGATCCAGAAATGCACGGTGTCTTATCGCCCATTATTTGACAATTCGATACGCCCATCTTCATTATAACACGAACTACTCGAGGAAAATTGTGTGTAGTATCTATACATCCGTCGATATTAAGTAGAACATGAAATTTCACATTATGTTTTGTAGATTTGCTATAACTTGAGCATATAATACTCACAGATAACGAATATGTACACCGTACCCTTTCCCCCATAGAAGCACCTCTTGACGCCATTACCAATACCACATACATTGACAATGTAGTAGCCAAACCAATGTTCATAATAAAGGTCAGAATATCATGTAGTTCCAGTAATATCTATGGAGGTGGGATAGATATGGCTACTACTTATCCACTGCATGATAGCTAAATGACTGTCATTTGTGTGGAGATATAATAGTATATTAACCTAAATCTCCATGAAGTTCCAGTAATATCTGTGGAGGTGGGATAGATATGGCGACTACTTATCCACTGCATGATAGCTAAATGGCTGTCGTGTGTATGGAGATATAATAGTATATTAAGCTAAATCTCTATGAAGTTCCAGTAATATCTATGGAGGTGGGATAGATATGACGACTACTTATCCACTGCATGATAGCTACATGGCTGTCGTTTGTATGGAGATATAATAGTATATTAACCTAAATCTATATGTAGTCCCAGTAATATCTATGGAGGTGGGATAGATATGGCGACTACTTATCCACTGCACGATAGATAAATGGCTGTCGTTTGTATGGAGATATAATAGTATATTAACCTAAATCTCTATGAAGTTCCAGTAATATCTATGGAGGTGGGATAGATATGGCGACTACTTATCCACTGCATGATAGCTAAATGGCTGTCGTTTGTATGGAGATATAATAGTATATTAACCTAAATCTCTATGAAGGAAAGGGTTAATGTTCAGTCAGACAGACCCCCAGCAACTAAATTGTTACTATCATAAATGAGTCGTCGTGGATAGTAAGTAGTGAGAGTATCATTAACGACGAATGTGACAATCAGATGACGTAACGAATGTGACTATCAGATGACGTAACGAATGTGACTATCAGATGACGTAACGTATGTGACTATCAGATGACGTAACGAATGTGACTATCAGATGACGTAACGAATGTGACTATCAGATGACGTAACGAATGTGACTATCAGATGACGTAACGAATGTGACTATCAGATGACGTAACATTGTATAGAGCACGATTGGGCAGTAGAAATAATACAACACTCGAGCCCAAATACACATGAATTGTGCTGTAAGATAACACACTTTAAATATTTGAATATTTATGCAATATATGCAAATTAACTATATCGTATGATAATTAACTATGTCGTATGTGGTGATGGTCTAGAGTAGATATTTGTTTATTTCTAAAATTAACTATGTCGTATGTGGTGATGGTTTAGAGTAGATATTTGTTTATTTCTAAAATTAACTATGTCGTATGTGGTGATGGTTTAGAGTAGATATTTGTTTATTTCTAAAATTAACTATGTCGTATGTGGTGATGGTTTAGAGTAGATATTTGTTTATTTCTAAAATTAACTATGTCGTATGTGGTGATGGTTTAGAGTAGATATTTGTTTATTTCTAAAATTAACTATGTCGTATGTGGTGATGGTTTAGAGTAGATATTTGTTTATTTCTAAAATTAACTATGTCGTATGTGGTGATGGTCTAGAGTAGATATTTGTTTATTTCTAAAATTAACTATGTCGTATGTGGTGATGGTTTAGAGTAGATATTTGTTTATTTCTAAAATTAACTATGTCGTATGTGGTGATGATTCATAGAATATTATTATAGATTTATCTAGAATAGATATTTGTTATTTCAGTGAATGATCAAATTATATATCACTGAATGAACGCTAGCCATGAGTGATAATAATAGCTGTCTATTGTCTTTAATAGTAAACTATTATTTGATCATTCACTGAAACAAACACATTTTCATTTTCTTCTAGGATGAAAAGTGCTTTTATTGTAGAAAACGGCGCAACCGTGTGCTAAATGGCGCTAGAACGTCATGTTTAGAAGACCACACATGACGTAATAAAACACGTCATAAATGACGTCACTGACAGCTTGTCAACAAGTGGAATAATACATTTGATTTCTCTGATAAAATTCTATATTTCGCAGGAAAGCATAAAAGAATTATAATGTATTATTATATATTCTAACACGACCCAGCTAATAACATACATACTTGTAGAGTGAAACCTAGCTCGGGTTATTCTGCGATATACCTACCTTGAACTATGCTGCACGCGCACCGTGTTTTGGCTATTCCATGTATACAATGCGTGTAAAGTTTTATGAATGAAAGTCACGTGATGTTTGTAAAAAATACCGTGGGAATTCGCGGAAGTGAGCTATTTTTAGAATCAGATAATCTCTTGTCCGTCTTGTTTTTCTGTTAAGTAACGTTTCAGTTACTATTCTGTACAGTTTTATTTGACAAAATAAATAAAATTATTGATCAGTTACAACTTTTGTTCATTTATGCACTAGATTGATATTTTCCATAAAAAATAACGTCATCACCCATTACGCGGGAGGAAATTTCGAAAGCCAAATGCAGCGTTGTAGCACCGCGTTTGAAGAAAATACTCTTTTGATTCTAGTCTAAAATTATTAGAAGTAAGTCGTGTTAGAATCGAAATAATAAGTATCAACCGTGGTATATCGCAGAATAACCCTCGTTTGTCGTTCTTATGCGTTGAAATTTATCACTCCGGCCTTCATGATATATTTCTGCGCATAAGAACTATTCTGCGATATACCACGGTTGATACTTATTATTTCTTAATTAACCTAAAATAATTATTTATTGCACTGCAAAGAAATTAAATGCAATCAGATTGAACAATCAGCTGTGAATGATCTTGTCTTGAGATGGCATCATTCATGCTGCTTCTACTCTTGGCGGCCAACTATTTTACTGAGGATGTTGTTGCTATTTGTTTTCCAGTGGCGATCTAATCCTCTCCCATGTCCACGTGTGTAGCTCTGTTAATCCAACGACACTTATTTACCTCTATTTTCTTTAAAGTGACTTGCAAACAAAATGAACCAATAAAGACAATCTGATCATACGCTTCAGTTTGTTCACTGAGATTGTTATGGTTTTGGTGACCGGGACCAATCTTAGTTCAAATTATGTGGGTGAAGTTAGCAGTGAGCAGTGTACTACTGCCAGTGTACTGCCAGTGTACTGCTGGCAGTGAGCAGTGTACTGCTGGCAGTGAGCAGTGTACTGCTGTACTGCTAGCAGTGAGCAGTGAGTAGTGTAATCCAGCAATGAGTTATGTATTCTAGTAGTGAATGATGTGTATATGCCAAATTTCGAAAAATAAATAAATAAAAATAATAAAAAATGTTTTTTTATTTTTTTTACTGCCAGTGTACTGCAACAGTGTACTGCGGTACTGCTAGCAGTGAGCAGTGAGTAGTGTAATCCAGCAGTGGGTAGTGTAATCCAGCAGTGAGTGGTGTATTCTAGTAGTGAATGATGTGCAAATGCAAATTTCGAAAAAATAAAAATAATAAAAATATTTTTTATTTTTTTCCGTACTGCTGTATTTCTAGCAGTGAGCAGTGAATGACGAGTAGTGTAATCCAGCAGTGGGTAGTGTAATCCAGCAGTGAGTGGTGTATTCTAGTAGTGTATGATGTGCAAATGCAAATTTTCGAAAAAAATAATAAAAATATTTTTTATATCTTTTTCTGCTTTTCTGGCAGTGAGCAGTGGGGAATGTACGAGTAGTGTATTCCAGCAGTGGGTAGTGTAATCCAGCAGTGAGTGGTGTATTCTAGTAGTGTATGATGTGCAAATGTAAATTTTGAATAAAATAATAAAAATATGTTTTATATCTTTTTCTGCTTTTCTGGCAGTGAGCAGTGGGGGAATGTACGAGTAGTGTTTTCCAGCAGTGGGTAGTGTAATCCAGCAGTGAATGGTGTATTCTAGTAGTGTATGATGTGCAAATGTAAATTTTTGAATAAAATAATAAAAATAATAAAAATATTTTTTATATCTTTTTCTGCTTTTCTGGCAGTAAGCAGTGGGGAATGTACGAGTAGTGTATTCCAGCAGTGGGTAGTGTAATCCAGCAGTGAGTTATGTATTCTAGTAGTGAATGATGTGTATATGCCAAATTTCGAAAAATAAATAAATAAAAATAATAATTTTTTTTATTTTTACTGCCAGTGTACTGCTTCTGGCAGTGAGCAGTGGGTACTGTACGAGTAGTGTAATCCAGCAGTGGGTAGTGTAATCCAGCAGTGAGTGGTGTATTCTAGTAGTGTATGATGTGCAAATGCAAGTTTTCGAAAAAAATAATAAAAATAATAAAAATATTTTTTATATCTTTTTCTGCTTTTCTGGCAGTGAGCAGTGGGGAATGTACAAGTAGTGTATTCCAGCAGTGGGTAGTGTAATCCAGCAGTGAGTGGCGTATTGTAGTAGTGTATGATGTGAAAATGTAAATTTTTGAATAAAATAATAAAAATAATAAAAATATTTTTTTATCTTTTTCCGTACTTGCTGCGTTTCTAGCAGTGAGCAGTGGGGAATGTACGAGTAGTGTATTCCAGCAGTGGGTAGTGTAATCCAGCAGTGAGTGGTGTATTCTAGTAGTGTATGATGTGCAAATGTAAATTTTTGAATAAAATAATAAAAATATTTTTTATATCTTTTTCTGCTTTTCTGGCAGTGAGCAGTGGGGCATGTACGAGTAGTGTTTTCCAGCAGTGGGTAGTGTAATCCAGCAGTGAGTGGCGTATTCTAGTAGTGTATGATGTGTAGTTTAATATATTGCTGGGACAGGGTCTCAAGCCACACAAGGCCGCCGGTCCGGACAACATCTCTACAAGACTCCTGAATCTTGCGGCTGCTGAACCTACCCCAGGACTCACACAGTTTTTCCAACTATCCGTTGACAAGGGTCAAATACCATCCGACTGGAAAACTGCCTTCGTCTCTCCTATCTTTAAGAAGGGCAACAGATCTACACCATCTAACTACCGTCCTATCTCCTTAACCTCAGTTACCTGCAAACTTCTAGAACATGTCATCTTCAGCCGCATCATGTCCCACCTCGACTCCTTCAACATCCTCAATGACTACCAGCATGGATTGTGAAAAAACGACCATGTGACACTCAACTTATACTCACCATCAATGATTTAGCTAAAGGCCTAAACAGTAACCAGCAGATTGACGACATCCTTCTGAACTTCAGTAAAGCCTTTGATAAAGTTAGCCACAGCCGTCTGCTACAGAAGCTCGACCACTACGGAGTTAGTGCAGTATTCACTCCTGGATAACAGATGTCCTACAATGTCGCACACAACAAGTAGTTCTCGATGGTGCCAACTCCGACATCTCCCCCGTCACGTCTGGTGTCCCGCAGGGCAGCGTCCTTGTGCCCCTCCTCTTTCTTACGTACATCAACGACCTACCATCTAGAGTCAAGTCAACTGTGTCCGCCTCTTCGCCGACGACTTTCTGATGTACAAAAAAATTACATGCCAGGAAGACGCCAGGCAGCTACAAGATGACCGTGGCCACCTTCAAGAATGGGATGGGAGTGGCAAATGGCATTTAACCCTGACAAATGCGAAGTAATCCATGTAACTAACAAACGGAAACCAGTCATCTCTACTTACAACATCCACAACACACCATTAAAACCTACTGACGCAGCCATATGTCACCCGATCTCTCCTGGAAATCGCACATTGACAATATCACTAAGAAACCAAATGCCACCATGTCCTTTATCCGCAGAAACATCGGTGTTTAAGCCCACCTAATGCCAAAGCGACAGCTTACAAGACATATATCCGACCCATCGTATAGTACGCCTCAACTGTTTGGTCCCCCTACACTGAGACCCAAATCTACAAGCTGGAGATGATACAACGTAGAGCAACCAGATTCGTCAAACATGACTCAGTGAACAAGCTCCGTCACTACCATGCTCAAAGACCTCCAGTGGAACACTCTACAGCACAGACGAAACGTAGCCAGGACCACTATGCTATATAAAATCAAGCATGAGCTCATCGACATCAACCCTGAACCACCACTCCGACAATCTAGATATTCCAGGTATCACAATCAACAGTACACACATACATGTACCTCCTGTGCTAAGTCTACTTATAATCACAGCTTCTTTCCTGCCACCGTCACCATCTAGAACCGATTGCCTCAACATGCCGTGAACCAGTCCACACTAGAGGGCTTCAAGACCACGATGGCTGGCATACATAACCTGTAAATGGCACACTCGTTTTTAACCTGTTTTTAAAAATTATACATAGACAGACTTTTAAATGTACAAATCCACCTCTCCAGCTGCGCATGCTTTTAATTTCTATCGCGAGTATACTCTAGCCAGAGTGATGCGATTACTAACAGAGTTGTTATATGCTGTTGTCTGAAATGGGTGTCATGTACGCTCAAAATGCAGGAGCGGAGTAATAGGAACACTTTCGATCGAGTCTATATATGTTTAGACCGTGAAGGTCATGTGTGGTTTTCAGTCTGTATATGTTTAGACCGTGAAGGCCATGAGTGGTTCTCAGTCTGTGTATGGTTAGACCATATGAGGTCATGAGTGGTTCTCAGTCTGTGTATAGTTAGACCATATGAGGTCATGAGTGGTTCTAAGTCTGTGTATAGTTAACCATACGAGGTCATGATTGGTACTGAGTCGTGGCATAGTTAGACCATATGAGGTCATGATTGATACTGAGTCGTTGTATATTTAGACCATGAAGACCACCATGTGTACCGACGTCATATGGAAAGATAGACGTGTGTGTATATATTATACAAGGATAAGGGTAACTCTTGTCCTGTTTGTGGTACAACAATAGTATGATACAAGTTTATAATACGGGCTGATTTGGGTCTCTAGTACATGTAGGCCACAACGCATAGAGCTCCCAAGAAGCGCTGTGCGTTAGGCAAACACGCATAGCTCCCGAGAGCCCTATCGGTCGAAGGTACACATCAACTTTAAAATGTGTCTTTCAACCTGACGCATAGAGTTCCCCACTTCCGATAATTAAGATGTTGAGATGACTTGTACGTGCACTTGTAGATACAAATGCACGTACGCGTTGTAGGTATTAACACCTAACACCTATTCACACCTACATGCCCTCGCATGGTGTTAGTATCACGACCGAGAAAAGTGAATAAAACGTGGTGGTAACGCCGAGTACTTGATACGGACGCAAACGAACTTCCTTGAACGCCAAGCCGCCACGTTTGTCTTGGACTATTCAAACCAAACGTCGCGCTTCCGCGTTCTGACTAGAACGGGATAAGAACTAGTTCTGAACTCCGCACGAACTTTACTGGAAATACCTTCACGTAGTAACAACTGCAAGAACGTGAATGCATGAGGATTGCTCGTCTCCCATTACTGCGTCTGCCTCCGAGTTGTCTGTACGGCAAGGCCGTTCGAGTACATGGCTGGAACATGGGTTCTGCACGTCATCTCGATGGGGTGAACATTTGACCTAAGTTTCGTGAAAATCCTTCAAGAGGTTTAGGAGATATGGACCGGGCACGATGGGATGGGTGGACGGAATGACGGATGGACATCGACCAATCCTATAGTCCCCATTACCGCGTCTTCGACCAGTAGGGGCCTAACAAGCCTTTAATAAAGTGAAAATGGGACATAATTCAGTAAGTACAAAACAGAGAGTTATGGTTCTTGCGCTCAGCACTCCGCCTCAGTGCCCACTATCACTGCTTCAAGTTTCTTTTTATTACCTTCAATACTTTTCGAGTTATGCTCCGGACAAGCACATACTAAGGTGAAAAGGGGAGATAATTCAGTAGGTACATCACAGCGATTTATTGTTCTCGCGCTCTATACACCGCCTCATTTCCCTCTATCACCGTTTCAAGTTTCATTAGATTTCATTCAATACTTTACGAGTTATGCTACAGCAAGCATTTAATAAAGTGAAAAGGGAGATAATTCATCAATGACAACACAGAGAGTTATGGTTCTTGCGCCCTGCTCTCCATCTCATTGCCATCCATCACAGATTCAAGTTTCCTTCCTTGATTTCCTTCTATGCTTTTCGAGTTATGCTCCGGACAAGAAGTACCCGGACGAACGAACGGACGGACGAACGGACGGACGAACGGACGGACGGACAGACAGACAAAGTGGCAACTATATGCTCTCCCTTTGGGGAGCATAAAGATAGTCAGTAGTTTAATATGTTTTAGTAGTTGACAACAGAGGAGCTCAATGCGGGACGATCGGGCATATTGACACATTGAAGCTCTATCGGACAGGAGCTCTTGTGCGGTTCATTAACAACGCATAGAGCTCCTCGAGGAGCTCTATGGGATTAAGGAGCTCTATGCCGCGTAACACTGCTGGAATACACTACTCGTACATTCCCCACTGCTCACTGTCAGAAAGGCAAGTACGGAAAAAGATAGAATTTTTTTTTCTCTCGAAAATTTTCATTTGCACATCATACACTACTAGAATACACCACTCACTGCTGGATTACACTACCCATTGCTGGAATACACTACTCGTACATTCCCCACTGCTCACTGCCAGAAAAGCAGAAAAAGATATAAAAAATATTTTTATTATTTTTATTATTTTATTCAAAAATTGACATTTGCACATCATACACTACTAGAATACACCACTCACTGTTGGATTACACTACCCACTGCTGGAAAACACTACTCGTACATTCCCCCACTGCTCACTGCCAGAAAAGCAGAAAAAGATATAAAACATATTTTTATTATTTTTATTATTGTATTCAAAATTTACATTTGCACATCATACACTACTAGAATACATCACTCACTGCTGGATTACACTACCCACTGCTGGAAAACACTACTCGTACATTCCCCACTGCTCACTGCCAGAAAAGCAGAAAAAGATATAAAAAATATTTTTATTATTTTATTCAAAAATTTACATTTGCACATCATACATTACTAGAATACGCCACTCACTGCTGGATTACACTACCCACTGCTGGAATACACTACTCGTACATTCCCCACTGCTCACTGCCAGAAAAGCAGAAAAAGATATAAAAAATATTATTTTTTTTTCTCCAAAACTTGCATTTGCATATCATACACTACTAGAATACACCACTCACTGCTGGATTACACTACCCACTGCTGGATTACACTACCCACTGCTGGATTACACTACCCACTGCTGGATTACACTACTCACTGCTCACTGCTAGCAGTACAGCAGTACACTGGCAGTAAAAAAATAAAAAAACATTTTTTATTATTTTTATTTTTCGAAATTTGGCATATACACATCATTCACTACTAGAATACATAACTCACTGCTGGATTACACTACCCACTGCTGGAATACACTACTCGTACATTCCCCACTGCTTACTGCCAGAAAAGCAGAAAAAGATATAAAAAATATTTTTATTATTTTTATTATTTTATTCAAAAATTGACATTTGCACATCATACATTACTAGAATACACCACTCACTGCTGGATTACACTACCCACTGCTGGAATACACTACTCGTACATTCCCCACTGCTCACTGCCAGAAAAGCAGAAAAAGATAAAAAAATAGTTTTATTATTTTTATTATTTTATTCGAAAACTTGCATTTGCACATCATACACTACTAGAATACACCACTCACTGCTGGATTACACTACCCACTGCTGGATTACACTACTCACTGCTCACTGCTAGCAGTACAGCAGTACACTGGCAGTAAAAATATAAAAAAACATTTTTTATTATTTTTATTTATTTATTTTTCGAAATTTGGCATATACACATCATTCACTACTAGAATACATAACTCACTGCTGGATTACACTACTCACTGCTCACTGCTAGCAGTACAGCAGTACATTGCTCACTGCCAGCAGTACAGCAGTACACTGCTCACTGCCAGCAGTACAGCAGTACACTGGCTACACTGCTCACTGCTAACTTCACCCACATCGTCACGACAGTGTTTTAAGCTGTGTTCCGTTTCAAAACAACATATAAAGTACACTGTACAATCGACACACTTAGATTAGCAAGTTCGGTCTCAAGAATATATAAATTGCTTGCTACTTGTTGCTATCAAAGTCTATTAAATACTCATTCCATGATTATCTCTTTAAAGATGTTTTAGCCCGTCTGTTTAATTTAACGGCATATTTTAGATTATTTTTTATCACAAGTGGTTCTACTTAATTTTATTTTTTAAGTGACTTGAATCCGAAAGAACAATCTGAAACATCCATAAAATCAGATTAAAATAAATGAAATATGTTTCTAGTGTACATTCCCAATTTGCGTAACCATTAAATGTAAGTGACATTACATAGCAACTATTACAAAATGCATTTGCTGCTACAAATAGGCTGTCTGATTAGCGCAGCTTCTCACCAATGCAACCCGGGTTCGATCCTCGGACCGGGAAGTATGTGAGATGGTACGGTGGTCGCCAGATCGGACATGTGGGTTTTCTCGTGGTACTCCGGTTTCCACCCACACGTCATCCGCACCAACGAGAGTGATTAATATAAGTTGTTACGCTTGTTTCGCAATCGTTGTAAAATAAATAAAGTGTATACTTTTTTACTACAAATTCGGAAAACGAAATAAGACTACTTATAGAATGTGAGAGCGCTATCTAGACGACTGTGCGGAAGGTCGGTGGTTATACCAGAGTAATAGCTGCAGAGTCGCCATATGACCTATCATTTGTTAGTTTATACAAATCTATTTTAGATCGATTGCGAAACAAGTTGTTACATCTTATTCGTGGTGGAATACATTATCACGAGGGAGAGAGAAGATGCAACGTGGAATTTAGATGACTTGCCTAAGGGCACAATCGTAACGACTCAAGTGGGGCTATAATATGTTGGTGCGACTTTTCAAATTAAAACACCAAAGAAAACAAACACGTGAAAATATAAACTTGTCTCTCTTTTTTAATATTCTAAAGTTTTCAATTATTACAATAAGCGTGTAAGTTGTTTGAATAATTTCCACAAACTTACTATTCTGTAAGTCGTGATAGCGCAGTGGTGGCGCGTTCGTTTCAGGTGTGAACGGCCTGGTGGAGTTCGAGCCCCGCTGAAGCCGTTACGATTATGCCCATAAGACAAGGCATTTAAACTCTACGTTGCTCCTCTCTCACTGGTGGAGATGGATTCCATCAGGAATGAGGTATCGAGAGTGATTAATATAAGTTGTAAGAACTTGTTTCGCAAGCGAGCTAAAAATCAAAATATTGATCAACGTTTGATTGTCGGTGCATTAGTGCATGCATGTTTACCATTCAATATCGCTATTAGCTCGAGACAGATTTACTCCTGAAAGTTCTCGACTGACGCTAAATCACCACATCTCAATGTGGTCCTATAGATAGGTCGATTATTTCTGCTAAATGATGCACTGCTATATAACAAACGTTAGATGAATAGAATGAAATATGTTGATTAACTGCTATGAAACAGCAGTGATATTTCAGTAAAGGAGTTATTAGCGTTAGCTGTTATCACCTACTCAGTTATCAGTCCATCAGCAAGTGTTATATCAATTATGAATTCGTTATCGAAATTGAAATCCAAATCTTGAAAATGTCTTCCGTAATATATCAGTAGGATAGCACGCCTTCCGTAATATATCAGTAGGATAGCACGCCTTCCGTAATATATCAGTAGGATAGCACGCCTTCCGTAATATATCAGTAGGATAGCACACCTTCCGTAATATACCAGTAGTGTACCACACCTTCCGTAATATATCAGTAGTACTGGGATGGTGGGCGGCTGACGAGGGTACGATTTGACTGCATACCTACATGTATCTATGACAGAGATGTAGAAGCGTATCTATGCAATCGGCTGCCTATGGTCTCGCCCCGTCATGCATTAAATGACGGAAACGTCTTCGGTATGGATCTTACCGCTTCTGTCTGTCCTAGGCGGTGTGGTATAGCACTGTCATAATCACAGTTCTAAAGTTATATGGCCGGGATCAGGCGATCAAGCATCAACTCCACGACAGCAACTTAATTCAACCGCTCAGATTATCCGACAGGCAATCACCGCAACTGTAACAATCATTACATTGTGATTACAGTGTGCATGTTAAAACTGTCTGAAGATTTTATCTTATTTTTGCATAAAACTTCCTCGCATATCAGACTTTCTTGTCCGGCAGTAGACACGTTCATGCTACAACTCATTTATAGGGCGTAAATACGGCGTGAGCCTGATAATAAATCAAAATAGAAATTATAGCAATAACTTATCGACACACTTCGGCATTCCCACTCTGCAATTTGTGTGTATAATGTAGCTAAATATCCGAGTACTGAAAATAAAGCTT
>CM026399.1:36715999-36798672 GCA_014843695.1 Archivesica marissinica
TACATACCTACATACATACATACCTACATACATACCTACATACATACATACATACATACATACATACATACATACATACATACATACATACATACATACATACATACATACATACATACATACATACATACATACATACATACATACATACTACATACATACATACATACATACATACATACATACATACATACATACATACATACATACATACATACATACATACATACATACATACATACATACATACATACATACATACATACATACATACATACATACATACATACATACATACATACATACATACATACATACATACATACATACATACATACATACATACATACATACATACATACATACATACATACATACATACATACATACATACATAAATACATACATACATACATACATACATACATACATACATACATACATACATACATACATACATACATACATACATACATACATACATACATACATACATACATACATACATACATACATACATACATACATACATACATACACATGTTAAGAAACAGTGATATTATCTAGGGTATTTTTTCTTAGTAACATAGATTCCTTTATATACTTAGATAGTTTTAACAATCTTATTTTATTCGTAGAAGACATGATATTATTGAATTTCTGTACACACGGCCACGATATATTACCAAGGTATTTAGTTCTTAAACTTGTGTATCTCGTACAACATAGCAAAAAGTGATATTCCGATTCAACCGACTTTTGGTTACATAATTTACATAATCGATGTTCTCTTTCTATAGCATTATATCTACCAAATTCAATTTCTAACGTGTGTGAACATAATCTTAAGCATGTGAAACACTTTCGCAAGTCATCACTAACAATCGTATCAATATATTCTTCAAATATAAATTCATTTTTAAATTTACAATAATAGTCTAATTGTGTCATTGTGCTATCAATGCTATCAATACATTCATCAGGATAACAAACACAACATACAACCTTTTGATTTCATTGAAATATTTCTGTATTGACATTAAAACAAATAGTAGACCATCCGTTACGAAACCGGACTTGTGCATCCGAAGTAATATCGTTTTGTTCACAAAATTATTCTATCCGCTTATAAGAATAGTAGTAAAGAATTTAGATAAGCAGCTAGCGAGAGTAATTCCACGATCATTATTTACGTCACTAATATAATCTTTGTGTGTACATGTATCCTCTAGTGTCCTCAAATCGTGATACCTTCGTTTTCGTTACCCCGTATGTATTTACAATACTGCGCGCGATCGGTGTTTTCTGAAGTCACCAATCAGGAATAGATAGTGTCAAAGGTCATTTTCCATATGTGGCAACAACAATGCGCCGTATAATCCTTGTAGGCGTAAGTAATCGGTTATTTTCCTTGCATTGGTATAAAACATGCTATTTTTCATAATGCAATATTGCATCACCATTTGTACATTTGATTTACTGCAAAATATTGACCATTTCCAGTTTTGTTTTGCGTCGTCTGATTTGTTTACCTACCTGTCATTTAAAGTGAAGGTCAAAATAGACTGGGTTACAATTTTAATTAGTGTATGGGGAGATAGTTTTGGAGACTTCTCTTATATTGTTTTGAGGTCCATACAGTGCTACTGTCATCGTCAACTAAGCGATGTGTCCTGTAGTGTAGTGTACTTAAAGGAATAGTTTTTAATTTTGTTTTAGGTTTATGGCAGTCCACCACCTACAAAGCGAAAGTACACGCAATATTCATCAACAGCCCTTACAAATAGGCACAGTGTGACCACTGGACCCACCTCATTTACTGTTCAAAAGTCAGGTTTACAAGATTAGGTGATGAATTCAGATGTCCACATGTTTAAATGCTTGTTTAACTGTGAAAGTGTTCACTGTGAAAAGAAATATTCATCAAAATAATAGAAATTATCATTATGCTGCATAAAACGATATATAAACAGACGAGAAACTGTAAAGTTTAAGTCTTAATAAAGCATTCTTCTTCTTCTTCATAAAACGTGTTCGTTTTAAATTTACACCCATTCGATGTTACGCAAAATTGATTTTCTGAAAGGTCACGAAAACTCCGGTACCAGTCACCACAGATGTCGGTTTCGGGTCTTGGTAAAAATGACAGCGCCCGTTGTTATTTACGTAGTTATATTCATTTCTAATTCATTTGAATAAAAGAGGAAAGTTACTTTATTTACATCATACATTTAGAAACTATGTAGTTTTAAGATTCGTTTTGTTGAATGCCGATCATTTCTTATCATAACGGAAACCGGAAACTCGAGGGTATAATAACAACTAGCTTGGGTTCTAGTTTATTCTTCCCTTTTTTACTTCTGGCAAATTAGCAGGAACTCAATACGGTTCAATTAATAGTCTCGGTGTTAAAAATAGATTTACATGACTGACCAGGCAACATATATCAACAACTCCTGTTCCCACGCTAAATAACGCCTTCTGTCCAATTATCTGGAAATTAACCCAAATTGAATATGGCATTAAATATACATAGGCAGATATAATATCGATATTCAATGAACTATTCATTCATTAGAAAGTCAGTACCTAGAGCTTGACCTTAATGACGCGAGAATGTGCGTGAGTGTGAATACTTCAAACAGAAACAATGACGTGAGAATGTGCGTGAGTGTGAATACTTCATATATAAACAATGACGCGAGAATGTGCGTGAGTGTAAATACTTCAAACAGAAACAATGACGCGAGAATGTGCATGAGTGTAAATACTTCAAACAGAAACAATGACGCGAGAATGTGCGTGAGTGTGAATACTTCAAACAGAAACAATGACGCGAGAATGTGCGTGAGTGTGAATACTTCAAACAGAAACAATGACGTGAGAATGTGCGTGAGTGTAAATACTTCAAACAGAAACAATGACGCGAGAATGTGCGTGAGTGTGAATACTTCATACATAAACAATGACGCGAGAATGTGCGTGAGTGTGACTACTTCATACATAAACAATGACGCGAGAATGTGCGTGAGTGTGAATACTTCATACAGAAACAATGGCGCGAGAATGTGCGTGAGTGTGACTACTTCATACAGAAACAATGACGCGAGAATGTGCGTGTGTGTGACTACTTCATACATAAACAATGACGCGAGAATGTGCGTGAGTGTGACTACTTCAAACAGAAACAATGACGCGAGAATGTGCGTGTGTGTGACTACTTCAAACAGAAACAATGACTCGAGAATGTGCCTGAGTGTGAATACTTCAAGCATCAACAATGACGCGAGAATGTGCGTGTGTGTGACTACTTCATACATAAACAATGACGCGAGAATGTGCGTGTGTGTGACTACTTCAAACAGAAACAATGACGTGAGAATGTGCGTGTGTGTGACTAATTCAAGCAGAAACAATGACGCGAGAATATGTGTGAGTGTGACTACTTCAAGCAGAAACAATGACGTGAGAATGTGCGTGTGTGTGACTACTTCAAGCAGAAACAATGACGTGAGAATATGCGTGTGTGTGACTACTTCAAGCAGAAACAATGACGCGAGAATGTGCGTGAGTGTGACTACTTCAAGCAGAAACAATGACGCGAGAATGTGCGTGAGTGTGAATACTTCAAACAGAAACAATGAGATAAAAGTACAATAGAAATAATACTTTTCATCTCTATCACGATCCCCCCGCCCCCATCATCTCTATCTTTCTCTCTTTCTATTTGTGGATCTGCCTTCCTCACTATCGAAGATTCCAAACAAACTTATGTCTTGTTCTTATTCATTATTTCTACAATATTATACTCTTTTTTGTTTTTCATAAAAATGAATTCATTTAATTTTGTAAAAAAATAAAATAAAATAGCTACTCGTCTTTTTTAACTTTGAATTCATTGTTCGCTATTTCTTTTCAATTACTATCTTGTCGAGAAGGAAGGGCCGTAACTAATGTAGCAGAAAATCGTGATAGCGCGTTCACTTCAGATGCGGAAGGCCTGGAGTTCGAGCCCCACTGGAGCCGTTATGATTGTGGCGGTAGCCAAGGCATTTAAATTCCACATCGCATCTCCTCTCCTCTCTCCCCTCGCGACGATGGATTCCACCAAGAATGATGTCTCGATAGTTTGTTTGTTTAATAACGAAATTTGGCCGAATAATGTGATAGTGATTAATATAGGTTGTAGGAACTTGTTTCTCAATCGAGCTCAAATAAATTTGTATGAACTAAGTAATCTATAAATTCCCACTGAATCGAGCACATTAAACGAAGCCGGTTGCGAACCGTATGGACGAGAGTAGAAACGTTTATAATAGATTGACATCAGTCATTAGAATTACACTATGTATGCAACTTGTATAGGCTTCTTGGATACCATTTTCTGATATAGTTGTCATGTTGTGTCTTATCTCTGAATATTAGAGATGAGGCAGTCGAAATAGGCTGGGGAACTGGGGTGTTCAGTAGTTGATGTTTGGAATAAATAAAAGAGGTGGCAGGTGAGTAGAAGAGCATATAAATCTCAACATATGTTACTGGTCTACGTTACTGAAACTGTAAACCTACACTGTTTCTAAGCCACGTGGCATACTGTGTTGATGAACGCCATTATATTCTACTAAAGATGTCGTTGTTGTTGATAAACATAATTATATTTAATTGCTAACTTTCATTTTCAAGTGATGATTTACAAATTACTTTTTTTTTACGTTTATTTATCGTCGCTACAGGTTTACACATATGAGCGACGCCTCCTGAAGAGATTAGTCATTTTAGATTTTTGGAGGATAGTGCAATGATACAGAAAGAGACCCATTACAGAGTCTCCTCTGGTTCTTTTACGTGCACGGTGTAAAGCACCGACACGAAACCTCGGTTTAACGTCCCATCTGAAAGATTGTTAATTTGATTAGGGTCAGACGGGGGATCGAACCTGCGATCCCTGGATTACCAGTCCAGCGTGTTACCACTGGACTACAGATCCGTCTGCATACAAATTACACTCCTTTGTTGAACGACATGCCCGCACAAGACCAACAATTAACGATACACTGTTTTCAATTAATTAATGTCAATAACCAATCAAAAAAAGATTACTTAATCTTGCCAAATATATTAAAGAAGCATTTGCAATACGTGAACACACCCTTAACATACTAACCGTTTCGTAATTTATAATATATTGTGTAATTTTGTTGTTTTGTCTGTATACATTACAAGTTAAATGCATGTATGTATGCTGATATTTATTTCTTTACCATATTACAACTATTATTTGTTAATGGCTAAAAGCATGTATATATATATATATTGCTGATTTGCCGAATAAACTTTGAAACTTTAATTTCATTATCTCATAGCAAAATATAAATGAAATACAATAAAGCATTCACAACACATTTGCAAAGGACAACACTAATAACGGAATGGACACTGAAAGAGAATATACTAGATACAAATAAACAGTATAATTATGTAAGACACAGTATTTTAGAAGGATTTATAAAGAATAGCTTCTAGACAGTAAGTTGGTCTGGTATCAATCTCAGAAAACAAACTTGAAACACACCATGAGAGATACACGTGTTGACACAATCGAAGTAAACGAAATGTTAACTAGATAGTTTGGAATAAACGCAAATCTCCTCAGTAGTACTGGAATAAACGCACATATCCCCAGTGGTACTGGAATAAACGCAAATCTCCTCAGTGGTACTGGAATAAACGCAAATATCCCCAGTGGTACTGGAATAAACGCAAATATCCCCAGTGGTACTGGAATAAACTCAAATATCCCCAGTGGTACTGGAATAAACGCAAATATCCCCAGTGGTACTGGAATAAACTCACATATCCCCAGTGGTACTGGAATAAACGCACATATCCCCAGTGGTACTGGAATAAACGCAAATATCCCCAGTGGTACTGGAATAAACGCAAATATCCCCAGTGGTACTGGAATAAACGCAAATATCCCCAGTGGTACTGGAATAAACTCAAATATCCCCAGTGGTACTGGAATAAACGCAAATATCCCCAGTGGTACTGGAATAAACGCACATATCCCCAGTGGTACTGGAATAAACGCACATATCCCCAGTGGTACTGGAATAAACGCAAATATACCCAGTGGTACTGGAATAAACTCAAATATCCCCAGTGGTACTGGAATAAACTCAAATATCCCAGTGGTACTGGAATAAACGCACATATCCCCAGTGGTACTGGAATAAACTCAAATATCCCCAGTGGTACTGGAATAAACGCAAATATCCCCAGTGGTACTGGAATAAACTCAAATATCCCCAGTGGTACTGGAATAAACGCACATATCCCCAGTGGTACTGGAATAAACGCAAATATCCCCAGTGGTACTGGAATAAACGCACATATCCCCAGTGGTACTGGAATAAACGCAAATATCCCCAGTGGTACTGGAATAAACGCAAATATCCCCAGTGGTACTGGAATAAACTCAAATATCCCCAGTGGTACTGGAATAAACTCAAATATCCCCAGTGGTACTGGAATAAACGCACATATCCCCAGTGGTACTGGAATAAACGCACATATCCCCAGTGGTACTGGAATAAACTCAAATATCCCCAGTGGTACTGGAATAAACGCACATATCCCCAGTGGTACTGGAATAAACGCACATATCCCCAGTGGTACTGGAATAAACTCAAATATCCCCAGTGGTACTGGAATAAACTCAAATATCCCCAGTGGTACTGGAATAAACGCACATACCCCCAGTGGTACTGGAATAAACGCACATATCCCCAGTGGTACTGAAATAAACGCAAATATCCCCAGTGGTACTGGAATAAACTCAAATATCCCCAGTGGTACTGGAATAAACTCAAATATCCCCAGTGGTACTGGAATAAACTCAAATATCCCCAGTGGTACTGGAATAAACGCACATATCCCCAATAGTACTGGAATAAACTCAAATATCAACCTACGTTTATTTATCGTCGCTATCGGTTGCCCATATGAGCGACGCCTCCTGAAGATATTAGTAATTTTAGATTTTGGGGGATAGTGCAATGATACAGACAGAACAGAGTCTTCCAGAGTCTTCTCTGATTCTTTTACGTGCACGGTGCACCGACACGAGATCTCGGTTTAACGTCCCATCGGGATCGAACCTGCGATCCCTGGATTACCAGTCCAGCGTGTTACCACTGGACTACAGATCCGTCTGTACCCAAACCTGTCCGATCTGGCGACCACCGTACCATCTCATTGAAAGGTGTCATGTGATTGAAGACAGGAACCAATCGTAACACATATACTAAACTAAACAACAGAAAACACTGCAGGTACATGAGATGATGACATACTGCTCACTTACAATTTGCATCTGTTTTATGAATAAACCGCCACAACGAAGAGTCTTTTATGAGTAAGATGGATACAACCTAACAACGTATAGCGAGTTTATTGAATATCCAGGAAAGGACAAGCCTTGTGTTGTCAGATGTCCATATATTCGGGGAAAATCATCCAACCCGAACTTAGTTTATACAAATTTATTTTTGCTCGATTGCGAAAGAAGTTGGTATAACTTATATTAATCACTCTCGAGACCTCATTCCTGATGGAATCCATCGCCACTAGGGAGAGAGAAGAGGCAATGTGGAATTTAAATGCCTTGCCTAAGGGCACAATCGTAACGGCTACAGCGGGGCTCGAACTCCGGACGTTTCGCACCTGAAGCGAAGCACATCCACTGCGCTACCACGACTTCCATAACCAGAACTTGATTACAATATGTATGACTATACATCATACTGGCGCTTCCTGCCAAGATTGTACTAAAAATGGTATTTGCAGACGAAGCGGTGAAAAGCTAAATGTTGTCAAAATGTTCCATAAATCAACTAATTATCATCCAACCGGGATTACAATATACACAACTATATACCCTTCTGGAGATGTAGCGAGTACATGGTAAACGTGGACAGACAAACGGTAAAGGCAACATAATGTATCCCTTTATAACTCTACAAATAGGCGAAGGTGAAACTGTCTAGTTCATCAAGCACATAAAGTGTATACGAGATGTGGAAATATGTGCAGATTTGGGTCATTCTCGAAGCACACGTTACCTACTGCCAACTCCACCTGAAGCAATCGCGCTATCACGGCATTATCACGACGTATTAGTACACCTAGTAGATGTAACATATGTGTGTGTGTTTGTCTCTATTGTAGCATCTAAAGAGCTGTTGAAAACGCTGAGCCTACAAACGAACATTAAATAATATTCACAATGGCGAATAGCTACCGGTCTCGTGTCGTTTCGTCTTTAGAGGCGTATGGAAATACGATTGCTAAATATGGCAGTCAGACTCTTCCTAAGTACAATTTTGTTCACATACCTTACCTTTACTTATGAATGACCGTCCTTTGTGCGAATGTAATCAGCATAATTATATGTCTTGTCTGTCTAAACCTGTTTCCTGGAAATGCTACAAAACTAACTCACTGGTTGAAAAGTGAGTTTTTTATAAATCCAAATAGATTGTTGTTTCTAAATTATATTGGGCATTTTTGTTCTCTTACAAGATCCATTTCTTTTATCAGTGTTTATAGTTTCTTCTGCGTAGTTTGCCAAATGTGTTTTTATAATTGTTATGTGTTTCATCTACTTTATCATGAGTTAAATTTAGAATTTAGAATCGTAGACATTTCTTGTGCATGCAAATAGTTCATCAAGAGTGTTGAATTTGCAAATCTTAATTTATGAGCAAACTAAAGGTATGACGTCACGACAGCGTTTTAATGTTGGATATCGTACGTTGGCATGTACAATCTATTTGCAAGAACGTATTAAGAAGAGATCCACAGTAAGAACAGGAACAATGGTATATCTATATATTTCTGGAGTATTTATATTTCGAACATGTTATTGGAGTTCACCCATGCTCCCCGATTATCGTCGCTACCGGTTGCCCATATGAGCGACGCCTCCTGAAGAGATTAGTCATTTTAGATTGTTGGAGGATAGTGCAATGATACAGACAGAGACTCATTCCATAGTCTCCTCTGGTTCTTTTATGTGCACGGCGTACAACACCGTCACGAGATCTCGGTTTAACGTCCCATCTGAACGACTGTTAATTTTATTAAGGTCAGACGGGGGATCGAACATGCGATCCATGGATTACCAGCCCAGCGTGTTACCACTGGACTACAGCTCCGTCTGTGTGGATGATGTTCACACTCACCGCTATATTTAACACTTGTCCACTTCATCACTATTTGTCTTACCCACATAAGCACAGATATTCTTTTCAAGGTCAATAGCCAACGTGCTGCTTGTGCTATCTCATGTCTTCATTAGAAACGTTGATTAGATACGCAACTCGTAATTAAAATATATAAGTTAGTGTTGGGACGTCAGTAACAGTTAATTACTGAATTGTAGATTCGGCTTGCATTCGTATTTGGATTTTAGCCGCTAATATAGCTAATAAGTAAAACACAGTGGAGATTGAATGTCGCAACAATGAGTGACTGGGAGAGTATTAGTTCTTGTAAAACGGAAACTAATTGCATTAGGTTTTCCGAAGCCAATTAAAGTGCCGTATATTATTAGCTTAGTTTAGAAGATATCAAATTATCAATTGTTAATGGATATATATTTACTGTAAAGTCAATTATATGAGGGACATCCGTGATCTAGTGGTTAAGATCGTTGGTGTCAAATCACTTGCCCATGGACGCTGCTGGTTCGAATCCCACTAGGGGTGTCGGACGCTGCAGGTTCGAATCCCACTAGGGGTGTCGGACGCTGCAGGTTCGAATCCCACTAGGGGTGTCGGACGCTGCTGGTTCGAATCCCACTAGGGGTGTCGGACGCTGCTGGTTCGAATCCCATTAGGGGTGTCGGACGCTGCAGGTTCGAATCCCACTAGGGGTGTCGGACGCTGCTGGTTCGAATCCCACTAGGGGTGTCGGACGCTGCTGGTTCGAATCCCATTAGGGGTGTCGGACGCTGCAGGTTCGAATCCCACTATGGTGTCGGACGCTGCAGGTTCGAATCCCACTAAGGGTGTCATGTAAGTAGGCTATCCAGCTAGCTTACGGAAGGATGATGTTCTGTAAAAGAACAATATACTTGATCGTTCTGCTAATTGGGTGTCTTCTGTATCAATAGCTTAAGCTTTATTTATTTTACAACGATTGCGAAACAAGTTTTAACAATTTATATTAATCACTCTCGTTAGATAGATTTCTTTATTTATAGAGGGTGACCTAATTAGTTTTGAACTAATCCTCCTTAGGGCCCTCTTCAATTTGTTAACACTATAGAATAAATGTACATACACAATAATTATAACATAGTTATGCCGTACAATATACATGCATAATGTTGTACAATGTAACTTAAACAACAGCCTAAGTAAATCAGGTACTTTGATAGAAATACAAAACGACATAAGCATATTGATTTACAATCATTATATATATATATAACTGTCTAGTGTCTACCAATTAAAACGTTGTATCCATACTTTACATTTTGTCTTGAAAATATTTAAAGATCTGGATGTCTTAATTTCAAATGGTAGACAATTCCATATCTTTGGACCAGAGTATTCTAATGATTTCTTATACATTTCACATCTAGGTCTTGGAATATAGAGATCCATATTTGAAACATTTCTCAATGTCATATCTGAAGTAACTGAATTGCAATGTCTTAATTGACAATGTTCATTCAAATAATTCAATACAAGATTGTTCCTAATTTTGTACATTGTTACTGCTTTTTGAAAAATAATCCATTGGTCAAAAGTCATTATATTAATTTCAGACATTGATTCACGCAAAGAAATATAATCTTGGCCCAGAATGAATTTACAAGCTCGTCTTTGCAATCTTAATAATGTGTTGATATTTTGTTGTGTGGTGTTTCCCCATATGATACAACAATAATCAAAATGTGGTTGGATAATTATATGCCTTGTAATAAAGTATTGTGTAGTTCAGATTCACAATATACCGTTGGCGCAGATTAAAGCGTGTATGTGGTCATTCGTGTGGGAGGAAACCGGAGTACCCGGAGAAAACCCACCTGTCCGATCTGGCGACCACCGTGCCATCATCTCACATACTTCCCGGTCCGAGGATCGAACCCGTGTTGCATTGGTGAGAAGGGAGCGCGCTAACCACGCGCTATCAATATTGCACTATTATCCACAAACATATACCTCTGCAGGCCCGTCGTAACGTTATAAATAAAGGTATACACAATAAAACTGAATTAATTCAATATATAACCAAATGCAGATAATGCAGATAACCAAGAAGTTGTTAGACGGATATGTAGTCCAGTGGTAACACGCTGGACTGGTAATCCAGGGATCGCAGGCTCCAGGATACACCGTGCACGTAAAAGAACCAGAGGAGATTCTGGAATGGGTCTCTGTCTGTATCATGCACTATCCTCCAAAATCTAAAATAACTAATCTCTTCAGGAGGCGTCGCTCATATGGGCAACCAGTAGCGACGATAAATAAACGTAAAAACAGAAAAAACAAGAAGTTGTATCACAGATTGAATAGTTGTCGATGAATGAGTAGAACGATGGATGGTTAGGATGTGCTACACAGTTATTTCGACCCAGTCCAACAATCATCAAATCGATCAGTAACGTGTTTCATCTAATTACGGTATTTATCATAATAAATTGAGATGATTAGAAATTGTGATTACTGTTGTTTTTACGTTTATTTATCGTCGCTACCGGTTGCCCACATGAGCGACGCCTCCTGAAGAGATTAGTTATTTTAGATGTTGGAGGATAGTGCATGATTACTGTGTTTTATTTCCCTTTTATCTCCCCCTCCCGCCCCTATTTAAGTTTATTTAAAGTCGCTATCGGTTGGCCATTTGAGCGACGGGCAGTTTACCTAACAACACCTTTCCTGGACAGGCTCCAGCGATGAACCAGTACTTTGTGCACCAACCTCCGTAATAATCGTTTTCATATAAAGAGACACGATCTGAGCGGGGCTCGAACCCGTGACCATCAGTGATGATAGGTAGGTTACAATCTTGGGGAGGGCACTCGCTAATGTTGGTAAAACTTGTTGCCCAGCAACCCATTTGCTTCTAGATTTTATTCTTACAGTGTTCAAGTATAAGCGTAGCATTGCAGTTGTATCATTTTGCTTTTATATTTATCATGTTTATATTTGTGATTGTATTGTATATAAACAAGCAATAACATATGATTAAACTAAATAGATTACAATGGTATATAAGACAGCAAAATCTTAAATAACTTATTAAACAGTGAATCACTAAAGCTATCACTGGGGCAAATTTGGATATAAATTTCACTTTAATTTTACATTTTGCGCATTAGTGCCTTTTTTCGATTTCAGTATTTCAACATTTCTGGTTTTAATAAGTATTTCGTGGAAGTCGTGATAGCGCAGTGGATGAGCGTTCGCTTCAGGTGCGAAAGGTCCGGAGTTCGAGCCTCACTGGAGCCGTTACGATTGTGCCCTTAGGCAAGGCATTTAAATTCCACGTTGCCTCTTCTCTCTCCCTCGTGGCGATGGATTCCATCAGGAATGAGGTCTCGAGAGTGATTTATATAAGTTGAAATAACTTGTTTCGCAATCGAGCTCAAATAAATTTGTATAAACTAATAAGTATTTAATTTTCAATTAGCGACTGTTCCTCGGTTTTAATATGTAAATATAATAATATGTCGATAGACTGTGATAGTTTGATTATCTGTGATTAGATTAGTCTCTTATAATTATTTTATAATGAATGGTGTACTTTGTCACGATAATGTGTTGTGTATAGTTTATGTATTGTACAACGATGAGACTGAAACAAAGTTTCAAATTTAATGGCATAATCAGCAACTATATTTATTGCCTTTGGTCATTTACATTGATAGAAATATGGCAAAGACATCACAAAACATGTTGCAGATATACATATATAAACAAATACAATACATTTAAGAAACAGTAGTAATTGACAGGGTATTACTACGTATTTACATAGCTTATTTGATGTACTTATAAACATTAATCAAATATTTTTATTTTTGCATGAAACATGATAGATATAAATGTATTTATTGATGCAAAGCCCTGCTATGAAATAAAGAATATATATTTCAAGACAACAAACACGTACAGATCTACAATTTACTCAACGTGAACTATTCACAGTGACGAGTGGTCTGACATAACACGCTAAAAGTGGCATTGAAATGACGGTCACTGTCCGATTGTTAGCATGCATCCATTACCAAAACCAGTATTGCCCCAAGTGTTTCTGTACTGAAATTCAAATCAAGACATGTTCAATGTTCTTGAAAAATATATATTCTTAAATTCACTAGGATAGATTCTCCGTGGCAAACCATATGTGTGTGTTTTACGTTTATTTATCGTCGCTACCGGTTGTCCATATGAGCGACGCCTCCTGAAGAGATTAGTAATTTTAGATTTTGGATGATAGTGCAATGATACAGACAGAGACCCATTCCAGAGTCTCCTCTGGTTCTTTTACGTGCACGGTGTAAAGCACCGACACGAGACCTCGGTTTAACGTCCCATCTGAAAGACTGTTAATTTTATTAGGGTCAGACGTGGGATCGAACCTGCGATCCCTGGATTACCAGTCCACCGTTTTACCACTGGGCTACATATCCGGCAAACTATAATATCTCTAGCAAAGAAATGAATGTGTGTAAATTACTTTTTAGTATGTTTATTAAAATTCCAGGCATAAAAACGAGACCATCGCATATAGTGCAAATTGGTGATACTGAACATGAATATTAAATTAACTTATCGCTAATAGATATCTGTCTGCATTTGATGCACCTTAATGGTACACGCACTTTAATAACAAACAAATTGGCTGCTGGAACTTCCGACACATGTGCATGGCTTTTATCCTGACAAAAAAGCAGGCTTCTGCTAATAAATAATTAATTCCCTTAATTCTCATCCACATTCTAGAAAAACATCCAACAACGGTAACAGTTAACTTACCTTAACTTTACTTTGAACGTATAATTCATATATACCAATTGTATTTACACGACTTTGAGACGATAATGACCTCATTTACATAACTTATATATGTTGATTGGGTGACTTATGTGCTTTTCTGAACAATTATACTGTTAATTGGTAGATTTATGTGTTTTTCTCAACTTTGGAACTCGTTTGACTTTAGTACTTTAGTAAGTATATTATGTTCATTTTGTTACATAGAATTAATTGATTACGTTTGAAGCATATATGATTCACATATAGGACGGCAAGTTCAATTAGTTGTTAATTTAGAGACTTCTGCTGATTCTAATACCCCATTTATATCTAATATATACATTTCTTTAGAATGTGTTGCTCGTGGAGATGTTATAAGGATTAGATAATTAGAACATTTTGAAAACACAGCGCATCCTCTCCTCTCCAAAATCCTTTCTTGAATGTTCACAAAACATTTCAATTTGCACCAGTGCTAGGTTATGAATTGTGTTGCAATTACGTTCCGGGCATGTGATATTTAGCGGTTTTACCAACATTTTGACAACACAAACCCTGTCCACTGCAAATGGTTGTTTAGAAATGGCAGGTGTGTCCTAACAAAGTTGTATTTCGGCCAGGTCCATACATGTGTTGAAAGTGATTTTAAATAAGACGATGCGTTCTTGCTGGATACATTTGCATATAAAATAAAAACCACTTCATTTAATGTTTCTCAGATTTCTCAAGTACACTTTGATAATTGGAGCGCTGCTCGTTATTATAATAACTATGAACAGTGTTGTCGCTACATCGATGTTGGCTGAAGCCATCGACGCATAACATTGTTCAAGACTTGATTTAATCAGGAACTACTTTATCTGTGGCATAACAAGGTTATTCTATATTTCTTACTTGTGTTAGTGTAGTATTAAACTCAGTTTGCGTCAGCTTAGTTTAAACATATTTTATTTCCCAATATAATACATATTGAACAATGCATACACCACGCATAATCAGAATACAGAAACAGGATTAGAATGGAAGACAGAGTCTTATATAATTCTTCTCCTGCGTCAGCTTAATGGTATATTAAAAGCGAGGACAAGTAATCTTGTGCGATGTAGAACTCGTACTCCCATGTGCATATAATGCGATTTAAGAAGTATTTATCAATAAACTATAAGTAAGTAAGTAAGTAAGTCAGTAGGTAGGTAGGTAGGTAGGTAGGTAGGTAGGGAACACAATCATGCAACAATCCAGATAAGCGTTCCGTGTATCGGTCGGCCACAGATCTATGTAACAACAGTTTTAAAGTTTAAACTTTATTTATTTTACAACGATTACAAAGCAAGTTTTAACAACTTATATTAATCACTCTCGTTGGCGCGGAAGAAAGCGTATATGTTGTCATTCGTGTGGGAGGAAACGGAGCACCCGGAGAAAACCCACCAGTCCAGTCTGGCGACCACCGTACCATCTCACATACTTCGCGGTCCGAGGATCGACCACTGCGCTAATCGGATAGCCTAAGTTAGTGACAGCAGTTAGTGAATCACGTGATGGTATCCGAGAATGTGTGAGTAGAAGTATGAGAGAAATCCACCCTGACGGAATCACGGTACGAAAAACACATAGATTGACAAGGAAATACCCATTGATGTGTATGACACATTAAGGTCATGCGCGTTTCGTATCCATTGAGTTATCGATGATTACACGCAATGCAGCCAACTGATGGCTTGAGGCAATCGATGGGTACAGTAGACGGGTAATATGGCTTGAGGCAATCGATGGGTAGAGTAGACGGGTAATATGGCTTGAGGCAATCGATGGGTACAGTAGACGGGTAATATGGCTTGAGGCAATCGATGGGTACAGTAGACGGGTAATATGGCTTGAGGCAATCGATGGGTAGAGTAGACGGGTAATATGGCTTGAGGCAATCGATGGGTACAGTAGACGGGTAATATGGCTTGAGGCAATCGATGGGTACAGTAGACGGGTAATATGGCTTGAGGCAATCGATGGGTAGAGTAGACGGGTAATATGGCTTGAGGCAATCGATGGGTACAGTAGACGGGTAATATGGCTTGAGGCAATCGATGGGTACAGTAGACGGGTAATATGGCTTGAGGCAATCGATGGGTAGAGTAGACGGGTAATATGGCTTGAGGCAATCGATGGGTACAGTAGACGGGTAATATGGCTTGAGGCAATCGATGGGTACAGTAGACGGGTAATATGGCTTGAGGCAATCGATGGGTACAGTAGACGGTGATATGGCTTGAGGCAATCGATGGGTACAGTAGACGGGTAATATGGCTTGAGGCAATCGATGGGTACAGTAGACGGGTGATATGGCTTGAGGCAATCCATGGGTACAGTAGACGGGTAATATGGCTTGAGGCAATCCATGGGTACAGTAGACGGGTAATATGGCTTGAGGCAATCGATGGGTACAGTAGACGGGTAATATGGCTTGAGGCAATCGATGGGTACAGTAGACGGGTAATATGGCTTGAGGCAATCGATGGGTACAGTAGACGGGTAATATGGCTTGAGGGAATCGATGGGTACAGTAGACGGGTAATATTGCTTGAGGAAATCGATGGGTACAGTAGACGGGTAATATGGCTTGAGGCAATCGATGGGTACAGTAGACGGGTAATATGGCTTGAGGCAATCGATGGGTACAGTAGACGGGTAATATGGCTTGAGGCAATCGATGGGTACAGTAGACGGGTATTATAGCTTGAGACAATCGATGGGTACAGTAGACGGGTGATATGGCTTGAGGCAATCGATGGGTACAGTAGACGGGTAATATGGCTTGAGGCAATCGATGGGTACAGTAGACGGGTAATATGGCTTGAGGCAATCGATGGGTATAGTAGACGGGTGATATGGCTTGAGGCAATCGATGGGTACAGTAGACGGGTAATATGGCTTGAGGCAATCGATGGGTACAGTAGACGGGTATATGGCTTGAGGCAATCGATGGGTACAGTAGACGGGTAATATGGCTTGAGGAATCGATGGGTACAGTAGACGGGTGATATGCTTGAGGCAATCGATGGGTACAGTAGACGGGTAATATGGCTTGAGGCAATCGATGGGTACAGTAGACGGGTAATATGGCTTGAGGAAATCGATGGGTACAGTAGACGGGTAATATGGCTTGAGGCAATCGATGGGTACAGTAGACGGGTATTATAGCTTGAGGCAATCGATGGGTACAGTAGACGGGTAATATGGCTTGAGGCAATCGATGGGTACAGTAGACGGGTGATATGGCTTGAGGCAATCGATGGGTACAGTAGACGGGTAATATGGCTTGAGGCAATCGATGGGTACAGTAGACGGGTAATATGGCTTGAGGCAATCGATGGGTACAGTAGACGGGTAATATGGCTTGAGGAAATCGATGGGTACAGTAGACGGGTAATATGGCTTGAGGCAATCGATGGGTACAGTAGACGGGTATTATAGCTTGAGGCAATCGATGGGTACAGTAGACGGGTAATATGGCTTGAGGAAATCGATGGGTACAGTAGACGGGTGATATGGCTTGAGGCAATCGATGGGTACAGTAGACGGGTAATATGGCTTGAGGCAATCGATGGGTACAGTAGACGGGTAATATGGCTTGAGGCAATCGATGGGTACAGTAGACGGGTGATATGGCTTGAGGCAATCGATGGGTACAGTAGACGGGTAATATGGCTTGAGGCAATCGATGGGTACAGTAGACGGGTAATATGGCTTGAGGCAATCGATGGGTACAGTAGACGGGCAATATGGCTTGAGGCAACCAATGGGTACAGTAGACGGGTAATATGGCTTGAGGCAATCGATGGGTACAGCAGACGGGTAATATGGCTTGAGGCAATCGATGGGTACAGTAGACGGGTAATATGGCTTGAGGCAATCGATGGGTACAGTAGACGGGTAATATGGCTTGAGGCAATCGATGGGTACAGTAGACGGGTAATATGGCTTGAGGCAATCGATGGGTACAGTAGACGGGTAATATGGCTTGAGGCAATCGATGTGTACAGCAGACGGGTAATATGGCTTGAGGCAATCGATGGGTACAGTAGACTGGTAATATGGCTTGAGGCAATCGATGGGTACAGTAGACGGGTCATATGGCTTGAGGCAATCGATGGGTACAGTAGACGGGTAATATGGCTTGAGGCAATCGATGGGTACAGTAGACGGGTAATATGGCTTGAGGCAATCGATGGGTACAGTAGACGGGTAATATGGCTTGAGGCAATCGATGGGTACAGTAGACGGGTAATATGGCCTGAGGCAATCGATGGGTACAGTAGACGGGTAATATGGCTTGAGGCAATCGATGGGTACAGTAGACGGGTAATATGGCTTGAGGCAATCGATGGGTACAGTAGACGGGTAATATGGCTTGATGCAATCGATGGGTACAGTAGACGGGTATTATGGCTTGAGGCAATCGAGGGGTACAGTAGACGGGTAATATGGCTTGAGGTAGCAAACTCCACTGTACAATCGATGGTTACTAGCAAATAGCTGACGAATACTATGGATTGAGGTAGCAAACTCCACTGTACAATCGATGGTTACTAGCAAATAGCTGACGAATACTATGGATTGAGGTAGCAAACTCCACTGGGCAATCGATGGTTACTACGAATACTATGGATTGAGGTAGCAAACTCCACTGGGCACTCGATGGTTACTACGAATACTATGGATTGATGTAGCAAACTCCACTGGGCACTCGATTGTTACTACGAATACTATGGATTGAGGTAGAAACTCCACTGGGCAATCGATGGTTACTACGAATACTATGGATTGAGGTAGAAACTCCACTGGGCACTCGATGGTTACTACGAATACTATAGATTGAGGTAGAAACTCCACTGGGCAATCGATGGTTACTACGAATACTATGGATTGAGGTAGCAAACTCCACTAGGCAATCGATGATTACTAGCAAACAGCTGATGAATACTATATATTGAGGTAGCAAACTCCACTGGGCACCCGTTACTAGCAAATAGCCGAATAATATGGCTTGAGATGCAAACTCCATTGGGAAACCGATTGCTACATCCGCTGGATAGCTTGTTGTAGCAAACGGAAACAATTCGCCCTCAACATTAGTTTTGCATTACCTAGAAACATCGCATGAACTAGGCATTGTCCTCAGAATACCTGTTATGGAAATAATAACAGCTAGACAACTTCGAGATGCATTGACACTTTTCCTATTCAGATTCATGTGACCAAAATAGCAAGTTGTCCAAAAGTATGTCCTCCTTCGATATATTCAGCAACCAGATATATGTGATCTTTACTCAGTGCATACTCCTTTAAGAATAGTATAATAATATTCAATATACACATAGAACGCTAACAGTTCCTCGTCTCTTCCGGCTTCTTCCAATCCATGTATAGCATGGGGCGATGATATTATCAAGTGGTCACTTAACAACACAGTTGTTCTTCAATCCATGCATAGCATAGGGCGATGATATTATCAAGTGGTCAGTCACTTAACAACACAGTTGTTCTTCAATCCATGTATAGCATGGGGCGATGATATTACCAAGTGGTCACTTAACAACACAGTTGTTCTTCAATCCATGTATAGCATGGGGCGATGATATTACCAAGTGGTCACTTAACAACACAGTTGTTCTTCCAATCCATGCATAGCATGGGGCCATGATATTATCAAGTGGTCACTTAACAACACAGTTGTTCTTCAATCCATGTATAGCATGGGGCGATGATATTACCAAGTGGTCACTTAACAACACAGTTGTTCTTCAATCCATGCATAGCACGGGGCGATGATATTATCAAGTGGTCACTTAACAACACAGTTGTTCTTCAATCCATGCATAGCATGGGGCGATGATATTATCAAGTGGTCACTTAACAACACAGTTGTTCTTCCAATCCATGCATAGCATGGGGCGATGATATTATCAAGTGGTCACTTAACAACACAGTTGTTCTTCAATCCATGCATAGCACGGGGCGATGATATTATCAAGTGGTCACTTAACAACACAGTTGTTCTTCAATCCATGCATAGCATGGGGCGATGATATTATCAAGTGGTCACTTAACAACACAGTTGTTCTTCCAATCCATGCATAGCATGGGGCGATGATATTATCAAGCGGTCACTTAACAACACAGTTGTGTGCTATAGCAAATGCCCATCATTACTTGTTTCACATGTGTGGTCCATTGACCAAGAGATCAGTCATATGGAGTTATCAAGGTTACACTCTTCAAAAGATTCATCAGGGGTTTGTCTTGTGTCATATCATATTTGCATTGAGTAGCAACTAGTATACATGTTTGACCCATCGACACTTTTCTCTTCTGTGCACGTACTTGTAATGCTTGGTCATATATTCTGTTGTTTATCAGTGCCATCAGCATCAGCACTATTTGCAGCTTCAGTCTTTGCATTCAATATCCCCTCATTCGCCTCATTGTTTGCATTGCCATCATTTCAGAGGTAGCTTTCATGAGTAGACATAGTGTTGTGATGATAACATATCAGCTGAGTTCAGGTGTTCTTGGAGCGAGCATGCCTCTCTTTCAATGGTTTTGAAAGTGTCAATGTGTTCACCATCAAAGTTACTTAATCACACTTCCATAACTGTTCATAATCCTATAATACCAGTTATTGCTATAACGTGTACTATCTGCAAGTGTACGCAAACAAACGATAACACAGTGCTTAATCCATATATAAATTTTGAACCTCAAGGATTATATTTACATAATGGATTTGAAGAAAACGAGGATATAAATAACAATAAAATACACTTTCCATATACTATAGATCTGAGAACACAACAATTTACATTCCGACAATGTTTATGTATAATTTATGCAGATGTGATAACATTGGTCATATAGAACGTTTTCGGCATTGTTAGCTTTGATCGTTTCGATGTCATTTAGCGGTAATAAGTGTTGTTTAGACGTGGTGTACTTGAATCTAAGTATTTGCTGTGTGTCTTTGACAAGTATATTGCTCTTGTGTATATGTATATATCTCTCTCTCTCTCTCTCTCTCTCTCTCTCTCTCTCTCCTCTCTCTCTCTCTCTTCTCCTCCCTCTCTCTCTCTCTCTCTCTCTCTCTCTCTCTCTCTCTCTCTCTCTCTCTCTCTCTCTCTCTCTCTCTCTCTCTCTCTCTCTCTCTCTCTCTCTCTCTCTCTCTCTCTCTCTCTCCTCTCTCTCTCTCTCTCTCTCTCTCTCTCTCTCCTCTCTCTCTCTCTCCGTTCTCTCGCGCCGTTTAACCTAGTATTTGCTAATCTTAATCATCTGTGGTTCTGATCATCTAACACGTGTACTATTCACCGACATCTGCCTCATTATCCAAACAAAACGTCAAACATACGTATCGTGATCTTTATAATAATGTAATAATGGCTTTAATAATTAGCGAATGATTTTTCGTATGCGTCCGATTGTAATTTTCATTCAGATCTGTGTCAGCGGCAATATGTGGTTCAGTTTAGTAACAATAAACTGGATTTGTCAGGGAATAGTTTGTGTGAATTATATATAGAGAGCAGCGCATTCCGCGATGGACCGTATTTCGACAAGTTCCAGTCACAGACCGTTGACGTTTGTACAGTAAACAAAAGCACATCGTTGTTTTACTTTACAACACCCACCTATCAATAGTGACGATTCTTGTATGTAGTTGTGTTTCCCCCGCAACGATCTAGCGGCGAAATCTGGGTTTGAAAAGACGATTCTGAAATGTAGTTTTCCTAACATTGTTCAGTGAATCCACAACATTGGTGATATATATAACTCTGTAGATGATGGTTTATGAAAATTACGCTATTTATGTACATTGTTATCTTCAAATGGAGATGGCAAACACACCGCGCACACATTCTGTTTCCCCCTGGTAAGGGATACGTAATTCATATGCAAATGTCTTCTAGTGTTATCAATAGCGATTAATCATTTATAGAGTTATTGCCTAATTTGTAAATAGATGTCCATAAAGAGGTAATTTACTATTCATTTTATTTTCTATTATTTATTGTAGCTCTCATGCGAAACAAGTCTTTAGCACATTATTTAATCGCTCTGGTCATTTCTGATCGAATCTGGGACATCGCCATTAGGACGAGAGAATATGCAGTGTATATTGCTTAAGAGAACAACCACCATGATTTATCGTCGCTACCGGTTGCCCATATGAGCGACGCCTCCTGAAGAGATCAGTCATTTTAGGTTTTTGGAGGATAGTGCAATGATACCCATTCCCCCATTCCAGAGTCTCCTCTTGTTCTTTTACGTGCACGGTGCACAGCACCGACACGAGACCTCGGTTTAACGTCCCATCTGAAAGACTGTTAATTTTATTAGGGTCAGACGGGGATCGAACCTGCGATCCCTGGATTACCAGTCCATCGTGTTACCACTGGACTACAGATCCGTCTGCTTAAGAGAACAACCACCATGTTTATATCTGAGTTCAATCTGACAAACCGTCCGTTACGATGGAGACACAGCATCCATTACACCACCAATACTAGGTTCACAAGTAACAGTTAGTCTATGGGAATGGAAGGTTTCAATCAATACATTGTTGTTGAAATATAAGATTGTACTTACAATATCCAGGCTGTCCGATTAGCGCAGTGATTAGCGCGCTCACTTCTCACCAATGCAACCCGGGTTCGATCCTCCGACCGGGAAGTATGTGAGATGGTACGGTGGTCGCCAGATCGGACATGTGGGTTTCTCCGGGTACTCCGGTTTCATCCCACACGAATGACCACAATATACGCTTTCATCCGCGCCAACGAGAGTGATTAATATAAGTTGTTAGAACTTGCTTCGCAATCGTTGTAAAATAAATAAAGTTTAATGAATTACAATCTCCAACAGTTATACATTATCTCAACATACAGTACATTATCAGTGGATGTCGTGATAGCGCAGTGGTAGTACGTTCGCTTCAGATGCGAAAGACCCGGAGTTCGAGCCCCGCTGAAGCCGATACGCTTGTACCCTTAGGCAATGCATAGACACTCTATTATCTTCTATCTCCCTCGTGGCGATGGATTCCACCAGGAATGAGGTCTCAAGAGTGATTAATATAAATATAAGTTGTAAGAACTTGCTTCGCAATCGAACATTCTCAGTAGAAACAAGTACACATACTGGGATAGGTAACATACATTTATTTTAGCTCGATTGCGAACGAAGTGCTTACAGCATTAGTATAATCGCTCTCGAGACCTCATTCCTGATAGAATACATCGCCACGAGGGAGAGAGAAGAGGCTGTGTGGATTTAAGTGTTTTGCCTAAGGGCACCACCACCGTGGTTTCAACGGGGCTCGAACTCACAACCTCTCGATTACAAGGCGGTCATCGTATCAGTTTCAACGCCCAGGTACAAAGGTTTGAATAAATCGAATCAGTGCGCGCTAACAACTCTCAGCTGCAATTCGTAACCATGCTGGTAATATACGTAATACCGACGCTACATTCATCAAGTATATATATTCACACGAGACTAATGTTCCGGTTACAGACGAATATGTAGTCCAGTGGTAACACGCTGGACTGGTAATCCAGGGATCGCAGGTTCGATCCCCCGTCTGACCCTAATAAAATTAACAGTCTTTCAGATGGGACGTTAAACCGAGGTCTCTTGTCGGTGCTTTACACCGTGCACGTAAAAGAACCAGAGGAGACTCTGGAATGGGTCTCTCTCTCTCTCTCTGTGTATCATTGCACTATCCTCCAAAAATCTAAAATAACTAATCTCTTCAGGAGGCGTCGCTCATATGGGCAACCGGTAGCGACGATAAATAAACGTAAAACACATGTTCCGCTTATGATACACTATCACATTAGCGAGTCGCATCTCTAGTACATTATAATACAGTAGTTATTTAATTGAATTCATTATCACATATGATTTCTATTTCAGACATTGATACTTTGAAAACAATATGAAGTGAAAGGTGCCTTTGATCAGCATTATCTGGGGACACATTACGTGTAATAAGTGCAAATGGATTTATCAGAATGTTGTCGAATCGTCGTGTTCCTTGTTACACTCATACAGCTGATCACATTTGGACACGGTAAGTGTATAAACGCATGTAATGCTCTATGCATGCGATGAATATTATATAATGTGTGTTTGTTTTACCGTTTATTTATCGTCGCTACCCTTTGCCCATATGGACGACGCCTCCTGAAGAGATTAGTCATTTTCTATTTTTGGAGGATAGTGCAATGATAAAGACATCGACCCATTCCAGAGTCTCCTCTGGTTATTTTACGTGCACGGTGTACAGTGCAGACACGAGACCTCGGTTTAAAGTCCCACCCGAAAGACTGTTAATTTTATTAGTGTCAGACTGTGGATCGAGACCTGCGATTCCTGGATTACCAGTCCAGCGTGTTACCACTTGACTAAGCGCCGTCTGTGAATAATGGTGATATAATTAGACATGTATGCTGGTCACAATTGTGAAACCGTTTGGGAAATATTAAAATTTGGAAATGATCATGCGAAATCGGATTTATTTTATAATATAATTATATATTTAACTATCGATTGACGTGCATGCTACAAACGTTTCTTTCTTGTCGAGTAATGATGGATACTCGTTATTTATATTAGCCGATTCCCTATGCATAAATTGTATACTTAGAATGTGGTGCACACCAGATAGTCCTTGTGGATCAGTGGTCCAGTGGATAACACGCTGGGCCGTGAATCCAGGGGTTGTGAGTTCGATCCGCTGTTCCATCCTAATAATTATTATAATAGTCACTGAACAGAGGTACCATGTATCGATGCTATGTACCTGGCATGTAATGTAAAACAAGTGATGCGTCTCTTACATCTTATACTATCCTCTAACGAGTAAAATGAGTAACTTACTTCTGGAGCCTGGACTTGCGGGGGAGGATTCCGTTTATTTACCCTCGCCGCCGGTAAACCATATGGGCGAGCAGGAATTGCGGGGACGACGATACATTCAGGATATACTAAATACCGGATGTAGGCCTACTAAGTATCGGATCTATTAGAAATAGTCATGGTAATGGCGCATATATTGTCCAATAATAATGTGTTCAATATCTTAAGTGTAATATTAATGATCTGTTTGTTGATCTCGTTTGTAGATAATCGTCGTTTACGGATATGTATTATCAAATCACTATCGATTTTATATGCCAAGCTTTCTGAATTTGAATATGAATTATAGTTCAATTTGAAGACAAAATGGCGTTTTCTTCGAATGAGCTGTATTTGAAATAATTTGATATCATGACCCAGAGTTCCTCAATAGTGTCTTTAGTATTATAGTAAATGAGTTTAGTATTATAGTAAATGAGCTTAGTATTATAGTAAATGAGCTTAGTATTATAGTAAATGAGTTTAGTATTATAGTAAATGAGCTTAGTATTATAGTAAATGAGCTTAGTATTATAGTAAATGAGTTTAGTATTATAGTAAATGAGCTTAGTATTATAGTAAATGAGCTTAGTATTATAGTAAATGAGTTTAGTATTATAGTAAATGAGCTTAGTATTATAGTAAATGAGCTTAGTATTATAGTAAATGAGTTTAGTATTATAGTAAATGAGTTTAGTATTATAGTAAATGAGCTTAGTATTATAGTAAATGAGCTTAGTATTATAGTAAATGAGCTTAGTATTATAGTAAATGAGCTTAGTATTATAGTAAATGAGTTTAGTATTATAGTAAATGAGTTTAGTATTATAGTAAATGAGCTTAGTATTATAGTAAATGAGTTGTTTATAGTAAATGAGTTTAGTATTATAGTAAATGAGCTTAGTATTATAGTAAAGAGTTGTTTTGTATGAGTTTAGTATTATAGTAAATGAGTTTAGTATTATAGTAAATGAGCTTAGTATTATAGTATATGAGCTTAGTATTATAGTAAATGAGCTTAGTATTATAGTAAATGAGCTTAGTATTATAGTAAATGAGCTTAGTATTATAGTAAATGAGCTTAGTATTATAGTAAATGAGTTTAGTATTATAGTAAATGAGCTTAGTATTATAGTAAATGAGCTTTTGTGAAAATAATATTTGTAAATTGCTTTCCTCTGAATAATTTGGAAATAGGTGTGTTTCTTTGTTTGTTTTGTGGGTTTGATATCGAACCGATAGCTTCGGTCAAACGGTGACTCTCCAGCCTATCCGAGCAGCATTGCAGACAACGGCGAACCTACCGCAAGCCAGCAGCGGTGAGGGTCAATGGCCTTAACCACTCGGCCCTTAACTTTGATGAAAGTGAATATTTACTAAAGTTAACACTAGGATAAAGTAAAACACACACACATATATATATACATGATAAGTGTAGCAGTTTATTTTCTGTAATACTCTACATTTACATCCAAAATGGGTAACGATTAAAATAATCTATATCTTTAAACACAATTAAAGGAACAAATACATATCAAGATTTAAAGGGAGATCAGATGTTTACAAACAATGCAAGTGCATTGTGGATCAATGGGTAATAGTAGTCACGTGAATAATACATGTATGGTAGCGATATTCATTGATTGCATCATCGATGACGTATCGCTGTTCTCACAGTGACGTAACTTCACGGCAGTGTTCGTACTATACAGTTATCCAATGAAATGATTTGAATTTGGATGCGGAAATAAACTGAAACTGCCAGATTTGTTCGTGATATCTAATTAGCATAAAGTAGTCCTCTTGTTTACCCAGTTAGACAGATTTCTTTCACCCCCGCCCAAAAAACAGCACCAAAAGCCTGTGTGTGGTGAGGACATGACTGTCTCAATTTACATTTTTTTAATAATAATTTCTTCAGATTTTAAAAACCAGTTTGAACAAAATAAATTAAATTCTCAATCAAGCATAGGCCTATTGTAAATTAATATTTTTGAAAATAAACTTCACACTATTTTTCATTTGTCTTTTGGGGTTTAAAGTCGCACCGGCAGCTTAGGTCATATGGCGACTCTCAAATGTTCGTACACATGGGTTTAGTTTATACACATTTAATTTAGCTCGATTGCGAAACAAGTTCTTATAACTTATATTAATCACTCGGCAGACCTCATTCCTGATGGAATCCATCGCCACGAGGGAGAGAGAAGAGGCAACGTGAAGATTAAATGCCTTTCCTCAGGGCACAATTGTAACGGCCCCAGCGGGACTCGAACTCCGGACCTTTCGCACCTGAAGCGAACGCTCATCCACTGCGCTATAAGCCTATAACTCTATATCACATGGATTTCCGTCGGGATGCAAATCCGTTTTATATTTTACCGTATTGTTTATGTTTCTCTAGAATTACGCATTGCACGTTCAATGATTATTAGGTTGGATGGCGTACTAGTAATTTGAAAGGAAAATTCCGACGAAGGCCATGTGATAATATAGAGTTATATTATATTTCGTCCATTGTGTATATGCGGTCACAGAGGGTCTCTGTTTTCCGCCATTTCAGTCTAGAGTAGGGGTAGGTCTTACTCCACATTAGTCTAAATTAGGGGTATGTTTGTAATCATTTCACTCTAAATTAGAGTAGGTCTAGACATTTGGCCACTCATTCTAGCGATATATCTTCCAGATGGCCGGAACTTGGGACTTTCTGTTGTGCGTTTTCTAAAGTGATTTAAGAACGACACTTTTAAGCCTCATATTTGAGCAAACGACCTGTAAACTGTTAGTGTAGTCCGTATTATCCAGTGTTATGGTTCAAGTTCGTGAAGAGTTCATGGCCGTGTCATGGTTTTAAAGTTAGAGTCACAGGTATATTGACCAGGCCACATCCCACCCTCTGTTGGTACCATAAGTAGGATTGTGGCCGCTTACCACCCGGACAACTAACACATCTTGAAACCGGCAGATATTCATATTTGGTAGTAAACCACCATTAGGACGACTTGGTGAAATAATACATCGATACGTGCTGTAAGACTCAGAGGTATATATCTACATATACCAAAGAGGCATAGTACGCGAACACGGATCATGTCAAATGAACCCCCGCTAACAAATTTTATTCTCACCGTGCTCACCAGTTAATAAATTCGGCATTGTTCATTGCCAAAATGACCGAGTTTGGCGTGTTCAATCGCCTGCAGCAACGAATGCAGTTGTTCGCGGGCGGTGCACGAACACGGGTTCCTGGTCTCCGGTCAACGTGGAGTCCGATTATTTCTTAAATATATTTTGTAAATATATAAGCCAGTTGATTATCGAACGAACGAACGAACGAACGAACGAACGAACGAAGAACGAACGAACGAACGAACGAACGAACGAACGAACGAACGAACGAGAACGAACGAACGAACGAACGAACGAACGAACGAACGAACGAACGAAAGAACGAACGAACGAACGAACGAACGAACGAACGAACGACGAAACGACGAACGAACGAACGAACGAACGAACGAACGAACGAACGAAACGAACGAACACGAACGAACGAACGACGAACGAACGAACGAACGAACGAACGAACGAACGAACGAACGAACGAACGAACGAACGAACGAACGAACGAACGAACGAACGAACGAACGAACGAACGAACGAACGAACGAACGAACGAACGAACGAACGAACGAACGAACGAACGAACGAAATGAATGAACGAACGAACATATTTTATTCACATAAACTATACAGTTTTTAGTGACATAGCAATATTACATTCTACAACATAAGTATAAAATTATGACAACAAATGTAGGTGATAATTATTGGCATACCATATTACTATAGGGATGAACTATAGTATATAATTTTACTTACTCGAAATCTTAAATCATTTCTAAATGCAATCCTAATTATAGTGACATCTATATATGCGATATACTGTATTTCAGTACAACATATCAATAAATACTATTTACAACAAAAAGTGAAATATAAACCTGATACTAGTGTATTTTAAAATGGACAACATATTGAAAAAACCGTATCTGTATCGTTTAGTCGATTGTTCAGATCAATCAAGTCGTATACAGAACAGTATGCAATACATATTCCATACTAGGATACAGCGTTAGGTGGAACACACCAAACTAAAATCCACTTCCAAGAAATATATCACAGAGTGTTGCCGGTTCAGTGATTGGGTCGATCCCTACCTACGAGGCTCCCGCTACACCTGTGACACTCTCCTCGGAATAGATTCCATTTGACTGTTACACCAATACTATTCTCAGTATGGGCTATCATATAAAAAGTATTGTTCAACGAATTCTATAATTGTGACCTCATGATTATATGTTGATCTAAGCAAAGATAAACATTCAATATAATTGTACATGTATAAGAAATATTAATATCAGTTTTAAAGACCTCGAGGAACGGTTTATGACACTATTCAATACATTCAATATAGCATAGACCATAATGTTGGATTTGTATTATATATAACAGTATTTGAGAAACCAATTTAGCCCGTATACCGACCCCACTCTCCAATGTTGACGGGGACCAATAAATGGGCAAACTTGTTTTGCTGAAAGTACAAAAAAAAAATTGCGCCATGTTGCATGAAGCAAATTAAAACTTGCTTGAATACCGTTGTCTCATTGTCACTGCTATCTTATATTTGGTTATATAGTCTTGTATTAATTGGTACATTGTTGCCAACTAGTTCACGTTTCCAATGCAATATAATTATGTGCTCCTGTTTCGCACCACATACGACTTCCAACGAACTCATCAATAGAAAAGGCTGCCAAGGGCATGATAAAAAGTAGCATTAATGTACACGATAATCAGTTTACAAGACGGAACTGTAAACAGTGTCACGAATTCAATTCAATACGGGCTCTCAGCGCGTATTTGAAATTAGAATTTGGAAATATGTTCTCACTCGTGATGCTCGCTCGCTCTTTTATAACAAGGTAAGAAACAGCTATTGTCACAGACGGATCTGTAGTCCAGTGGCAACACACTGGACTGGTAATCCAGGGATCGCAGGTTCGATCCCCCGTCTGACCCTAATAAAAATTAACAGTCTTTCAGATGGGACGTTAAACCGAGGTCTCGTGTCGGTGCTTTACACCATGCACGTAAAAGAACCATAGGAGATTCTGGAATGGGTCTCTGTCTGTATCATACACTATCCTCCAAAAATCTAAAATAACTAATCTCTTCAGGAGGCGTCGCTCATATGGGCAACCGGTAGCGACGATAAATAAACGTAAAACACACACACGCTATTTTCATCTGTATTTGGGTGCTATCATTAACTATATCTATTTCACTGTTATTTGGCCCTAACAAACAACCTGGAAATGCTCTAGAATGCACCAAATGCAAATTACACCATTTTCTTTCCACTTGGAAACATCTCCGAACCACCTCACGCCCCCTAACATCAATCCTGACTTGTACAGGTTGTTCGTAAAACCTAATGTACCCGCTACAACCGCGTTTGAGTTAATCATACTGGTAAACGCATATTTTAATTACATTCGAATAATCTATATTACTCGACTTGTATTTGTCAATAAAACACCAGAATAACGAATGTAGACGGTTAATTGACATCATTTTCATCATACATCAATTGATAACAAGTTAATAAGAAATGCTCCCAAAGGAAATATCGTTGATATTACGTATTTCCTTTACACGCGTTTCTTGTTCTCGAGTTTCTAGAACTTGTTTCATGAATTCCCAGTTGTCAAAGCAATGCACGATAATGGATTAACTAAACAGAGAGCTCTATTGGAGGTAAATATCGTATATCGCATACGTTCCACGTCAGAGACATTACGCCTAAAATATTCTTCTCGGAAATTTCGACGACAAAATAAATTAGATTAAGCGGATAAGAGTCTGGTTCCTTTGTCCCATGAAATAGCACATAATGTGCAACGCAACGATTATTATACACAATTTCAGATCAATCATACAGGCAAGCTGCAAAACCAATGCTGTGCCAACCAATAAAGGTTGTAAAACAACAAATAAATTGCCTATTAAATACATAGTAAAAACATATATATTTCCAATCTTTCATTTCTTCTGACACCACATCCACTGTGAAGAGGTATTCAAATGAAACTGTAAAAGATCAAAACTCTTCCAATTATAATGTTTTCCATATCCGGTGCTCATCTGTGAATAACATCAGTGTTTACACACTGTATTCCTCCGCCAAATAATACAGTATGGCCTGAAATCTTATACCACACCTTTTCTACACATCAACGTAGTTTAAACATTATTTGTGTCAGTATTTGTACAGATTTAGATTTATTCTTTATTTCAGTCTCATCGTTGTACCATACATAAAATATACACAACAAATTATCGTGGCAAAGTACAACACCATTCATTATAAAAGAATTATAAGAGACTAATCTAATCACAGATAATCAAACTATCAGTCATATTATTATATTTACATATTAAAACCGAGGAAAATTAAATACTTATTAAAACCAGAAATTTTGAAATACTGAAATGGAAAAAAAGCACTAATGCGCAATTAAGAAATGTTTAAAAAAAATCAGTTATCAACCTAGATCGCGGTTGAACTAATTAGCAGCTGTTTCTCGGAATGGATAAGAGACACACACACTCAATAAATCAAATGGATACATTATTTACATAAATAAAAGGATCGTCTTTGAAGAATATAAAAACAGGTCATCAAGAAATGAACAGCTTACATATAATTTAACAGCAGTAGACTGAAATGGATTAGAACGAAAGAAAACTTATATAGTTCTTCTCCCTGTCAATTGATTGATATACAGGGAAATAAAATCATCAACTTGTCTGAAGTCTTCTCATGTCACATAATTTCTCACAAAACACAAAAATTATACACTGCTTGTCATGCAAATGCAGTTTTACCAAAAAGAAAAATGAACTATGTTAGTTATTGGGACTACATTCGATACATACATGCCTATTTACGTGTATACAACCTACACCCTAAAACCTTTGCTGCTGATACAGGTAGAACCAGAGAATATCACTGGGAGAGATGCAAACCACAGTGTTGGTATTTAAGCAAAGAACACATGCTTGATTTGTAAGGACAACATCAAGACCACGTGGTATGGCTTATTTGAAATCTCATACTATAAGTATGAAAATTGCACATCAACTAAAGAAGTTATGACATGTTCATTATATTAAATAGAAAATTATGAAAATGATTAATAAAAACAAGGTATACTAATTTTAATTATTAAATCTTCCATTTCTATGCAAAATCAGTTTATTTGTGTCAGTTGAATATGTTTTCATTATTTTGCCTAAGAGGAAGTCATATTGATGACGTTATAACTACCCATAAATATCAAATATCAAATTGACAACAATATTTCAAGGTTTCAAATGCATAATTGCATTATATAACGTTTTCCCCCAGTATTATAGCATTTATCTTTTCACCAGCGTCAGTTAGCGTGATTACTATAATCCGTAATTTCATTTTCGGCATGCACATTTACTGCGTTGCTTTGGGCCGAGACAATAAATGCGAATTGCACATTAATCACTCACTAAAGACAATGCTTCATTGCATAGGACCTTCATTCCAGAAAGTCAGATGATAAACGTCAGACGAAATGTAAGGGGAAATCTATGATTCATCATACACACGTTTCATCAACAGTTAACGACACCGGTCATTCAAGGGTAGACGGTTATTGGCCGCCAAATGACTCGACTTGCAAGAACTTTAAGAATCCATGACGTTTCAGAGTCAGGGTTTAAACGTTCTAGGCTTGAGTGTGATGAAAACTGGATATCGATAGGCAGGAAACGAATGATATGCAATCATTTAAAGGCGTGTGGTTGAGGTTCCTATATCTGCGCCCTATTATTTTAATCGAATACTGCTTGGTGATCAGAATATTTTTCTCGAGGACAAAGCCCCTTTTATTCACATACAAGTACATAATAATACATAGATACACGTGGTCATTAACATAAAACATATGACAATTATATGAGATGCAATTAACGGTAATCAATATATATATATATATTGTTGTTTCTTTGTTGCTGTTGTTGTTGTTGTTGTTGTTGTAATTCCCCAACCTCCACACGTAAATACTGTTGCATTACGTCGAAATCGAAATGTGATGTATTGTGAAGGATGAATATTCTTAGTATCTCATACCATCTGCCTACCTGTTACCACTAAAATGCCAAAAGAAAGGTGTATGGATATATTTTTGTTATAGTACGAAATTTATTTCAAATATATTAATAATTTGATCATCACATTGCCATTTTATTTGATTGTAAACATTTGTTTTAATCAGACTATATAATATATGTCGTTCTGATATCATTCTGGAACTATATTTGGCACTCAGTTTTGTTCTAAATTATTAATCAATAACTGTTCTGCTTTTCTTCTATACCATTTAATCATATGTGCATAATGTATCTAGTTCTCTCCATTTATCACATTATTATTCACATAGTCCATGATTGTAAATTGCACTATTTTGTGTTGACTATTCTTATTGTTGAACATGTCCGGTATGTGTAGCTTATATCTAAATTACACAACATTTCTTTATTGCCACCATGGATTACTTATAAATATTATTATACATGTTTATTTAAAGTCAAATTCCTGTTTAGAAAGACATTGTATTGTATGCGAGTGCCCAGATCGCTATATCTGCAATGTCACTAACTAAGCGAATGGAACTGGATACAAACATGTAAACATTGCCAAGCCACTCAGGAAAGCTCGGAAACGATGGGTGATACTAATTTGTATATGGTGCGCTCTGAACATATGTAAATTACGGGCACGTGACTAGATTGCGAGCGTGGAGTTGTGGAAAAAGCCGATTAAATTCTGGAGAATAGTTATCGTTAAAAGACTGGGGTAATCAAATAATACTTTGATTTTGTTCCAGTACGTTTAAAATGTCTTCGATGACATTTCTGTACTGATACACTTAGGTAAGAATGGTTTTATAATGCGTACACTTACATGATACCAACCGTTTATGAAATTGCGAACACATAAATATGACTTATGAAAAGGTACGTCTGCTATTAACATCATTGCCATCACATCCATTGATATGAAAATAATGTTTAATCAACGTTATAGAACTGTTTTAACTGCAATAATTGTTTTGATATCACATGTAAGGAATTATTTTGAAAGGAATATGGAATAACCCCTACTTTGGTTATTTCCAGGTGAATTATATAGAGACCATTGCTTTCGCTGAAGTATTTAATAAAATATTGGAAATATCAATTGTGGAATACGATTCATGTTCGACATAAATGTCCATGTTGCAATAAATACTCCATAGGGTGCAGAGGTTTACCTCCATTACGAATACGTTGCTAATTCCAGGATGTGTATTAACCTTAAAATGATAAAATTGTAAGGAATTTGCAAACAACAAATAGATCAGTATCTCTCTTGTTTGCTATTCAGCCAAGTGGTGTAGCTCCGCTATAGGAATAGCAAACAGCATAGAGCCTGATCAGAATGCACGGTCTGTGTCGTCCGATCTGGCTATATGTTGTTTGGAATTCATGCAATGTCGCATGTGTATACGAATATACTCGTCTGGTATCCTTGTGAAACGTAGAGGGAAGTGTAATACGCATTAAATGGTTAACTCGTTGCATTGTAAATCCAGGGATCGCATGTTCAATCCCAGTAACATGCTCCCGAATCGGACTATAAACCGAAGTCCCGTATATCGGTGATAAATGGTAACATGCTCCCGAATCGGACTATAAACCGAAGTCCCGTATATCCGTGATACATGGTAACATGCTCCCGAATCGGACTATAAACCGAAGTCCCGTATATCCGTGATACATGGTAACATGCTCCCGAATCGGACTATAAACCGAAGTCCCGTATATCGGTGATAAATGCACAATGGATTCTTCTACCATGTGGGTGTTAGCTGTATCTTGAACTCTCCTCCAAAAATTAAAATAACTAATGTACAGTTCGATTAATCAGGTCAGTCACTTGTATACAGACATGCTGATGTATATAAACATTGGCGAGTTAAAAACACTGATTGAATAATATAAAATACATCGAATTATCACACATGGCAGGATGGCCGAGTGGTCAAAGCTGTAGGCTTACAGAAAACTATTTTTAGGTTTGATGGTTCAACAATGATTGTTTTGGTTTTCGAATGTTATGTATACAAGTGACTGCCCTAAATAATCAGACTGTAATTCCTGTATCGGCCTGAAAAACCAGAGGGCGATGAAAAATAAACACAAAACTCGTTCATACAACTGACAACTTCATACAGCGACGCACGATATATAACTATTTATCACTTACAACGATTCGTCGTACTACTCTAATAGTCACTTGAACGGACACGGCTGACAGGAGACGGATACATAGCTCATTTTCGAAATAATTTGCATTTATTTGAAAGTCAAATGCATTACATGTCTTATTTGGGAGTTTCAGACTTCACTATTCAGGAACAGCTGTAAATTTACATTTACGGAAGCAAGTTGCAAATCGGAGTCAACATTAGGCTTCTGTAATAAATGTCCGCTATTTGGGATATAAGACACTGGCATTTTCTGTATGTAAACTAGTCCAGTTAGACAGCGATAGCCAAGCAGCATAGCAAATTATTTACAATCTATTAAACTCGTGTAATATTTTATTCTTGAGAAAAACAAGTTCGTCTGGATTTATTGTCCGGCAAACGGCTAGTTTTCAACAAATGTACAGCATTTCCCACTTTGGATCGACTATACATAGTTTGGACTAACATATCAGAAATGCAACGTTGTGAAGTTTGTGGCGCACACCGTTAGCATGTTCGGCTTGGGTCACATATCATGGAGTTATGTCCGAGATGATTGGAAAGCTAACTGCACTGTTTTTCAATGGAGTTTGCGACTGGTGTGGTCCAACTCTGTGATACACTCATAGCATTCAAAACCAAGTTAAAAACACACATGTCCAAGAAACAATATGGAGTGTAAATTAGAGGAGAGTATCACGGGAGTAGCTGGAGCCTCGTAGGTAGGGATCGACCCAATCACTGGACCGGCTACACTCTGTGATACACTTCTTGGAAGTAGATTATAGTTTGGTGTGTTTCATCTAACGATGTATCTATAGCATTTTGCATTTTAATTCTTAACCATTATTCTTTTATGTACATTTCTTAATATTGTTTATGCATACCAAATTGTTGTCCTTAATGTTGACTATTGTAATGTATGTTGCAAAAATGTCTTACTATGCTAAATTGTTCTTAAGCACTTTTGAAAGTATACTTTCTTTATAACTTTATATTTATTTTACAACGATTGCCAAGCAAGTTTTAACAACTTATATTAATCACTAATATGGGGCGCATGAAAGCGTATATGTGGTCATGCGTGTGGGAGGAAACCGGAGTACCCTGAGAAAACCAACCTGTCCGAGCTGGTGACCACCGTACCATCTCACATACTTCCCGGTCCGAGAATCGAACCCGGGTTGCATTGGTGAGAAGCGAGCGCGCTAACCATTGCGCTAATCGGTCAGCCTGAAAAGAGTGCTACGCACATGGTATAATAATAATAACTTGTTCGGGATTCACGCACTTTGTCGTTTATAATAAAGATCCATAAACAACACACTTATCTTAAACCAATACATTTAATTAATCAGTATCATTTTAATGTTTTCAAAGCCTACATTCTGTATATATACCTTCTCAGATACATTAAGTCACACTCATAATTAAACAGGCCCTGTTTGTTATACCCCGTCCAGGCGCGTAGCTAGGCTTACGCATGTACGAACGTGCGTAAGATTTATTTTGACAGTTCCTGAAAATTAAAATTAAATAAATGCGAAAAATGCAATATAAACTACATCGTAAGCACTGACACTGATCATTCACAAGAAAGCAGGCATGAACAAAATACCAACAGATATTGATTGTAGCTGATGTTCATAGTAGGCAAAAGTCACCTGAGACCATATAGCGGGGGGAACAATCTCCAAGTGGGGCATGCCCGGAACCCCCCTAGGATGGTGCGTACTCCATATTTAGGCATAGCTACGCGCTTGCCATCTGAAGGACAAAATTGTCAGGCGCGCCTAAAGGAAAGATTAACAAATCAATTCATTCTGACATTCAGAATGTCGATACTGCACCATATAGCATCATTACGAATACCAATCAGAATTCACTAGGCTAATTATTCCTCACGTGAAATACAATTTCCAATAAATAGTGCGCTATTATTCTGGTTCCAACTTATACAAGTGTATGCTATGATGACATGGTAATATAGCAACGGTATCAATAACCTAATTAATGGCGTGACATACGGTAATCTTGATATCCACACCTATCGTACTATATTAACGTGTACCAGGTGCTGATATAGCATAGATTCATGGACATGATTTTATTCCTATTGGTCACCCTGTATGTGTCCATGTTTTCCCTTTTTCACAATACATGTTTATGTATTTTATCTGTATATGCTATAAGCATCAGTTGGTGTTTTAATGTAATACATGTTGTTGTTGTTGTTGTATAAACACATGCATACAGTGAATCAAACAATTAAAATTATAACTTATCAACATATCAATTACCATGTAGCATGCATGTGACTATGTTACAATATTGACATCACTCGCAGAAACAATAACGAAGAAGTATAGTTACGCATATCGTAATTATATCCTGTGTGGTTTACGTTTATTTATCGTCACTACCTGATTGCCCATATGAGCGACGACTCCTGAAGAGATTAGTCATTCTAGATTTTTGGAGGATAGTGCAATAATACAGACAGAGACACATTCCAGAATCTCCTCTGGTTCTTTTACGTACACGGTGTAAAGCACCGACACGAGACCTCGGTTTAAAGTCCCATCTGAAAGACTGTTAATTTTATTAGGGTCAGACGGGAGATCGAACCTGCGATCCCTGGATTACCAGTTCAACGTACAATTATATCCTCTTGGAATGTTTCCCTTTTATACTCCAAGGGACTAGTGTTTGTTAGGTTGAATTCCTCTACGTGCTTCAATGCGTTTCGACCAGATATATACATACATCACTGTTTAGTTCAGCTGTTTGCTTGGTTGTGGGGGCTTCAAGTCACAACTACAGCTTAGGTCATACGGCGACTCTCCCGCTAGTATTGGTGGAGGAAGACCCCATGTGCCCCTCCGAACAGTATTGCAGACACGGACGCGCACACATATAGAACCACCGAAACACCACATTCCAACTTGATAACTTCCTGGCATGAAATAATTAGATATCCCCAGTGCGATTCGAACCTACAGCGGTGAGAGGCAAATTATTTGAAAATTAACGACCGTAACAACTCGGCCCCAAGTTCAGTTGTCGGTCAATGGAGTTAAGACGTTTTGCTATGACCATCCTAAGCATCCTATCTGACTACTCAATTGGAAATGGATTATTGAAGCATACTAAATCACTCCTATAAGATTTAGAATATTTAAATACGATCAACAGCAAAATGTTGCCAGTGTATAATTTAAATAATATAAACGAAATTCCAAATAATGATATACAGTTTACTTTGGCTGTCCGATTAGCGCAGTTGTTAGCACGCTCGCTTCTCACCAATGCAACCCGGGTTCGATCCTCGGAGTATGTGAGATGGTACGGTGCTCGCCAGATCGGACAGGTGGGTTTTCTCCGGGTATTCCGGTTTCCTCCCACACGAATGACCACATATACAGCTACTTCCGTACTAACGAGAGCGATTAATATAAGTTGTTAGAACTTGCTTCGCAATCGTTGTAAAATAAATAATAAGTTTAAGCTTAAACTACAGTTTACAGTCAATGATCAGTTATTTTTGGAAACGCTTATGATGGAATTAAGTGGAAAATCAATCTCATATGGGTATTATAAAAATAAATAATAATATATCAACAGAAACAGAAATACTAAAATAATTAGTTTAAGCATTATTTATTTCAGTATTTGTAAATGTAATCAAGAAATGAACATTTTACATATAATTTAACAGCAGTAGACTAAAAGAGATTAGAACGAAAGAAAACGTATATAGTTCTTCTCCCTATCAATTGATTGATATACAATAGGCAGGAGAACAATTAAATGAGATTGATTGTCATGTCAGAGAGTTTTAAAATAGTGGCTAAAGATTATGTCTAAGCCTGGTTCTGTACTGTTTGGTGTGATACATGCACACATTATAAATAGTGATACGCCTATGTGTATGTATTGGGCTACGCATGTTAAGGTGCTATTCGATAGCTTAGGTTTCGGGTATTTATGGCACAATATAGATCCAAATGTAAAGTAGTTCCCAATAGTGCAAAAAAGAGACCCGTTTCAACAAGAATGGCACGCCTCTGTAAATATAATGCCAACGTTAGATTATTATGTAAAATTTAATACCTCCTTTAATTATGAAATATATCTTGACAAAATAGAAAAGCATTATCTACGCAAATTGTTTACTTGTTATAGATTATCGCATAGCATCGCGATTGAAACTGGTCGATATAACGGTACTGAAAGAATAAATCGAATTTGTCAACACTGTCAATTAAATGTTGTAGAATCTGAATATCATGTTTTACTTATATGTCAGAACTATTCTGATATTCGATTTAAATACATGCCAACCGTATCTTGGCCGAGCTTAAAGCAATTTAATTGTCTTATGTCAACCGATAAAAGAAGAGTTCTTGTAAACATTTCTAAATTTTTAACCTTTTCCCCCATAGAGGTGTAGTTTTATTTCATACATTTGGCTGTAATTTACCAATCCTACGCAATGGATAAGCTGTGAACTTCCGTACCCCACCTTCATAGAGGCTACTAGGAATGTGTTGTATACAGTACGTTGTTCCGATCTCTATTATAGCTTGTTTGACTAATAATGTGTCGATCTATGCCAATATGCATTGGCGTCGAGAGACGCTTCTAAGGAGGAAAGGGTTAACGGAAGCCTGTCTTAAAAAATCAAATAGTGTAATTTAAGTGTGTATACATATATCATATGTAAACTACAATATTGACGAAAGATTATTTCACTCATATTTGTTGTGATTATAAATATGTATATATGATTATACTGTTCGTTAGACAAAGGCATATATAATGCCCATTTACTAAATACACTTTGTTGTTGTTGCTACCTATGGCATCATGGTTATCTGCCCTTAATTAACGTGCCTCGAGCTGTCAACCAATCAATCAAGCCAACGATAATCCGATAAGCCAATCAGCGAGCGATAAAGCAACACATATTCAGCAACCGTAAGCGTTATCAAACAGCCGCCATTTTCCTCGACAACTTGCCTAGACAATTCTGATCACGTGACTAGTGGGAGGAGCTATTATCTCATGGACGTCATAAATCCGCTGAATGTACATGCTAACAATGATAGAGAACAAACGTTAAGGCATCCATTAATTGGTATGATATCTACAAGTTCATAACCATTCTGCCTCGATGTATATCCCTTTCATGGTACTATTATCCTGTGTGTTTTACGTTTATTTATCGTCGCTACCGGTTGCCCATATGAGTGACGCCTCCTGAAGAGATTGGTCATTTTTGGATTTTCGGAGGATAGTGTAATGATACAGACAGAGACCCATTCCAGAGTCTCCTTCGGTTATTTTACGTGCACGGTGTACAGCACCGACACGAGACCTCGGTTTAACGTCCCATCGACTGATAATTTTATTATGGTCAGGCGGGGGATCGAACCTGCGATCCCTCGATTACCAGTCCAGCGTGTTTATCCCCAGTCACTACAACCTAAAATACCATCCACGTGTACGCTTTCAAGCTCAATCCATAAGCGGTTCCATGTGTAATGTCGGCTAAACGTTAAGCATTGTAGCATCGCTTTCAATAAAAATATACAGTTCTCATGGAAATAGTTTCATTTAAGTGTATAATGTTGTGGATAACAGATCTGAAAATTAATGTTGTCTCTCATACGTCTTACTGCTAATAGAATAACATAAATCGTTCCAATAAGTCGCATGCCAACGCTACATTGATTAGTTTAATATTACTGTATTTCCCATTTTACATTACATATTATACATAATCACGACAAAGTAAGGGGAAAATTCCCATTTTACATTTACATTACATATTATACATACTCACGACAAAGTAAGGGGAAAAGCAAAATGGGTTGACGTTAACTCGCTTGTCCCTCACCGCTGTAGGTTCCGTTCCGTTCCGTTCGAATCATACTGGGGTTGTCGACTACGTTCTAGTGAGGAAGCTATCCAACTGGTTAGTGGTTGTACGCATGTGCCCGCCCGTGCCTGAACTACTACCCGGAGGGGCATCCGGGGTATTCATCCATCAATAAAGCTGGAGTGTGACCGTATGACCTAAGCACAGACGGATCTGTAGTCCAGTGGTAACACGCTGGACTGGTAATCCAGGGATCGCAGGTTCGATCCCCCGTCTGACCCTAATAAAATTAACAGTCTTTTAGATGGGACGTTAAACCGAGGTCTCGTGTCGGTGCTGTACGCCATGCACGTAAAAGATCCAGAGGAGATTCTGGAATTGGTCTCTGTCTGTATCATGCACTATCCTCCAAAATCTAAAATAACTAATCTCTTCAGGAGGCGTCACTCATATGGGCGACCGGTAGCGACGATAAATAAACGTAAAACACCCCAAACAATGACCTAAGCTGTTGGTGGGACGCTAAACGTAAAAAACAAATAATTTAGCAAAACCCCCATTTTAGACTATCTATAATGTGTGGTATTTATAAATCAATACAGTGAATACAATCATGTGTGTGTATATATATATATGCATTCGAGCCTTTGCTCCAGACATATGCCTATGCCACTGCTAGTGCAAAAACCCGGTAGCTGAGAATAGTCATGATGTTAATATCCCACAGTCTTGAGACATTAATTGACCATAAATAAATATGTCTGTAAACAACAGCACCCTCTGCAGCCCGGTACACTTTCTGATAGAGTGAACATGGAGCTGGAAAATGCTAAACGTATCTGATTTGTTCTGACATGACATGCGGTCATCCATGGAATAGTGGTTACAGTCGTTGAATCGAAATCACTTGCACCCACCGCTGTAGGTTCGTTTAATCTTTAACAATTTATATTAATCACTTTCGTTGGCGCGGATGAAAGCGTAAATGTGGTCATTCGTGTGGGAGGAAACCGGATTACCCGGAGAAAACCCACCTGTCCGCTCTCGCGACCATCGTACCATCTCACATATTTCCCGGTCCGAGGATCCAACCCGGGTTGCATTGGTGAGAAGCGATCGCGCTAACCACTGCGCTAATCTGACAGCCGCTGTAGGTTCGAATCCCACTGGCAATGTCGATTATTGCAAGTGAAGAAGCTATCCAGCAGGCATGGTGATGGTCGTTGATTCTACCCAGATACCCGTCCGTGCCTATAATACTGCTCGGAAGGACACCCGGGGTCTTTCTCCACCAATAAATGCTGGAGAGTCGCCATATGATCTAAACTGTTGGTGCGACGCTAAACACCAACAACAAACAAACAAATGTATCGGGACCCATATAGTTAACATGGAACTAGAATATGCTAGCCGTATCTAACTGTTCAGAGATGACATGCAAGGGCGACATTAAAACAATCTGACCGTAACAGACAGGAATTTGCAAGACATTCTGCGTGATATGGTAAACTGATCTTAAAATAATCTGACCAGAAAACACAAGAAGCTGCAAGGCATTCGTCGTGATATGCTAAACTGATCTTAAAATAATCTGACCATAGAAGACAAGAGGCTGCAATCTAGTTGGTGTATCTATGTGGTCAGACTTGACCCTCTAGCAGAATCCGGCACGCTATGATTAATCTTATTTCAGCAAAAGCGATAAGGTTGCGTAGGCATAGCGGCGGCTATAGACGTAACCGTGAAAGTAATCAATGTTTGTTCATTAACGCCAACATATTAATCAATCTACATTATCTGGAAAATAAGAACATGGTGTAGCATTCTCATATTTTATGTAATTGAATTTACAAACAATTGTCGGGTCTCTGTGGTATTTGGTTTAATTCCCAAGACACACTAATTTAGCACTATCGCATTACTAGATTTTGTTCTTGCAAATATATATATTGTTTTGTTTGTTTCAAATGTAACTGCAATGTTTAGACGACACACGTAAAAGAATGTGGCTTTATTCAATTCACATGACAAACACAACTAGATGCTTTAAAGATATTTTACAATCTTCAGTTGAATCTTTCTCGGTATGATTAACACAGTCAGCAATCTATTCCATCTACTGGTTTAAGATGTATCGGTTGTACATTGCGACTTCGTGAACACACAGAAAGATGGATTAACGCCCTGAAGTGTGATCTAGAATCGATCTTGCTGAACGCTACACTCTGCCGTCATTAAGATAGTGAATAGTTTATCGAATGCATTTAAAAATTCACCATGCCAATTATGCAATACGATGCGGACTTAACTATGACATTGGCGTATAACCAACTGGATGTTGCGAACTGGTCTTGTCTCTGTTTGATCAACAGCTACGCCACGTTATTCCAAAACCGAGACGCTCGCCCATATGGTTCGCCGGCGGCGAGGGTAAATAAGCTCAATCATCATCACCAAAACCGAGTGCGACATTGAACCGACCGCGGTGAATGTGTCGCTCTACACATCGTCTTGATGTGGCGAACATTTATGTCAATTTATTTCTGAATTCGTGAAATGGCTTAAGAGATATGGTGCGGGGAATTGAATTCGAAGTGTTACTGTGATCTTGAACCAATCTAGCTGAGACGAGCACTCTGGCCGTTATCGTGAGGTGGTAGTGAATCTTTGTAATTAAATTCAAAGACAGTGAATCTGGACAGTGTAAAACACTTATGTTAAATGTACTTCTCATTCCGCTTCCGAGACGAAAACTAGCCAACACAGAGCCACAGCCGTGTGTGCATATAAAATGTTGCAAACGGTCAAACCAGCTGAGACGAAAACTAGCCAACACAGAGCCACAGCCGTGTGTGCATATAAAATGTTGCAAACGGTCAAACCAGCTGAGACGAAAACTAGCCAACACAGAGCCACAGCCGTGTGTGCATATAAAATGTTGCAAACGGTCAAACCAGCTGAGACGAAAACTAGCCAACACAGAGCCACAGCCGTGTGTGCATATAAAATGTTGCAAACGGTCAAACCAGCTGAGACGAAAACTAGCCAACACAGAGCCACAGCCGTGTGTGCATATAAAATGTTGCAAACGGTCAAACCAGCTGAGACGAAAACTAGCCAACACAGAGCCACAGCCGTGTGTGCATATAAAATGTTGCAAACGGTCAAACCAGCTCTGTCCTATGCAGTCTATTGCGTCGCAAATTATGAAACTTCTATGAACATTTAATTTCTTAATGTCAATGAAACGCAACGCGTTCATTGTTAAAATATGCGTTTGTTTGTTTTGGGTTTATAGTAACATCGACTGCGCATGCGTAGGTCACATAGGTATGGTGAGTTTACAGATAGTATGTTAGTGATGGAATACAGAAGGTCGTCCTCTCGACAGTACAACACATATGGGCGGACTGCGTAGGTCACCTAGGTATTGTGAGTTGACAGATAGTATGTCAGTGATGGAATACAGAAGGTCGTCCTCTCGACAGTACAACAAACATGGGCGGACTGCGTAGGTCACCTAGGTATTGTGAGTTGACAGATAGTATGTCAGTGATTGAAGACATAAGGTGGTACTCTCGACATTACAACAAACATGGGCGGACCCACCAACGTACCTATAATCAAACGGATAGCTGTCAGATTAGCGTAGTGGTTAGCGCACTCGCCTTTCACCAATGCAACCTGGGTTCAATCCTCGGACCGGGAAGTATGTGAGATGGTACGATGGTCGTGAGATCGGACAGGTGGGTTTTCTCCGGGTACTCCGGTTTCCTCCCACACAAATGACCACCTTTATGCTTTCATCTGCGCAAACGAGAGTGCTTAATATAAGTTATTAGAACTTCCTTCGCAATCGTTGTAAAATAAATAAAGTTTTAACCGGATAGCTTCTTAACAGATAAGAATATACAAAAAGTGCTTTGAGGCCAACGTCTCCAACCAAGTACCAATTGAGGCCAGTTTGAACTTGGAAAATAATTTCACGATTCTAAAAATCTCTATTTCTTTCAAGTCATGTTAATACATTTTATCTCACGATTAAAGTTATTTCTGATTTCATGCAATCGAAGCAGACAAAGTGTTATTTTATATTAAAATGTCAATGAAACAGCACGCAATAATTGTTTGTATCAATATATGATCAAACTGTTTGCCTCTCTTTGAAATCACATGCTTTGTAGTCACATTTGTATGCAATGCAATAAAATGGGATCAGACTACTTGATTGATATTATAATTTCATCTCGTGGACGGTGCAAAAAGTCAAAGTTATCGCATTCTGTGCTCACTGGAAGAAATAAATAGCCAAACGCTTTTATAAAAGTTAATATAGGGGCAATAATTCATACAGAAGCGAACAGAGGTGTGTGAAATAGACGGCATACCTAACATAATAAAAGTACATCACAATCTTCCGATGCTAAATTATTTTTGGGGATAAAAAATATAACCCTCATAATTCTATCCTTATTTGTCTTAGGAAGTCAAAATTTGCAATGGAAGTATAAATTATATTGCGCATTGAAACAGCCCAATATGGCGTCGAAAATGCAAAATGGCCACCAGATCTGAAACGATTTCAAGAATTATCAATATTCATAGTAGTGATGTCAATACAAGTGTAGGCTACTTAATAAATATAATGCGAAATACAACAGTCCGATAGTGCTTGACAATTACTTGCGGCTGATTAATTTAGAATATGACCTGTTTGAAACCTTTCCAAATGGCCGTCATAAAAAACAAAAAGTATACTGCTAAAACTGTTATTAGTTCGCAATTAGTGTACCAATTGCAAATCTAATTTAAATGCAGTTATTAATTTATGTAATTTATGTAAACTTTAATACATGTACAGTCAAACCTGTGTTAGTGGTCACCTCTATTAAGCAGCCAACCTGTATTAAGCAGCCAGTTTCAATATTCCAAATATGTTGTTTTACTATACATCTGACCTGTATTAAGCAGCCACCTGTGCTAAGCAGCCACTTTCTCTAACTCCCTTTGCTGGCTGCTTAAGACAGGTTTGACTGTATTCAGGTTCAAATTCGGGATATACTGAATTACCACAGCTATCACCTTTGCAGAAACTACACGCATAACTAAATTCAAGGTAAACTCATTTTGCAAATCCACTCCTTTGTTGCGGGGTTATTGGAACATATATGTTCACAACCATCAATACATGTACTGGCCTGGAGGATAGTTTTCCTCAAATGTCATACTGGAACTCAAGTGTGTTGATAGGTTGAATCGGAGTTTAATCCCAGCTGAACTAATCAGTAGCCGGAGATTGTAGTAATTGAGTAATGTTTTATAAACCCGAGGCCTGGAATTGGACCTAACTTAGTGGCCCCTCGGAAGAGGATCCAACAGGTTCCCAGCCCCAGTGTATTGAACTCAGCGCAACATCATCTTTCCTGGTTCTGTATGTACTTGTAAAGCGGAAAGCTGTAGAATTGTGCAGTATCAGATTTGTGTGGGAGTTGCTTCAGCTGTTCAATGTGTAGCTAGTTTATATATTCACGAGATATTGTTTCACATTTCTGGAAATAATCTCTTTTGTCACCTCTGTTAGTGGATGACTTTGTCACAGCTGTTGGCGGATGACTGTATCATCTCTGTTGGCGGATAACTTTGTCACCAATGTTGGCTGTGTATAAATCAAGGATGGCGGAGGGCTACAGCCGCTACACTATATTCAAATGCTTCAAGTCTCCTTTCCTAAGCTTTTGATGTTGAACTGCTCATTAGGATAGCATGTAAGAAGAATAAGTTCCTAATAACTGGCACGGAAATGGAAAATCGGGTTCATCAGTCATTCATTTGGCCGCACTAACTAATCTCTGGAACAATGACAGTTACTGCGCGTCGATAATGAGTGCATTGTCTTCTATTTGAATGTATATTTGTTTGTTCCTTTGATCGACTGCATAGTTGATCTTGAACGGGAACTGGATTACTATTTGGCCATCCGTCGTGGTCACAATGTTCTCTTCAATGTACCTTGTCTGATCAGCTGCACTGTCATATGACTCTACCCTGCTAGTTATGCTTTTCAGATCAGTATCCGTTTTGAATGTGCTACGTTCAAGCAGATACTCAGCTACCACTTTCTTGTCATTATATATCGCGTTAGCACTGGTAAGTGCGTATCTTTGCGTTGTTTACTTGATGTAAATATTACATTGATTCAATAATATATCATGTTACAGGTCTGAGAGTAAACACACATACTTTTGTATAGCGGTCATTGCACTACATCGAGTCAAACTTTGTATGCCCAGATGCTGTACACTATGGTAACATAGCGTTTAATGTATTCATGTGTAACTGGTAGTTTCCTGTCCGCCCTGTATTTGCGAATGATCCCAATACGTCCATCATTTCAATATATTGCAACTACAATAGTGCTGTTCTACTGTTCTAGTGTAGAGCGTCGGATTTGGAATCGAACGGTCCCGGATTCGATACTCGGTAAGGCCACGTGTGTAGTGTCATTGAGCAAGCCACCTCACACACACATTGCTTAGTACTGGTTAACAAATTAGGTCGGCTAAACATGTCCAGGAAAACATGTCTAGGTCCCCGCAAGGGGTTTGACATTAATGGAACATACATACATACTATCAGCTCTTGTCACTATGCATCTATCCTCGGCTGAATCTCGCTCTTTCATATTTACATGCCAGTGTGTCCACATATATTCCTGTTACTACACTGTCAATTTCAGGACATATTCAAAGTCAGCGTCAATCTCGTGTAAAGTCCCATCCTTTCGATTATCGAGCCGTTTCTCGAAACTGTATCAGTGCTCACATCATCAGATAATTCGTAGGTTGACCAATAATTGAGATACTATCACTGTGAGGATGGGCAATACTATAGTATATAGTATAGTTTCCTGTGTTACATGCTCAATGCTGTCAAGATTACTTGTTTCTGCTTCGCGTTCAAACTCTAACCGTAAATTAAAATATATAGTGTTTCAGCACCACATTTTTCGAGAGCACAAAGTTATCATAGACACAACAATCGTCAACATACTTGAATACTGTATATTGCTATGTGTTACATGTTATCACAGTTGGCGTTACATTGATGCAATGGTAAATTATATTCAGTTGATATGTGTATACATGTTAAAAGACAAACATTAACAGACCAAGAGACAACCATATCCCGCCGAACCGACATGGTTAAAACACCCGCGTTCTGCACATCGACTCGATATGGTAGACAGTTGTGCGTATTCCTTTTAAAATTCATCTGACGGTTCACAACAGTTATTAACAATAGCCATTTAAGATCCAAGTGTGACCTTGACTTTGCCCTTGAATCGATAAGGCTTATATCTGTGGCCTGCACATTGTCTCAATATGGTTAACATTGGTGGCATTCTAAATGTCCCCACAACTAGCGTTCAGACTACGCGGGTGTGGATAATCAATTAAAAAAAGATAACAAACTCGAAGATATATTTCTACGCGTATAGACGTTATAATTTAATACCTGTGTGCCCGTCCGTGTCTAATATACTGCTCTGAAAGGAACCTGTGGTCTTCCTCCACCAATACCAGCTGGTGAATCACCATTTGACATAAGCTCTCCGTGCGACCGTAAACCAAAATAAATGCACACAAAAATAAACACATTTAACCCTTGCCGTAGAAACGGAGGTTATTGGGTTGGCTGCATATCCGCGTGATAGGACATTCGGAGAAATCGGTCAACAGATTTACGTCAGTGCGGTGTACCAGTTCGGGGATTTGCAACTCCGAGGGCTATTCTCTAGTTGATCTTTACTTTTTTATACAAATTGATTTTAGCTCGATTAGTTCTAATAACTTATATTAAACTCTCGATACCTCATTCCTGATGGAATCCATCGCCACGAGGGAGAGAAAAGAGGCAACGTGGAATTTAAATGCCTTGACCAAGGGTGCAATCGTAACATCTCCAGCGGAGCTCGAACCCCAGGCATTTCGCACCTGAAGCGTCCGCGCTACCCATGCTCTATCACGACTTCCACAAGTGGTAGTAGTTGATATTGCTCTTATCATCATATAGAGCAATCTGGTAAAAAATGAAATGGTATCTGTAACAAGACGCGTTGACAATGAGTTCAATACTTTATTTATGGGACATGATTGGGCCTATTATCCATCTATTATCCGCAGTAACTTTATCTGCCTGATCTAATGAAGATATGGGTAATTTATTGATGTGCCGCTAGGGTATCTCTGTCCATATATACATATGTAATATATAATCTACACTATCTAGAATTATACCAGACGTATATAGACTGTAATCATATTTTATTGCATTCTAAATATTCAATATAATATACAAAACAAATGAAGAAACGTGTATAACTCTGTATGATATACGATTCGTGGCATTGTTTGCACACTAACTGTCAATATATGTTGAAGGAAATGGGTTGTTATGGCCACAAGTTTGATCAACTTTAGTGTCGGTCCTCCACCAGAACAATTTATATATACACTGGAACAAGAGAAACCTTCGCCAACTTTGCTTGAACATAATTTGATGAGAACAGTGTTATATATACGCTTGGTGCAAACATTATGGCAATAGATTAACAGAAACTATGAGAAATGTTAACCAAGTATGGTAGGGGTTAAAACCAAAACTATCACGTAACTTGGGCGTCGTCTGTGTAAACCGTTTTCTCGCAGACGAACTGTTTCCCCCACTGATTCGGTAATTTTGAAGCCCAGGTGCAGTTTGGAATCTGATTGCGTAAATGCGTATTCATGATAATATTACAGAAGTCTTGAACACGCTGCTTCATCGAGGTGACAAATCGTCGGTGCGTGCTGTCGTTCGATTTCGTGCGTGAAGATGTATCGCTGGACTAGATCTCCCATCATGCATTGCAATGTCTTCTGTCGACATGCCAGCATCAAGCATGTCAATCGTCCGTTCGCAAACAAATCGACCGAATACCACACGGGGCATGCCGAACCATGCTGCATGCGTGCAAATCGTGTATCACGACAATTAACAGTGGAGAGAATTACCGTAAGCATTTAGCTTCCCGGTCACTCCACATATCACGATATAAATATATGTTTCTGTATATTTCTCATTGTATATTACATGTATCCTGATAAATAAATATGCTTAAACCAATCCACATATCACGATATAAATGTATGTTTCTGTATATTTCTCAATGTATATTACATGTATCCTGATACATAAATATGCTTAAACCAATCCATATATGACTATATAAATGTATGTTTCTGTATATTTCTCAATGTATATTACATGTATCCTGATAAATAAATATGCTTAAACCAACAGTGTCCGCCTCCGTGGTCGAGTGGTTAAGGTCGCTGTATATACCACTGTAACCTATCATCACAGATGGTCACGGGTTCGAGTCCCGCTCAGGCCGTGTCTCATTTATATGAAAAAGTGGGCAGTTTCTTACGGAGGTTGGTGCACCCAAGTACTGGTTAACCGCTGGAGCCTACCCAGGACAGGTGTTAAACTGCCCGCCGGCGATATAGCCCGAAATACTGCTGATGCAGGCGTAAAACCCGAAATATAAATAAATATTAAACCAACAGTGCAAAAATAATCGATAAAATCCATGAATCAGAAAAACACAGATCAATGCTAATACTAAATGTACCATTCTAATTGCATTGCACAATACAGTCTTTAACACAACACATATATGTACACATCTACAGTTGTTCAGTATAATTAAGAAATAAGAAACGCATAAGAACGACACACGAGGGTTATTCTACGATATACCACGGTTATACAAACTCGGGTTATTCTGCGATATACCACGGTTATACAAACTCGGGTTATTCTGCGATATACCACGGTTATACAAACTCGGGTTATTCTGCGATATACCACGGTTATACAAACTCTGGTTATTCTGCGATATACCACGGTTATACTACCTCGGGTTATTCTGCGATATTCCACGGTTGATACTTATTATTTCGATTCTAACACGACATACTTCTAATTATTTTAAGAATCAAAGGAGTATTTTCTTCAAACGCCGTTGTACTCCGCTGCATTTGGCTTTCGAAATTTCCTTCCGCGTAAGGAGTGATGACGTTATTTTTTATGCAAAATATAAATCTAGTGCATAAATGAACAAAAGTTGTAACTGATCAATAATTTTATTTATTTTGTCAAATACAACTGTACAGAATAGTAACTGAAACGTTACTTAACAGAAAACAAGACGGACAAGATATTATCTGATTCTAAAAATAGCTCACTTCCGCGAATTCCCACGATAGTATTTACAAACATCACGTGACTTTCATTCAGAAAACGTTACACGCATTGTATAAATGGAATAGCCAAAACACGGTGCGCGCGCACCATAGTTCAAGGTAGGTATAGCTGGGTCGTGTTAGAATTATATATACTACATACATGTCATTTGTACTATATAAATATTGAGATATAATGGCTATGTAATATATATTTGTTGTGTTTGTTGCTATACATTTATGGACTTTCAGTGAGGTCAATTCTATGGACCCGGCAGTGTGATATTGACCAATTCGGTCCTCCCCATTGCATCTGATATATAAGTTATGATTTATTTTGTATGAAAAATACTAGAAGTGTGTCAAGTGATACTACAATAAAAATTTAATGAAAGAATGAAAAAAACACGCGTAGAAAAACAGACAAGTATGCTCAGATGCCATCGCCTCACCACATATACACTTGCTACTAGAGAATAGCACAGTGTGTGTGTTTTTACGTTTATTTATCGTCCCTACCGGTTGCCCATATGAGCGACGCCTCCTGAAGAGATTAGTTATTTTAGATGTCGGAGGATAGTGCATGATACAGACAGAGACCCATTCCAGAATCTCCTCTGGTTCTTTTACGTGCACGGTGTAAAGCACCAACACGAGACCTCGGTTTAACGTCCCATCTGAAAGACTGTTCATTTTATTAGTGTCAGACGGGGGATCGAACCTGCGATCCCTGGATTACCAGTCCAGCGTGTTACCACTGGACGACATATCCGTCTGTAATAGCATAGTGTGTCTCGCGAAGCTTAATATATAATAATGTGTAAGCATGCGTGATAATTACTGTTTATATATTTCAGTTTCTTTTATAAATATTTGAACATGATTGAAAATAGATTCATTGTCGCTAATTGCGATACTTTAATATTGTTATTTATATTGTATGCGGCTGACCCTAATAAAATGAACAGTCTTTCAGATGGGACGTTAAACCGAGGTCTCGTGTTGGTGCTATACACCGTGCACGTAAAAGAACCAGAGGAGATTCTGGAATGGGTCTCTGTCTATCATGCACTATCCTCCAAAATCTAAAATGACTAATCTCTTCAGGAGGCGTCGCTCATATGGGCAACCGGTAGCGACGATAAATAAACGTAAAACACACACAGGCTAGGATACACATATCCACTGGACATTGTTTTTCAGTGTTTTACACGCTTATTGTGATTTAAATAGGACTCCGGTGAAACAAATTATGGTAAAATTATATGCGTTTTACTCTGGTGTAACACGCCGTTTTCAGGGAATTCGTGTTTCTGGAAATCATTGTATTTCATGCTCAAAATTGTTGTGTTAAGACATATAACAAGAAATACTATTACATATAAATATGTAATAGAAGGAAGATTGAAAATTCACTCAGTATAATACACACTCGGATAGTGTATTGAGTGAATGTATATAACTTATAAAGTACATACTTTAGTAATTAAATGCAAACAGGTTGACAATAACATGAAGCCCTGTCCAGCTTAATAGTATATACCACATCCCTGATGGAACATTCGCTAATCATATGGGAACCAATTATTGTTGCAGAATTTCATCTGCGTAAATAGATTGACCTGGCCATTTCTGGATTCCAGCTCAAGCCTGTATTTCTATGCACACACCAATGAAAGCTTGGAACGAGTTCCATGAAAACAAGTGAACACTTTTAATACCTATAATACGAATACATGGCAGTAATTATTATCACATACATTCCCATTCGTCCAGAAAAGTGCATCCTTCTTCGTGGCGAGTAGGCTTTTAGGATTTTGACTGTGTGAGATCACGTCATAGAGTTAAACATTTTGAAAATAAATAACAAACATAATACTTGGTGATGTTAATAAAGAGAAATAGAAAAGAAGAGCTTCATAACATTTATTTTGATCATCGGTTAGGTTTTCGTAGCCAAACAGTAATTTGCATTGTACTCATATGATGGAAAACCTACGTATTGGCAAACATATTTCATCCGCTGGACAATGAAACAAAGTAGATCTAACAAAAGAGTAATGTTCAGCGTCTTCAATTTCCTGTACGTCCACAATGACATTGAGGGCTATGTATTAAATCGTTGCGATGTAATTCGGCCTTTAGATTATTACATTTATTTCGTATACGGGCATGATGTACTGCAGAAAAACGTTCACCTTTTAAATAGAACATAGGAACAGCAGGATATCTAAATACAGCTTTGAGATTTCGCTTGAATACAGGAAGTGATACAGATTCTCTAATATCTTGACAAAGTTCATTCCAAAGTTGCAATGATGATGGAATGACAGAATTTGAATAAATCTCAGTTCTCCTAGCCAACGATGATGGAATGACAGAATTTGAATAATTCTCAGTTCCCCTAGCCAACGATGATGGAATGACAGAATTTGAATAAATCTCAGTTCCCCTAGCCAACGATGATGGAATGACAGAATTTGAATAAATCTCAGTTCCCCTAGCCAATGTTACAACATGTGTGCTATTTCTCAAGTCATAGTGATTATCATCTGTAACTGTAAGTGGAAATAAATCATGTGAGTATACCGGTACAATTTTAGATTGTGCTTTATAAATTAACACTAGTTTTTGTATTTTTTTGTCTGTCTGCTAGAGAAACACATCCTATTTCACGTAATAAGTTTTGTATTGATACAGATCTAGTGAGGCCTTTTTGTATTGATACAGATCTAGTGAGGCCTGTTACAACTCTTGCTGATTCATTGTGTTTCTTTTTCATAGTGTACACAATTGTCTCAGATTAGTGTAGGATTTTCTAACAAATGTCGCAAATACATTTGATTTAGTGTTTGGCGATTTAGCTTGAATTTTACCATTTTCATTGAACCTAGAACGATGAAGTAGTTATATCGGATATGCGTGTGTGCCATGAACCATCTTCGCTAAAAGTAATACGAAGATGTTTATGATGTTCAACACAAGTTAGATGAATGTGTCCAAGTACACATTAGGGCAGTCTCTTGATAAAGGAGAATGTTGCAAGAGAACTGTCGTCTGCAAATAGTCTGGTAGTACTTATTATAGAGTCTGCAATATCATTAACATTAATCAAAAATAATAAAAGACCTAAGACTGAACTTTGAGTGATAACTTCGCTTGATGATTTTTCTTCAGAAAATGATGCTCTAACAAATACCATTTGCTTCCGATTTGATAAGTAATTTGAAAACCACTTCAACAGATTTCCGGTAATGCAATATTGCTTTACCTTGTATATTACCCCTCTATGCCATTCTCTGCCAAATGCCTTGGCTATATCACAACATATTATACATGTTGATTCCTTACGATCTAATGCCCTGCAGATTTGATCATAGATATCTATTAGTTGGTAAATAGTTGAGTGGTATGGACGAAATAATCCAGATTGTTTGGGATATATAAGATTATTTTCATGTAAATAGTTATACGTTGTTTGAAAATAACTCGTTCCAATCACCTTACCTACACATCACCTTACCTACACATCACCGTACCTACACAGCTGATTAAAGAAATCAGTCTATAGTTTGATGGTTCGTATTTGTTGCCTTTATTACGTGGTAGCGTTACACTGTCTAATTTCCAACAGTTACGTTAGACACTTTCAGTGAGTGAGCGATTAAAAAGTACAGCTAATGGTATGCATGGTGTATTCGAAGTTTCATTCATCATTCTATGCCTTATTTCGTCGGCTCCAGTTGCCTTATTAACCATTAAATTAGATAACACAGTTATAATTACAGTATGCATACATGCAATCGTTTTGGGTATACAAGTTTGCGAATCATCTACCTTTGATATAGAGACAAATGACATCGTTCAATGTAGTAGCCTTTACGATGTCTGAAAATGAGAATGACTGATCATTGTTTTTTAATGGTGGCATACTTTTAATATCGCCATACGCGTCCATAGAAAAAGTGCATTGACCGAATTGAAAGTTCTTAGATATATTTTGAAAACTACCCATTAGTTATTACATATTTAGAAACATCGAATCTTTATGACTAAAATATAGCATCCTCTAATCGTTTGTTATCGAGAATTACGGGTGGTCATGTGACATCGATTTGGCCAATCAGGTGGCATGGGAAGATGGGGCAAACATGTGTGCATCTAATATAAGTACATGTACAGTCCGCCCCTGTAGTCGAGTGGTTAAGATCGCTGCATTGTATACGTCTGCAACCTATCATCACTGATGGTCATGGGTTCGAACCCCGCTCAGGCCGTGCCTCATGTATATGAAAATGTTTTGTACGGAGGTTCGTGCACAAGTACTGGTTAACCGCTGGAGCATGCCCATGAAAGGTGTTGTTAGGTAATGTGCCCGCCGGCGATATAGCCCAAAATGGTGCTGAGTTGGCGTAAAACCCGAACAAACAACCAATACAACTAATATAAGTAGGGAAACGACCTATGTACGTTTTCTTTCGTCCTAATCCCTTTCAGTCTACTGCTGTTAAATGATATGTAAAATGTTCAATTCTTGATCACAATGTCATGTAAAAATACTGAAATAAATAATGTTTAAACTAATTAATATAAGTGCATAGATGAGACAACATTAAAAAATGGAATATATGTCCTAGACATGACGTATGTGTGTGTAGGTCTAACACAATTAGAGAAGCATGGAGAGAAGCGGATTTGTCTATATACATGAAGTATAACTTGGTAATTAGAATTATTTATGAGAGGTTACTTGGGTATTTAAAGATATATATCACTTCGTGTGATTAATGAACAACAAAGCAGAACTTGATCAAGTACACATCAACTGTTTAGCCGACGTTGCTGGGGGCAATGGTGTAGTGTCTTATATCACAAGCATGATTAATAGGAACTGCGATTGCTTTTATAGCCATCTTGTTTATTCTACTCGTTTCTATATTCCATATTTTTCTCAAAGCAAATTGCGATGCTTGAGATTCTTAGCTCTGTAAGTCACGCTCACGATTTGCTTTCACCAATTTCTTTTTAACTTCTTTAACTAATAATTAATTAGTCTATCATTTACGCAAATTTACTTTAGCTCGATTGTGAAGCATGCTCATGCAACTTTAAACTAATCGCTCTTCACACCCCATTCATGTTGGAATCCATCAACTAAGGGAGATACTAACAGCAGTGTGGATGTTGGTGTCCTGCTTAAGTCACTGTGGTTATCGTGAGTACTCGAACTCGCGAGTTCTCAGTTATGAGGATGACACCGTATACATCACACCACGGATGCTGCACGTAATACTTTGGAAAGCCTTTGTGCATGGTGTATAGACGACTTCCATGCCATGTATTCAGGCACATATTGAACAACTCGCACGTTCTTTCTCCAAATTAATATATATTGGCTTCAATAATTGACCATACGCTATAGGAGAGATAAAACCGCTACTGGTTTCTGCTTAAAGTCGGGTGACAAAATAATGTATTTTGGTCGTTAATGCTTTCTATTACTCGATGGACAGTTGTTTGTTTCAGTGTATGGCCGAATGAACAGCGCAAACAATAGTAATACGAGTGATAATGACAGCTGTCTATGTTCATGAGTGAAATTGAATTCCATCATTCACTTTAGTGAACACATGTTCTTTATATTTTAGGCTTACGTGTTTTTGTCTCGCTCACATTAGTGTAATGCGAGACTACGCGAGACATTTCTCGTGACGGTGTCGTCATAAAGTGTTTATTTAAATATAGCTAAAAATCCGTCAACTATATTACTGTGATAACTTGTTTCTGGAGGTTGTGCTATGCCCCCCCCTAACAAGTCACACCCAAAGCGTAACCTCGAACTACAATATTGGCCAACTATTATATCAGATAAACATGGTCATTTTTAAAAATCCGTCATCGTTATTGCTTTGCAACCTCGCATACAAATCCGAGGACTAATTCTCTACACCCACAGTAAGTCCCCAATCCCACAAAAGTGACATAGCACTAGAATGTTGACCCACAATAGTAGACTTCACAAATTATAAATGCGTAAAATCTCTCAAACATTATAATTTCTCACGTCAATGGTAATACTTTTAAACTGCACATTCACATTCGAAGACTAATTCTCAACAACAACAGTAAAAGTCCCCCTCGCCTTCCATTGATCTTGCAATTTAGCAATTCATTGGAAAGCATCCATTGGGACAGTGACCTTGTTTATGTTAAATATGTCATTGACAGTTTGAATTTGAAAGCGCTCGCGTTGACAATGTTTTATATTTATTTATTTATTATATTTATTTTACAACGATAGCGAAACAAGTTTTAACAACTTATATTAATCACTCTCGTTGGCTCGGATGAAAGCGTATATGTGGTCATTCATGTGGGAGGAAACCGGAGTACCCAGAGAAAACCCACCTGTCCGATCTGGCGACCATAATACCATCTCACATACTTCCCTGTCCGAGGATCGAACCCGGGTCGCATTGGTGAGAAGCGAGCGCGCTAACCACTGCGCTAATCGGATGGATACCATACCAGGAAAGCAATGATAACACACGTTGCTATTCCGATCCTTCCAACACGCGGAATAACACGTGTTGTTTCACTGATAAGTTTCTATATTTACTTGGAACGCATAATATAAAAAAACAGTACTTTGATTGGATATTCAGGGAACAGTGTTGTTTAGATTGACACATGGCGTAATGTTAACTGGCTTTATCTGATTAAACACCCGTTTTACACGCACATCGCGTGCACATATTAATTAAACAAGGTTCACTAGAATTTATGGATTATCAAGATTTGTCACATGTAACCGTGCAACATGTAGAATGTTAGGTCCCACACAACATGTATGGAGTATCAAGATATGTCACATGTAGCCGTGCAACCTTGTAGAATGTTAGGTCCCACACAACATGTATGGAGTATCAAGATATGTCACATGTAGCCGTGCACCATGTAGAATGTTAGGTCCCACACAACATTTATGGAGTATCAAGATATGTCACATGTAGCCGTGCAACCTTGTAGAATGTTAGGTCCCACACAACATGTATGGAGTATCAAGATATGTCACATGTAGCCGTGCACCATGTAGAATGTTAGGTCCCACACAACATTTATGGAGTATCAAGATATGTCACATGTAGCCGTGCACCATGTAGAATGTTAGGTCCCACACAACATGTATGGAGTATCAAGATATGTCACATGTAGCCGTGCAACATGTAGAATGTTAGGTCCCACACAACATTTATGGAGTATCAAGATATGTCACATGTAGCCGTGCACCCATGTAGAATGTTAGGTCCCACACAACATTTATGGAGTATCAAGATATGTCACATGTAGCCGTGCAGCCCACAGGGATTTGGCACGTTTGGGGTACTAGTATATATATTTAAGTACAGGGATTCTACTCTGTGGGATGTCAGATTTCGCATCGATTAGTAAAATGGCCCTATCTGAAACAATTTTGTACAAAGCTGTCCAAATATAACGCCTATCCCGAGTCTTTATATTGTTCTTCAAATAAAACACAACTTTAAGCTGCATGCATGTATACTTTGCAAACAATTGCCACAGACATTGGCCATAGCAGGTCACATTTCCATACTAGGACACGGGTTCTGTCAGCAACCAAAAAAATCTTCGACGGGAGAGTTTTAACTGTGAATAACATTATCAATAAAATGTGTTTACACTAACGTGTAGGTTTATTCGGCAAAAATGTACGTCAAAAAGAGATTTCGTAGCATTTTCAATTTGTTTTGAAAATTTCTAAAGCGGCGCAATTCGCGTTGAAACGAACGTTGAAACGAGCGTTCTGATTGGATTATTAGAATGTAACAAGATGTTTTTTTATATATGAAGAATAATCATAATCCAATCAGAACGCTCGTTTCAACGGCTCGTTTCAACGCGAATTGCGCTGCTTTAGAAATTTTCAAAACAAATTGAAAATGCTACGAAATCTCTTTTTGACGTACATTTTTGCCGAATAAACCTACACGTTAGTGTAAACACATTTTATTGATAATGTTATTCACAGTTAAAACTCTCCCGTCGAAGATTTTTTTTGTTGCTGACAGAACCCGTGTCCTAGTATGGAAATGTGACCTGCTATGGCCAATGTATGTGGCAATTGTTTGCAAAGTATACATGCATGCAGATTAAAGTTGTGTTTTATTTGAAGAACAATATAAAGACTCGGGATAGGCGTTATATTTGGACAGCTTTGTACAAAATTGTTTCAGATAGGGCCATTTTACTGATCGATGCGAAATCTGACATCCCACAGAGTAGAATCCCTGTACTTAAATATATATACTAGTACCCCCAAACGTGCCGAATCCCTGTGGTGCAGCCTTGTAGAATGTTAGGTCCCACACAACAGTTATGGATTATCAAGATATGTCACATGTAGCCGTGCAGCATGTAGAATGTTAGGTCCCACACAACATTTTATATAAACTATAATTTACTGAAACAATGCCCCGTATATATATATCCATCGGGTCACAAACATCATTGATTCATTGTACAAGTAACAAATAGTCCTGAATGTATCCTCCAAAGTGATATATATATATATATACACACACGGTACGAGATTACTCGTTTTAAGGAAATACACGTCATGCACCTAACGCACATATCAAGTAATTAGTTTAAACAATATTTTATTTCAATGATAGAGATAGATTTCTTTATTTATAGAGGGTGACCTAATTAGTTTTGAACTAATCCTCCTTAGGGCCCTCTATGAATATATAGTCTAATGATCACAATATGACAATACATGTAGGATTGAGCAGAAAGCAACTTGCTTATATGGTTACCTCTATGGTTCCTCTATCAAGTAATTAAGTATTAAAATATTGTCACCGTCAAGCTAATAGTTCCTTCATGAATAAAATCTAAGAACATATCTACGTTTCTTCCCATAAAAATAAGTGGTTACGCGTTGTGTTGTGTCCATGTGTGGCTGTCATCACGACATACGATAAAGCTTATGCAACTTACAGTAAGTCAAAAACGTGTAATCAATGTGGACGTATTAATAGACATATTTGTTATATTAAGCTACTATTTCAGCGAAAGCTACCTTGCATTGTCTACTCGTCAGATCGATAACACTCGGAAGCTGCATATTAAAATGGTGTTGTCTATATCTGGTGCTAATCACTGGGTAGAGTCAAATACAAGTCAGACATCGTTCCACTGTGTTGGCGAACTAATTATGATAGCAGATTTGCTGAGTTTATATGGTGGAGTATCCGTACTACCTATCGGTAGTTGTCGGTCAAACGATCTACATAGCTTGTGTTGACAAAGTAAACTGTGTGTTTATTACAGTGTCACCCCTATTTAAAGAGCCAGCCATTTCTGAATTATGAGACACACCTTTTTATGAACATCTGATTCAGTACTTCCCGAATCCTATGCTTGTATGCCAGGCTGGTAGGCAATCGGTAACCATTATTTAATTAGCTGGCGGCTCACCAACCGGCCATATAAGAACGAACCCCTAATGAGGATCGAACCTACGACCTCCCGCTCCGTAGTTGGACGCCTTAACCACTAGGCCAGTATGTTCTATGCCGACAGTAAATACAATTTGACTACCTACCTCAATTATTTCTAATTGGTCATGTTTTGTTGTTGTGTGTTCAATAAGATCAAAGATCGACTTTATAAGTAGTGGATTGACGAGTGACGTATTGTATGGACATTCTCTTGGGTTCGAGCTTTGTCGTGTGGTGATGGACGGATCACTGTACCGGCCCAGCCACTGTACTGGCCACTGGTCAATTTTACGGCGGTGTTTGGGTCTATGGTTCATATTGTCACTTTTATCGCTAATCCAATCACTCACTTATATACTGCAATGGTGTACATATCATGATAAAATATGTTCTTATCCAATTACTAGAATCCTAGTTATATCTATATATGTATACATTTTAATTTATATTTCCATATATTATTGTCATGTGTAAATGTTTAAAATTGCATCTGTAATTGTGAAGCGCAATAGAATAATTTTGAATTTTTGCGCTATTTAAATGCTATGTATTTGTATTTGTCACGCATCACTATGACGTCATGACCTGACCCTGTTCAAGTGATGTTTCCCCTCGAATACTTTATTTATTTTACAACGATTGCGCAGCTTGCTTAGTCTAGACCAGAAATTCTGACTGAAGTTGCAGTCCCAAAAAAGATGATTTAGTGTTTCAACATACATGTTTCAAAAGCCACATACGAATCGACGATATTGCATTTATGTAAACATTCGTTTGTGGGCAAAATCCGCATTATATATTTATATTGGAAAGCACGAAGTCTTGTATCAATGGTAATTTTGTATACATTCAGATATATATGTTTCCAATGAAAAGTTTCGAAACAGCGGTTCCACTTTTCTTCTATTTTGTTTATTGATGCCTGATATAAAATCTCATTAGGTTTTTGAATATTCATAATTCTTTGGATGTGTGATTCGTTCCTCTCTTGCAGTTGACCGTCATTCATTTGCATCATTTGTCTATTTAAATGTTCAGATATATTTTTATCAACGTTTGGTGTTTTAGTGTAATCTATTCCGAAAGTTTGTGTTAATTGGGTAAATGTATAAAATTGTTTATTTCCAAAATCGAAAATATTTTCTAGATATTGTATGCCTTTTTCGTGCCATTTATTTATAGTAAATGGTTCTATTTTGTACTTTAATGTCACTATTATTCCATAATATTTCTTTCGCCACATGTTTAGTGTTTGGTCTGAAATATATAGTTGCCCACTCGGTGACTACATCTCTTAAAAACTTCGATAACCTTCGTGGGTAATTGTTAATAAAGTATATAAGTCTATCCGAGTCACTCATTCTAGCATAAAATTCTTTTGATATGATGTTACTAAGGTAATCGTGTCTTATGTCGTTATAAAAGTTACATTTAACTACAAAATGAGTTTCATCCTCTATTGCACCCTCGTTGCACAATTTACACACTCTTTGTTCAAGAGCTTCATCAATGTCTCTACCAGTCTCTATCCTGATCGGCAGTATACCACATCGTAACTGAGCAAGCAGTGAGCGTTCATTACGTTCTAAGTTTAGATCAACATACTTGTCTCGAATAAAGTCAGTCTTAAATAGCCTATACGTTCTTAATTTTGGCACATTAACAACACCTTCTAGCGGGACATTTCGGTAAAAGTTCCCTATCATAGACTTTGCCACGTCTAATCTAATAACTGTACGATTTTTGAACTGTTCACTAGACCTATCTTTAAGTTCATTACACCAATTGTTACGACAATTATTATAATCCAAATGGAATACACGTTTTGTAATGATAGTCTATTCCAAAATCTAATCATGTTAATCCATTGTCTATAGTCTGCAGGGATCCAACCCATATATACTTGTAATTGCTAACATCGGTGCGAATCGATGTACCCCTAGGTGGTGCCTCATCGCGCGTTGTTGAACTTTATCAATGCACTGAAACTGTTTGTAACCCCAAACGCCCGAATAATCCATGATTGGCGCAACACAAGCATTTTTCAAACGTTTTACCACCAAATTCCTTCATTGTTCGTATCCGGGTTATAGTCTTACCGGCGCTCTTAGCTAGTATATCAGTATTCTGCGAGAAGACACCTTTGTAATGAAATGTAACGCCCAAGTATTTGTAACTGTCAATAAGTCCAAGAATGTTACTACCGATCTTGAATGAATGGTCTGTACAAGATGAATGGTCTGTACAAGGTGTGCGACCTCGCCGGAAGTTAATACATTTGGACTTTTCTGTGTTTATGAGTACTCGCCATTTTCGACACCAATCACGTACGGTATCTAGAATACGTTGATTGTCCTCTTCCGACTTCTCTATGTATACACGCAATATCGTCGGTATAGCAAAGCATCGACCGTTTCCTACCGTCTAGGTCGAATTCAATGTCAAGGTCATTGACCTCTCTCACCAAAGCGTTAACGAACACGTAAAATAGTGTCGGTGACGCTGAATCCCCTTGTTTTACTCCGGTGGTACATGTAAACCAGTCTGTTAGTTTATTGTTAAGCCGTACACACGCATTAGACTGTTTGTAAATGCTTCGTAAAGATGTACACACTTTCCCGTCCACTCCGTTCAATAGTAGTTTGTATAACAGCATGTCTATATATATTTTTGAGTCCATTTTCAAGCACCTGTTCACACTATGCAGTACATGTTATCCTATCGTGCGCCTTTTTATTTCTCTGATACAAGAAAGAAAGAAATACCTTATCCGTACAAAACGAAAGCCGGAAAAGGGTCATCACAATGTATGGTATTTATATGAAACCTGAAATGCTGCCCCCTAGCTGTAGCCTGGGTTACGCCTGTTCCCAGGCTACCCTAGCTGCACTATCTTCTACAGGTTGATTCTAAAACGTCGCTTAATGCGTGTCTTAAAACACGGGCATGACTTCATACATATTCATACTATTAATATTGAACTGCTCTCAAAGGGTCATAGTATTATTTTAAATACTATGCGTAAGTGTATGAATTAGTATTATAATTAATATTATCTTACTAATTAAAATTTATGATTTAAATAAGGATCCAATATGTAAAATACTAGCACTGAGTTCGGCGATACGCGCCTTACACAGTCCAATATGTAGCCTGTGATATATTTTGCCTGGTCAGTCAAATAAATATATTTTAACACTAGTTTCTGGTCATATGTCATTTTGCCAGAAGTTAAAAAGTGAAACATCGAAAATGGTTCCCAGGCTATCCAATATTTAACATATTGGATAGTTTTCGGCTCATATCTTCGAAGATCTAACAGAGGGCAGCATATCATATATCTTAGTGTACTGTAGTTTGTCAGTATACATAAGATATTATTATGAAATAATACTTTCAAAACCGCCTTCGTGGTTAAGGTCGCTTATTTGTATACCACTGTAACCTATCATCTCTGATGGTCATGGGTTCAAGCCCTACTCAGACCGTGTCTCATTTATATGAAAAAGTTGGTAGTTTCATACGGAGGTTGGTGCACCAAGTACTTGTTAACCGCTGGAGCCTGCCCAGGAAATGTGTTGTTAGGTAAACAGCCCGTCGCTCTAATGGGAATCCGGTAGCGACGTTAAATAAACTTAAATTTTAAAAAATCCTTTCAATAAATAATGATCCCAGGAAGATAATTCGCTCGCACTATATTTTGGTTTATGTGGCGCTCGTGATAATACATACATGTATAGTCAGACATGCGATTTGATATGCACACAGGTGCTTGTAAAATATACAAGCCTGTAGAAGTTATGATACTGCATTTATGTACCTATGTGTCACTGTAGCATCAGCGTTTGTGTCATGTAAATAATATATGTCGCATTACAGTTCGATTAATCAGGTCAGTCACTTGTATACAAACATGCTGATGTATACAAACATTGGCGAGTTAAACACTGATTGAATAATATAAAATGTATCGAATTATCACACATGGCAGGATGGCCGAGTGGTCAAAGCTGTAGGCTTACAGAAAAATAATTTTAGGTTTGATGGTTCAACAATGATTGTTTTGGTTTTCGAAAATTATGTATACAAGTGACTGCCCTAAATAATCAGAGTGTACCAGTGTATATGTGTACATGTGGCATGTGAAATGATTGCAAACAGAATAAAGATAGTTTAAGTTATATAGAAGTATCTAACATATTAATTTATACAAATTTATTTTAGCTCGATTGCGAAACAAGTTATTACAACTTTTATTAATCACTCTCGAGACCTCATTCCTGATGGAATCCATCGCCACGAGGGAGAGAGAAGAGGCAACGTGGAATTTAAATGCCTTGCCTAAGGGCACAATCGTAACGGCTCCAGTGGGGCTCTAACTCCAGACCTTTCGCACATGAAGCGAACGCGCATCCACTGCGCTATCACGACTTCCACGAAGTTAACATATTAACTGTCATTGATATGAATGACAGTTAATAGATGTATGGGAAATAACTGTTATTATTGCATATTGTTATATACACTCATACCAGTATGGATTACATTGAATCAAATAATAATATATACATGTTGTCTTTAGTTCACTTGTATTGTTTGTGTTAAACTCGTGAGTTCAACAGGCGGTATAGTTGTTGTTTCAACAGTTACTTTTGTTGTCCGATCTAACCACGGTAAAACTCAGCCAATCGGAAAATTCTTTGTAATGTATTTGTCGAACAAAAGAAATGTCTATTTCGCTATTATTGCACTCCGTATCAGCTGTGCGGTTTCATTTAAAACGAGCAAACAGTGTTCCCTCGAACGACCAGCATTTTAGCACACGGTGTGGAGCCTTGTGTCTGACCGATGCTAAACTGAGTTGTTTAATGGTGTCAGGTCCTCGTTCATGTAAATTGCGCATTTTTTACTTTTGCGTATACCCAATCTTTTCATAACATACGACTTAGTTTCACTTTGAACTCTTTCGTACAATCATTGGTCTGTAAGTTTCACGTTGAACAAAACGTACAATGATTGGTCTGTAAGTTTCACGTTGAACAAAGCGTACAGTGAATGGTCTGTTAGTTTCACGTTGAACAAAGCGTACAATGATTGGTCTGTTAGTTTCAAGTTGAACAAAACGTACAATGATTGGTCTGTTTGTTTCACGTTGAACAAAGCGTACATTGATTGGTCTGTTAAGTTTCACGTTCAACAAAGCGTACAGTGATTGGTCTGTTTGTTTCACGTTGAACAAAGCGTACAATGATTGGTCTGTTAGTTTCACGTTGAACAAAGCGTACAGTGATTGGTCTGTAAGTTTCACGTTAAACAAAGCGTACAGTGAATGGTCTGTTAGTTTCACGTTGAACAAAGCGTACAATGATTGGTCTGTTTGTTTCACGTTGAACAAAGCGTACAGTGATTGGTCTGTTAAGTTTCACGTTCAACAAAGCGTACAGTGATTGGTCTGTTTGTTTCACGTTGAACAAAGCGTACAATGATTGGTCTGTTAGTTTCACGTTGAACAAAGCGTACAGTGATTGGTCTGTAAGTTTCACGTTAAACAAAGCGTACAGTGAATGGTCTGTTAGTTTCACGTTGAACAAAGCGTACAATGATTGGTCTGTTTGTTTCACGTTGAACAAAGCGTACAGTGATTGGTCTGTTAAGTTTCACGTTCAACAAAGCGTACAGTGATTGGTCTGTTTGTTTCACGTTGAACAAAGCGTACAATGATTGGTCTGTTAGTTTCACGTTGAACAAAGCGTACAGTGATTGGTCTGTTAAGTTTCACGTTCAACAAAGCGTACAGTGATTGGTCTGTTTGTTTCACGTTGAACAAAGCGTACACTGATTGGTCTGTTAGTTTCACGTTGAACAAAGCGTACAATGATTGGTCTGTTAGTTTCACGTTAAACAAAGCGTACAGTGAATGGTCTGTTAGTTTCACGTTAAACAAAGCGTACAATGATTGGTCTGTTAGTTTCACGTTGAACAAAGCGTACAATGATTGGTCTGTTAGTTTCACGTTCAATAAAGCGTACAGTGAATGGTCTGTTAGTTTCACGTTGAACAAAGCGTACAATGATTGGTCTGTTAGTTTCACGTTGAACAAAGCGTACAGTGATTGGTCTGTTAGTTTCACGTTCAACAAAGCGTACAGTGATTGGTCTGTTAGTTTCACGTTCAACAAAGCGTAGAGTGATTGGTCTGTAAGTATCACGTTGAACAAAGCGTACAGTGATTGGTCTGTTAGTTTCACGTTGAACAAAACGTACAATGATTGGTCTGTAAGTTTCACGTTGAACAAAGCGTACACTCATTGGTCTGTAAGTTTCACGTTAAACAAAGCGTGCAATGATTGGTCTGTTAGTTTCACGTTGAACAAAGCGTACACTGATTGTTCTGTTAGTTTCATGTTCAACAAAGCGTACACTGATTGTTCTGTTAGTTTCACGTTGAACAAAGCGTGCAATGATTGGTCTGTTAGTTTCACGTTGAACAAAGCGTACACTAATTGATCTGTAAGTTTCACGTTAAACAAAGCGTACAGTGAATGGTCTGTTAGTTTCACGATGAACAAAGCGTACAATGAGTGGTCTGTTAGTTTCACGTTAAGCAAAGCGTACAGTGAATGGTCTGTTAGTTTCACGTTGAACAAAGCGTACAATGATTGGTCTGTTAGTTTCACGTTAAACAAAGCGTACAGTGAATGGTCTGTTAGTTTCACGTTGAACAAAGCGTACAATGATTGGTCTGTTAGTTTCACGTTGAACAAAGCGTACAGTGATTGGTCTGTTAGTTTCACGTTGAACAATGCGTACAATGATTGGTCTGTTAGTTTCACGTTGAACAAAGCGTACACTAATTGATCTGTAAGTTTCACGTTAAACAAAGCGTACAGTGAATGGTCTGTTAGTTTCACGATGAACAAAGCGTACAATGATTGGTCTGTTAGTATCACGTTGAACAAAACGTACACTGATTGGTCTGTTTCTGCCAGGCTTGTATTGGCCGATTCTGTGGACTATGTCTTGATCAGAGACCTTCGCCTTCAATAGGAGATTAAGCATGTCCATTACATGCTTCGTTGTATCTGCCGGAGATTAAGCATGTCCATTACATGCTTCGTTGTATCTGCCGGAGATTAAGCATGTCCATTACATGCTTCGTTGTATCTGCCGGAGATTAAGCATGTCCATTACATGCTTCGTTGTATCTGCCGGAGATTAAGCATGTCCATTACATGCTTCGTTGTATCTGCCGGAGATTAAGCATGTCCATTACATGCTTCGTTGTATCTGCCGGAGATTAAGCATGTCCATTACATGCTTCGTTGTATCTGCCGGAGATTAAGCATGTCCATTACATGCTTCGTTGTATCTGCCGGAGATTAAGCATGTCCATTACATGCTTCGTTGTATCTGCCGGAGATTAAGCATGTCCATTACATGCTTCGTTGTATCTGCCGGAGATTAAGCATGTCCATTACATGCTTCGTTGTATCTGCCGGAGATTAAGCATGTCCATTACATGCTTCGTTGTATCTGCCGGAGATTAAGCATGTCCATTACATGCTTCGTTGTATCTGCCGGAGAATAAGCATGTCCATTACATGCTTCGTTGTATCTGCCGGAGATTAAGCATGTCCATTACATGCTTCGTTGTATCTGCCGGAGATTAAGCATGTCCATTACATGCTTCCTTGTATCTGCCGGAGATTAAGCATGTCCATTACATGCTTCGTTGTATCTGCCGGAGATTAAGCATGTCCATTACATGCTTCGTTGTATCCGCCGATGACTGTTTATCAGTGTCGTGTGCAATTCCGCATATTGTTTCGCCTGTCATATTATTCAAGGTCATTTAATTTCTCCTTTAAGGGATCATTTTAAGCGATTAGATCGGCTTTCATTTTGTGCTGTTTGTTGTTTCATTCTGATTTGCATATTTCAACTTTAATTGCTCGTTCATGGTTTTCACTTTCTAATATTTCTAGCCTTTTTACGACAGAACTGATTATTTTGTCTTTCATCTCATTTATAGTTTCCTGAATGATGTCTCTCAGGAAGGTTTTGTCGTTTTTTGAAAGCACATTATTGAGGTTTTTGTTTTATTTCCTCCAGTTGAATTGTTATTGTGTTGTCAACTTCTCTGGTGGAGCTAGAGTTTGTTTCAGATGTGCTTTCCTCAGACATGTTAGAGTCTTTTATGTTGCTTAATTGTTTTAGCTTTTTTGTTATTGCTTCTTGAAATAGGTTTGCTATTTTATGTTCCGGAGATTCATATGTACTGTCGAGTACAAAGCTCGAATCAGGTTCGCTTGTGGTTGGTGATTTTTTACGCTTACCATCACCTTCAGCACTCATGATCAACGTTCAGTGGTACCTATAGCGGGTGAGTTTATAACGGGTACAATTTCAATTGTATCTACGGTCGTGTCCATACAATACATCAGTTATTCAATTGATGATTGATCGTGCATAAATCCTTTAGTGGAGGTGGTAGATTTTTAATAATTTGTTTTCACTCTACCCCATGATCATGTATTATACAGATTCTTCAAACATTCATAATGTCAATGTTATAATCTTGAAAGTTCATATCGGAGGCAAACTCGTCATATTAGTCCATCCATATATACATATTAGGTCACTGTATTGGACCTTGTCATTGTAGACACAAGAAGAAGCTGGGACACATGTGTCTTATGGACATGTTCTTAATTACTTTGTACATTGAGAACCCACATGAATTGTGAACAGCGCCATATTTTTCAATTTTCAATTTATTAATCTAATGATCAGATCACTTCTGTTCACACTATATAATTATTATTGAATGCATATTATTAGGTGACTTATAGGCCCACGGGGCCGGTGCGTCTCCTTGTTGTTTACTATTTGCTATATTTATTTGTTGGAATGTGCACATGTCACTTTAATAAAAACTTACTTACTTTACATATGATAGCCAACGAAGTTCAATCTAAGGGTATTACATTACACTTTTTTTTACATCTCGATCTTACAGCGACGTTTACATTTTTTGTAACAGGAAGTAAAAAAACAACATATTGTCCAATATTATATCGTCACTAATAAGGCTATAGTGTATGCTTATCTTGGATAGGTGCCATCTCTCGTATACGTATGACATTTTAACTACAATTTTATTTTCAGTACTACTGATTTTCGGAAAATGGCATGATCCTGTTTATTCATATAATTTCTATTAGTCGAAAACGCATAAGAAAATATCGTTCAGTGGTTGAGCATTGCACTGTGTACATGAGGTACGATCTTATTCGCAACATCGCAAGGATTTAAGTTACATGAACTATGAATATGGTATACCTAAAGAAAAAAGTTACGTCACTTAAAAAAGAGGGACGTTTCTTTTTTTGCTAAGTATATTTGAGATTGACCAAATACACTGATGTGCCCATGTGTGCGGCTAGATAAAGTGTACATCACAACAACACAATCACACACACCTGATCATTATGTTAGTAATGAGCTTCTGTTGTATATCTTACAAAATATTAACGAACTAAAATACTTCTCGAGGCGTCGTCCGATTAACTTCGTCCCGATTAACCCGGGGGCAACGATAAAAAACGTATCAACGTTATCATTTTCACCATTATGCAGTTGAATTAATATCTACGATACCTGGCAAAAATTATAGTTGGCATGTTATGTACTGATCTGTTAACTTATGAGAGTTTATTAAAATGTGTGCCACACTGGCACATAGTTTGGTGTGCTCGACTCCTCGTCAGTATGCATTGATTGTGGAGTCTTGGTATGTAATTTATCTAAATGTTACATTGCCACGTGTCCCACATAGTTTGTTGTGCTCGACTCCTCGTCAGTATGCATTGATCGTGGAGTCTTGGTATGTTATTTATCTAAATGTTACATTGCCACGTTGCCCCTTGGTAAAAACCCCAATATATAATCTATTGAATGTATTAAATACCTTTAAAAACGCCCGTCCAAATGTCTTAATGACGAGCGCCAATCACTAATGTTGTCAGAACTTGTGGCCCAACTCATTTGCTAAGTATGTATCGGTTATACGAGTTATTGTTATATACATGTATATAGAGCAATAAAATATTATCAAATCATATCCACAAATCTAAGCTCGTAGTATAATGAGGTCAACACACGTCCATATGATGACAGTTTAAAGCCCTGCCTCGTCAGTTTTGTCTTTTTGTCTAACGTCTCATGTGGTTTTCTCATAATTAGTTTACTCTGAACACGACAGGCCATAGCACATCTTAAGAGAAATCACACCAAGGTTACATAGTACTATTAGCACAAGTGTATACTAGTGTGACACTCACAGACATGTTATTTATTGTATATTTAGATATAGGATCTTACACGAGTGGTGATTTCATACTATATTTTATGAAACGAGTATTGGAATGTTGCTATTAAGCGAAGATCTAAATAACAAAGTTCCATAACGAGACTCATAAACGTATTGTGTGAAATCTTGTGATTGTTTTACGTTTATTTATCGTCGCTACTGGTTGCCCATATGAGCGACGCCTCCTGAAGAGATTAGTCATTTTAGAATGTTTGTAGGATAGTGCAATGATACAGACAGAGACCCACTGGTTCTGTTACGTGCACGGTGTAAAGTACCGACACGAGACCTCGGTTTAACGTCCCATCTGAAGGACTGTTAATTTTATTAAGGTCTGACGGTGGATCGAACCTGCGATCCCTGGATTATCAGTCCATCGTGTTACCACTGGACTATAGATCCGTCTGTGAAATCACGAGTGTAAGATCCGTTTTATCAATTTACCTACACCTACTTTTCTGTTTACCAGTATAATTTGAGCCTAATTACACCTCAAGGAAATCAGAAAGGTGCCATATGTACGCGTAGTAAATGATCCCTGATAATCAAACAACTTCACGCAAATAACCAACACAATCCTTTTAATCACTATATGCCGCAAGTGCATATATCTAAAATCAAGAAATAAAGCATGAACACAAACTATATGTCGAAGCAAGCAGTCGTGGCGATACCAATCATAATGTGTCCATGTTGTATTACACGTGTGTACATACTGTGACATACAAGAAAATATGTGATGGATGTATGAAATTGAATGCAAGCAAATTTAGGTGATAAATATATACATTGTATACATTATGTTATGTTATATTTCGGGTTTTACGCCTGCATCAGCACCATTTCGGGCTATATCGCCGGCGGGCAGTTTACCTAACAATACCTTTCCTGGGCAGGCTCCAGCGGTTAACCAGTACTTGGGTGCACCAACCTCCGTAAGAAACTGCCAACTTTCTCATATAAATGAGACACGGCCTGAGCGGGGCTCGAACCCGTGACCATCAGTGATGATAGGTTACAGTGGTATACAAGTCAGCGACCTTAACCACTCGACCACGGAGGCGGAACATTGTATACATAACATTATAGTGCGTTATTACGTTGTTCACAAGAGGCATGTTTAAATGAAAATATTCGGTTATCTTCGGGTTCCCATTGTTTAGATTACTTTATTTATGTACGTCTCCGTGGCCTAGTGGTTAAGGCGTCCGCTAGGTTTTCATTCTGATATGGTCGGTTGGTGAGCAGCCAGCTAATTAAATAATGGTTACCGATTGCCTACCAGCCTGGCATACAAGCATAGTATTCTGGAAGTACTGATGATCATAAAAAGAGGTGTCTCATAAGTCAGAAATGGCTGGCTCTTTAAATAGGGGTGACACTATTATAAAACAAACACTTTACTTTTACTTTATCAAGCGAGATTACATTTTAATCCAAAATGTTGCATAGCAGGTGAGTCAGTGAGGCGGCGTGGGAACCTAGAACTTTTTCATAAATGCGCATTTGCTTCTGTACTATACGGAAGGAGAACATACTAGGTGTTCCGCCATGTTGGTGAGTTGCACGGGCAGTGGTAGCGCATTCCCTGCAAGTGTGAAAGGCCCGGAGTTCGCGCCCAGCTATAGCCGTTACGATTGTGTTCATATGCAAAACACTGAAATTCCACATAATTGCCTCTTCTCTCCTCCGTCATGATGGATTCCATTAGGAATGAGGTCTCGAAAGTGATTAATATAAGTTGTAAGAACTTGTTTCGCAATCGAGCTAAACTAAAGTTGTATAAACCAAGTTCTCCATACAAGACTTCGCACAAAATGTAGCGGTTTTAACTATCATCATTCGCCTTTCATTCTAGTTCGTATCACTTTCATATTCACTTGTCTATCTTTCCCAACTTTCTAAAACAATTGCAACAGCTCAGCGAAATTCATACATATTTGCATTGCAGAATTATATAAGAGTCTGTCTTTCATTCTAAGCATGCTTCTATATTTTGATACATTGTGATACATATTGATGCATTGTTCAAACTGTATAATATTGGGTTAAACTAATATATTTGGCAATATTACATACTCTTTTTTTGATTGGTTGTTGCTATTATAGGGAATTTGTGTCCAAAAGTAGGTCATGCAGAATTTAGTTAATATTTTTTAATCCATTGAATATGTAGGGGACAACACAATAAGAAATGGTATTCATCCTCAACTGAGTTCATATTACAACGTTTACAAATACATCGGTTTCTCTCGATACCTGCGATTCGACCAGTTTCAATTTCTAAGCCTAAATCGGGTTCGATCCCGCATTAATGGGTCAGTCATTTACAAAATTATTAATGCATGCTTCACGTTTAAATGACAATTTAAATTTGATAGAGCAGGATATTTTAGACATTGAATTCATCGACTTGGCATACCAATCTTGGATGAATTGGTCTCTGATACGGCGACGTTTAAAAATCGGTACATAATTCGTGTTATCACTAAAATTATATCTAATGTTAGTAAGTCCAAGATGATCAATGATATAGAGCATTATTCTAACAGACCAGTACTTACAACGTATGGAGCTGCATTGCTCTAACTACACATTGTTAATAAGAGAATTATGATTTTTCATAACTTTAATCAACAATGATCGTTCCTTTGCAATGATAGAACCAGTAGGTTAGAACGCAAAATGAATCCGCATTAACGATTGATCTTTCCTTTGCAATTATAGAAATAATAGGTAAGAAAGTAAATTGAATCCGAATCAACTATTTGTAAATACTATTTACTAGTGACTTAAATAACACATAACTTTGAGAAACAGGACACTACAAAACATTGCAACCATTGGTTCTTAATAATAAATCTAAATTGTACTGTGCATGCATTGATTATGAAAAGGCCGTTGATTGACACTGTAATGCATGATGCATTATGGATTAAATTATTAAAAAATTGCGTCAGCTGTAAAATGATAAAAATAGTACTGCGATTTATAAAAATATTAAGCCATGATTTAAAATATCGTCAACTATAAATATGTCAGATTGTGTTGTGACAATTGGCTTGAGACAAGGTGAGCCTTGCGTTTTATATTAGTTATCAATGCTATTTGAGAACATATTGATTTTACGAACTTAACTGAAAATGAGTTTAATCAGTTGTCCATGTATATGCTATTGTTTGCCGATGATATAGCTTTGTTCACAACCAATCATGAGAGTCTACAAGCTCAACTTGATACGATATATGTATTCTGTGAAGTGGGTTTGAAAATAAATGTTAAGAAAATAAAATATGTCTATTTCACAAAAGAAAACAAGCACATGCTTATGACTTGTTTGTGAATGGAGACCAACTATATGTTGTGGATGATTTTGTTTATCTGGGTACACATTTTACCTATACAAGAATTATGAAAAATGTAGCTACATCTTTTTCTGAGCAGGCACTGAAAGCCTATAATGTTTTTACTGTCATTATTTAGTAGAGTCAATTTAGATACCAAAACAAAACTGTGTTTATTTGATTCCATGATTTCGCCCATTCTGCTGTATAGTGCCGATGTTTGGGTCATATATGGTATAAAATATATTGACAAAATACACATAAAGTTTTGTAAATATAGTTTAGGTGTTCGTCAGCAAACACAAAACTTGTGCAAAGCAGAGTTTGGTGAGTTAGGTAGATACCAAATGTCAATAATCTGCAGACTACAAATTATGAAGAATCCTGCTTCACATATGTATAGAACATTCGATGACCAGCGTAATGGTAACAATGATAACTGTTGGGCTAAACATATTAAACGTTTATTAGATAGACTAGGCTATGGAGATATATGGTATAATTTTAATCAAGATATAAATTATTTTCCAATGCTGAAGCAACGTTTGCGTGACCAATATATGCAAGATTGGAACGCATCTATTCAGAATGTATCAAAACGAGATTATTTTAGACAATTCAAATCTTCATTTTGGTATGAACAATATCTCAATGTTGTATCTAATAGTACAAAAGAAAACAATTAACATGTTTTAGATTATGTTCACATAGCCTAGAAATAGAATTTGGTAGATTCTCTTGAGTTCATACAAATGATCGAATTTGCAATTGAATCCGAATACCACTTGTTATTATGTTGTCCGAAATATGCTATTGTTAGACATAAATACCGCAGAAACGGTGCATGGCAGAAATATGTGACACTACTGTCGTCTAGAACTAAGAAATCCTTATGGAATATTGCAAACTTTGCGACTGATAGTTTTAAAATTAGAAAAGAACCCCTTGTTGGCTAAAATGCCTCTTGAGTATGCATTTAAATGTGTTCATTTACAGTCGTTATGTATGCTAGATTAACCCATTCAACCCCAAGTAACTGACATGGACTGGTCCATGATATTTTCAGACCAATAAATTAATAAGAAAATTACCTTTGGACCAGTTCATTTATCAAAATGGGTAATTTTATCTAAAAATAGTAATAATTATTACTGGCAAAAAAGAGCAGATCCTGATGAGACGGCTCGTCACGAGCCGGCTCATCTGGATCTACACTTTTCATAATCCTATTTAGAGGCCTGTGGAGTTGAAAGGGTTAATATGCTAAGGCGTATATATGTTCATTGTATTTAGTTTAATCATATTTTATTGCAAATCATTATTATATATGTCATGCATAAACAGATATAATACATAATATGAACATGCAAATGGTTTGGGCCACACGTTTTAACAACATTAGACAACGGCCCGCACCAGGAAGTCAAGATAACGTTTGAATAAACTAAATAGCTACGTTTTTTTTTAGAAAAGAAACCACAAAAAAGAATGAAAATAAAATGATTCAAAGGACTAAAGAAAAAGATGACAAACTTGTTACAAAAAAATATATAAAAATTGCTTAGATTGATACCTACTTCACACGATTCCACTTATTGCTCCCCCACACAACGCCGTTGTTCATTGTATATTATGTCTTGGCCATGTTTACCGTTTATTTGTTAACTGATCAAAGGCAATTATATTTGCCAATTTGCCTAATAAAAACCTGAAATTGTTCATTCTCTTCGTGATAATCAAAAATGTTTGATTACTTAATATGCGCTATAAATCATCTGATATATTGCCGAAATATCACATTTTCTCCTCAGAGTAAGATTTCACATGTAAGATTGATATTTGCTGTGGATTTGTAAATTGTTAATATCTTCGTCAATACGTCACGTTCTAAGCAAAAGAGATTATCTGAAAATGAATTAATTGTGCTTGATATCCGAGATTGCCTGATATAGTGTTGTTGCGGGGATTAGAACTGATTAAAAGTGGGGGAAATGTCATAATGGCTGGTGATTTTCATTTTTTCAATTCCATGGTTTTTTGCCAGAATATGAAACTGTATGAAGGCCGATGCAACACTAGAACGTCAAGTATAATAATTAAATTCAAATATGAAACCATAACTCCCAAAACAAAGATAGACACAATATATATACATATGTTACATGTTCGAATTGGGGTGTCCAATTCTTTCGTTTGATGAAGTTACCCAACTGCCTTGCAGAAGGTCGGTGTGATATCCTGGTACCTGAAATACTGCTCGTTGGGACATCCGGGTTCTTCTTCTACCATAAACAGCTGTAAAGACGCCATATGATGTCGATGCGACTTTAAACCCCCCGAAAACAAAGAAACTATGCATTGCTATGTTGTATGTGTTTTGTGTTCATTGCTGATTTCTACATTTCAACCTTTTATTTGTACAGGGTTCAGTCTGTGGCATTCTCTCCATGATAGATCGTGATACTTTTATTTCAACTACACCTGAGTTCACATAACTATGCATGATATTATGAATGTAAATGCTAATATATAATAATTTCCGATACTTTGTCATTGTAAACACCTTTTATAAAGCACAAGATTACCCCATGGTTATTATTAATCCAGCAGTGAGTTATGTATTCTAGTAGTGAATGATGTGTATATGCCAAATTTCGAAAAATAAAAATAATAAAAAATGTTTTTTTATTTTTTTACTGCCAGTGTACTGCTGTACTGCTAGCAGTGAGCAGTGAGTAGTGTAATCCAGCAGTGGGTAGTGTAATCCAGCAGTGGGTAGTGTAATCCAGCAGTGGGTAGTGTAATCCAGCAGTGAGTGGTGTATTCTAGTAGTGTATGATATGCAAATGCAAGTTTTGGAAAAAAAAAAAAAAAAATTTTTTATATCTTTTTCTGCTTTTCTGGCAGTGAGCAGTGGGGAATGTACGAGTAGTGTATTCCAGCAGTGGGTAGTGTAATCCAGCAGTGAGTGGCGTATTCTAGTAATGTATGATGTGCAAATGTAAATTTTTGAATAAAATAATAAAAATATTTTTTATATCTTTTTCTGCTTTTCTGGCAGTGAGCAGTGGGGAATGTACGAGTAGTGTTTTCCAGCAGTGGGTAGTGTAATCCAGCAGTGAGTTATGTATTCTAGTAGTGTATGATGTGCAAATGTAAATTTTGAATACAATAATAAAAATAATAAAAATATGTTTTATATCTTTTTCTGCTTTTCTGGCAGTGAGCAGTGGGGGAATGTACGAGTAGTGTTTTCCAGCAGTGGGTAGTGTAATCCAACAGTGAGTGGTGTATTCTAGTAGTGTATGATGTGCAAATGTCAATTTTTGAATAAAATAATAAAAATAATAAAAATATTTTTTATATCTTTTTCTGCTTTTCTGGCAGTGAGCAGTGGGGAATGTACGAGTAGTGTATTCCAGCAATGGGTAGTGTAATCCAGCAGTGAGTGGTGTATTCTAGTAGTGTATGATGTGCAAATGAAAATTTTCGAGAGAAAAAAAAAATTCTATCTTTTTCCGTACTTGCCTTTCTGACAGTGAGCAGTGGGGAATGTACGAGTAGTGTATTCCAGCAGTGTTACGCGGCATAGAGCTCCTAATCCATAGAGCTCCTCGAGGAGCTCTATGCGTTGTTAATGAACCGCACAAGAGCTCCTGTCCGATAGAGCTTCAATGTGTCAATATGCCCGATCGTCCCGCATTGAGCTCCTCTGTTGTCAACTACTAAAACATATTAAACTACTGACTATCTTTATGCTCCCCAAAGGGAGAGCATATAGTTGCCACTTTGTCTGTCTGTCCGTCCGTCCGTTCGTCCGTCCGTTCGTCCGTCCGTTCGTTCGTCCGGGTACTTCTTGTCCGGAGCATAACTCGAAAAGCATAGAAGGAAATCAAGGAAGGAAACTTGAATCTGTGATGGATGGCAATGAGATGGAGAGCAGGGCGCAAGAACCATAACTCTCTGTGTTGTCATTGATGAATTATCTCCCTTTTCACTTTATTAAATGCTTGCTGTAGCATAACTCGTAAAGTATTGAATGAAATCTAATGAAACTTGAAACGGTGATAGAGGGAAATGAGGCGGTGTATAGAGCGCGAGAACAATAAATCGCTGTGATGTACCTACTGAATTATCTCCCCTTTTCACCTTAGTATGTGCTTGTCCGGAGCATAACTCGAAAAGTATTGAAGGTAATAAAAAGAAACTTGAAGCAGTGATAGTGGGCACTGAGGCGGAGTGCTGAGCGCAAGAACCATAACTCTCTGTTTTGTACTTACTGAATTATGTCCCATTTTCACTTTATTAAAAGCTTGTTAGGCCCCTACTGGTCGAAGACGCGGTAATGGGGACTATAGGATTGGTCGATGTCCATCCGTCATTCCGTCCACCCATCCCATCGTGCCCGGTCCATATCTCCTAAACCTCTTGAAGGATTTTCACGAAACTTAGGTCAAATGTTCACCCCATCGAGATGACGTGCAGAACCCATGTTCCAGCCATGTACTCGAACGGCCTTGCCGTACAGACAACTCGGAGGCAGACGCAGTAATGGGAGACGAGCAATCCTCATGCATTCACGTTCTTGTAGTTGTTACTACGTGAAGGTATTTCCAGTAAAGTTCGTGCGGAGTTCAGAACTAGTTCTTATCCCGTTCTAGTCAGAACGCGGAAGCGCGACGTTTGGTTTGAATAGTCCAAGACAAACGTGGCGGCTTGGCGTTCAAGGAAGTTCGTTTGCGTCCGTATCAAGTACTCGGCGTTACCACCACGTTTTATTCACTTTTCTCGGTCGTGATACTAACACCATGCGAGGGCATGTAGGTGTGAATAGGTGTTAGGTGTTAATACCTACAACGCGTACGTGCATTTGTATCTACAAGTGCACGTACAAGTCATCTCAACATCTTAATTATCGGAAGTGGGGAACTCTATGCGTCAGGTTGAAAGACACATTTTAAAGTTGATGTGTACCTTCGACCGATAGGGCTCTCGGGAGCTATGCGTGTTTGCCTAACGCACAGCGCTTCTTGGGAGCTCTATGCGTTGTGGCCTACATGTACTAGAGACCCAAATCAGCCCGTATTATAAACTTGTATCATACTATTGTTGTACCACAAACAGGACAAGAGTTACCCTTATCCTTGTATAATATATACACACACGTCTATCTTTCCATATGACGTCGGTACACATGGTGGTCTTCATGGTCTAAATATACAACGACTCAGTATCAATCATGACCTCATATGGTCTAACTATGCCACGACTCAGTACCAATCATGACCTCGTATGGTTAACTATACACAGACTTAGAACCACTCATGACCTCATATGGTCTAACTATACACAGACTGAGAACCACTCATGACCTCATATGGTCTAACCATACACAGACTGAGAACCACTCATGGCCTTCACGGTCTAAACATATACAGACTGAAAACCACACATGACCTTCACGGTCTAAACATATATAGACTCGATCGAAAGTGTTCCTATTACTCCGCTCCTGCATTTTGAGCGTACATGACACCCATTTCAGACAACAGCATATAACAACTCTGTTAGTAATCGCATCACTCTGGCTAGAGTATACTCGCGATAGAAATTAAAAGCATGCGCAGCTGGAGAGGTGGATTTGTACATTTAAAAGTCTGTCTATGTATAATTTTTAAAAACAGGTTAAAAACGAGTGTGCCATTTACAGGTTATGTATGCCAGCCATCGTGGTCTTGAAGCCCTCTAGTGTGGACTGGTTCACGGCATGTTGAGGCAATCGGTTCTAGATGGTGACGGTGGCAGGAAAGAAGCTGTGATTATAAGTAGACTTAGCACAGGAGGTACATGTATGTGTGTACTGTTGATTGTGATACCTGGAATATCTAGATTGTCGGAGTGGTGGTTCAGGGTTGATGTCGATGAGCTCATGCTTGATTTTATATAGCATAGTGGTCCTGGCTACGTTTCGTCTGTGCTGTAGAGTGTTCCACTGGAGGTCTTTGAGCATGGTAGTGACGGAGCTTGTTCACTGAGTCATGTTTGACGAATCTGGTTGCTCTACGTTGTATCATCTCCAGCTTGTAGATTTGGGTCTCAGTGTAGGGGGACCAAACAGTTGAGGCGTACTATACGATGGGTCGGATATATGTCTTGTAAGCTGTCGCTTTGGCATTAGGTGGGCTTAAACACCGATGTTTCTGCGGATAAAGGACATGGTGGCATTTGGTTTCTTAGTGATATTGTCAATGTGCGATTTCCAGGAGAGATCGGGTGACATATGGCTGCGTCAGTAGGTTTTAATGGTGTGTTGTGGATGTTGTAAGTAGAGATGACTGGTTTCCGTTTGTTAGTTACATGGATTACTTCGCATTTGTCAGGGTTAAATGCCATTTGCCACTCCCATCCCATTCTTGAAGGTGGCCACGGTCATCTTGTAGCTGCCTGGCGTCTTCCTGGCATGTAATTTTTTTGTACATCAGAAAGTCGTCGGCGAAGAGGCGGACACAGTTGATTTGACTCTAGATGGTAGGTCGTTGATGTACGTAAGAAAGAGGAGGGCACAAGGACGCTGCCCTGCGGGACACCATACGTGACGGGGGAGATGTCGGAGTTGGCACCATCGAGAACTACTTGTTGTGTGCAACATTGTAGGAAATCTGTTATCCAGGAGTGGATACTGCACTAACTATGTAGTGGTCGAGCTTCTGTAGCAGACGGCTGTGGCTAACTTTATCAAAGGCTTTACTGAAGTTCAGAAGGATGTCGTCAATCTGCTGGTTACTGTTTAGGCCTTTAGCTAAATCATTGATGGTGAGTAAAGTTGAGTGTCACATGGTCGTTTTTTCACAATCCATGCTGGTAGTCATTGAGGATGTTGAAGGAGTCGAGGTGGGACATGATGCGGCTGAAGATGACATGTTCTAGAAGTTTGCAGGTAACTGAGGTTAAGGAGATAGGACGGTAGTTAGATGGTGTAGATCTGTTGCCCTTCTTAAAGATAGGAGAGACGAAGGCAGTTTTCCAGTCGGATGGTATTTGACCCTTGTCAACGGATAGTTGGAAAAACTGTGTGAGTCCTGGGGTAGGTTCAGCAGCCGCAAGATTCAGGAGTCTTGTAGAGATGTTGTCCGGACCGGCGGCCTTGTGTGGCTTGAGACCCTGTCCCAGCAATATATTAAACTACACATCATACACTACTAGAATACGCCACTCACTGCTGGATTACACTACCCACTGCTGGAAAACACTACTCGTACATGCCCCACTGCTCACTGCCAGAAAAGCAGAAAAAGATATAAAAAATATTTTTATTATTTTATTCAAAAATTTACATTTGCACATCATACACTACTAGAATACACCACTCACTGCTGGATTACACTACCCACTGCTGGAATACACTACTCGTACATTCCCCACTGCTCACTGCTAGAAACGCAGCAAGTACGGAAAAAGATAAAAAATATTTTTATTATTTTTATTATTTTATTCAAAAATTTACATTTGCACATCATACACTACTAGAATACACCACTCACTGCTGGATTACACTACCCACTGCTGGAATACACTACTTGTACATTCCCCACTGCTCACTGCCAGAAAAGCAGAAAAAGATATAAAAAATATTTTTATTATTTTTTTCAAAAATTTACATTTGCACATCATACACTACTAGAATACACCACTCACTGCTGAATTACACTACCCATTGCTGGAATACACTACTCACTGCTCACTGCTAGCAGTACAGCAGTACACTGGCAGTAAAAAAATAATATTTTATTATTTTTATTTATTTATTTTTCGAAATTTGGCATATACACATCATTCACTACTAGAATACATAACTCACTG
>CM026399.1:36799672-36885323 GCA_014843695.1 Archivesica marissinica
TGGTAATGTGAAGTAAAAACATCGCTACTATGGTAATGTGAAGTAAAAACATCGCTACTATGGTAATGTGAAGTAAAAACATCGATAATGTGGTACTGTGAAGTAAAAACATCGATAATGTGGTAATGTGAAGTAAAAACATCGATAATGTGGTACTGTGAAGTAAAAACATCGCTAATGTGGTAATGTGAAGTAAAAATATCGATAATGTGGTAATGTGAAGTAAAAACATCGATAATGTGGTACTGTGAATCAAAACATCGCTAATGCGGTAATGTGAAGTCAAAACATCGTTACTATGGTAATGTGGAGTAGAAACATCGTTACTATGGTAATGTGAAGTAAATACATCGTTACTATGGTAATATGAAGTAAAAACATCGCTACTATGGTAATGTGAAGTAAAAACATCGCTACTGTGGTAATGTGAAGTAAAAACATCGATAATGTGGTACTGTGAAGTAAAAACATCGCTACTATGGTAATGTGAAGTAAAAACATCGCTACAAAAAAAAAACACCACATGGTAATGTGAAGTAAAAACATCGCTACTATGGTAATGTGAAGTAAAAACATCGCTACTATGGTAATGTGAAGTAAAAACATCGCAACTATGGTAATGTGAAGTAAAAACATCGTACTATGGTAATGTGAAATAAAAACATAGCACAAAAAAACACACACAAAAAAAAACACTAATGTGGTAATGTGAAGTAAAAACATCGATAATGTGGTACTGTGAAGTAAAAACATCGCTACAAAAAAAAACACCACAAAAAAAACACCTACTATGGTAATGTGAAGTAAAAACATCGCAACTATGGTAATGTGAAGTAAAAACATCGCTACTATGGTAATGTGAAGTAAAAACATCGCTACTGTGGTAATGTGAAGTAAAAACATCGCTACTATGGTAATGTGAAGTAAAAACATCGCTACTGTGGTAATGTGAAGTAAAAACATCGCTACTGTGGTAATGTGAAGTAAAAACATCGCTACTATGGTAATGTGAAGTAAAAACATCGCTACTATGGTAATGTGAAGTAAAAACATCGAAAATGTGGTACTGTGAAGTAAAAACATCGATAATGTGGTAATGTGAAGTAAAAACATCGCTAATGTGGTAATGTGAAGTAAAAACATCGATAATGTGGTAATGTGAAGTAAAAACATCGATAATGTGGTACTGTGAAGTCAAAACATCGCTAATGCGGTAATGTGAAGTCAAAATATCGTTACTATGGTAATGTGGAGTAGAAACATCGTTACTATGGAACTGTGAAGTAAAAACATCGTTACTATGGTAATGTGAAGTAAAACATCATTACTATGGTAATATGAAGAAAAAACATCGCTACTATGGTAATGTGAAGTAAAAACATCGCTACCGTGGTAATGTGAAGTAAAAACATCGATAATATGGTAATGTGAAGTAAAAACATCGATAATATGGTAATGTGAAGTAAAAACATCGCTACTATGGTAATGTGAAGTAAAAACATCGCAACTATGGTAATGTGAAGTAAAAACATCGTTACTATGGTAATGTGAAGCAAAAACATCGCTACTATGGTAATGTGAAGTAAAAACATCGCAAATGTGGTAATGTGAAGTAAAAACATCGCTACTATGGTAATGTGAAGTAAAAACATCGCTACTGTGGTAATGTGAAGTAAAAACATCGCTACTGTGGTAATGTGAAGTAAAAACATCGCTACTATGGTAATGTGAAGTAACAACATCGCTACTGTGGTAATGTGAAGTAAAAACATCGATAATGTGGTACTGTGAAGTAAAAACATCGATAATGTGGTACTGTGAAGTAAAAACATCGATAATGTGGTACTGTGAAGTAAAAACATCGCTACTGTGGTAATGTGAAGTAAAAACATCGCTACTATGGTAATGTGAAGTAAAAACATCGTTACTATGGTAATGTGAAGTAAAAACATCGCTACTATGGTAATGTGAAATAAAAACATCGCAACTGTGGTAATGTGAAGTAAAAACATCGTTACTATGGTAATGTGAAGTAAAAACATCGCTACTGTGGTAATGTGAAGTAAAAACATCGCTACTGTGGTAATGTGAAGTAAAACATCGCTACTATGGTAATGTGAAGTAAAACCATCGCTACTGTGGTAATGTGAAGTAAAAACATCGCTACTATGGTAATGTGAAGTAAAAACATCGCTACTATGGTAATGTGAAGTAAAAACATCGATAATGTGGTACTGTGAAGTAAAAACATCGATAATGTGGTACTGTGAAGTCAAAACATCGCTAATGCGGTAATGTGAAGTCAAAACATCGTTACTATGGTAATGTGGAGTAGAAACATCGTTACTATGGTAATGTGAAGTAAAAACATCGTTACTATGGTAATATGAAGTAAAAACATCGCTACTATGGTAATGTGAAGTAAAAACATCGCTACTGTGGTAATGTGAAGTAAAAACATCGATAATGTGGTACTGTGAAGTAAAAACATCGCTACTGTGGTAATGTGAAGTAAAAACATCGCTACCATGGTAATGTGAAGTAAAAACATCGTTACTATGGTAATGTGAAGTAAAAACATCGCTACTATGGTAATGTGAAGTAAAAACATCGCAACTGTGGTAATGTGAAGTAAAAACATCGTTACTATGGTAATGTGAAGTAAAAACATAGCTAATGTGGTAATGTGAAGTAAAAACATCAATAATGTGGTACTGTGAAGTAAAAACATCGTTACTATGGTACTGTGAAGTAAAAACATAGCTAATGTGGCAATGTGAAGTAAAAACATCGTTACTATGGTAATGTGAAGTAAAAACATAGCTAATGTGGTAATGTGAAGTAAAAACATCGCTGATGTGGTAATGTGAAGTAAATAGATCGCTACTATGGTAATGTGAAGTAAAAACATCGCTACTATGGTAATGTGAAGTAAAAACATCGCTACTATGGTAATGTGAAGTAAAAACATCGCTACTGTGGTAATGTGAAGTAAAAACATCGCTACTATGGTAATGTGAAGTAAAAACATCGCTACTATGGTAATGTGAAGTAAAAACATCGCTACTGTGGTAATGTGAAGTAAAAACATCGCTACTATGGTAATGTGAAGTAAAAACATCGCTACTGTGGTAATGTGAAGTAAAAACATCGATAATGTGGTACTGTGAAGTAAAAACATCGATAATGTGGTACTGTGAAGTAAAAACATCGTTACTGTGGTAATGTGAAGTAAAAACATCGCTACTATGGTAATGTGAAGTAAAAACATCGTTACTATGGTAATTTGAAGTAAAAACATCGCTACTATGGTAATGTGAAGTAAAAACATCGCAACTGTGGTAATGTGAAGTAAAAACATCGTTACTATGGTAATGTGAAGTAAAAACATCGCTACTGTGGTAATGTGAAGTAAAAACATCGCTACTGTGGTAATGTGAAGTAAAAACATCGCTACTATGGTAATGTGAAGTAAAAACATCGCTACTGTGGTAATGTGAAGTAAAAACATCGCTACTATGGTAATGTGAAGTAAAAACATCGCTACTATGGTAATGTGAAGTAAAAACATCGATAATGTGGTACTGTGAAGTAAAAACATCGATAATGTGGTACTGTGAAGTAAAAACATCGCTACTATGGTAATGTGAAGTAAAAACATCGCAACTGTGGTAATGTGAAGTAAAAACATCGTTACTATGGTAATGTGAAGTAAAAACATCGCTACTATGGTAATGTGAAGTAAAAACATCGCTACTATGGTAATGTGAAGTAAAAACATCGATAATGTGGTACTGTGAAGTAAAAACATCGATAATGTGGTACTGTGAAGTAAAAACATCGCTACTGTGGTAATGTGAAGTAAAAACATCGTTACTATGGTAATGTGAAGTAAAAACATCGCTACTATGGTAATGTGAAGTAAAAACATCGCAACTGTGGTAATGTGAAGTAAAAACATCGTTACTATGGTAATGTGAAGTAAAAACATAGCTACTGTGGTAATGTGAAGTAAAAACATCGCTACTATGGTAATGTGAAGTAAAAACATCGCTACTATGGTAATGTGAAGTAAAAACATCGCTACTATGGTAATGTGAAGTAAAAACATCGCTACTATGGTAATGTGAAGTAAAAACATCGCTACTATGGTAATGTGAAGTAAAAACATCGCTACTATGGTAATGTGAAGTAAAAACATCGCTACTATGGTAATGTGAAGTAAAAACATCGCTACTATGGTAATGTGAAGTAAAAACATCGCTACTATGGTAATGTGAAGTAAAAACATCGCTACTATGGTAATGTGAAGTAAAAACATCGCTACTATGGTAATGTGAAGTAAAAACATCGCTACTATGGTAATGTGAAGTAAAAACATCGATAATGTGGTACTGTGAAGTAAAAACATCGATAATGTGGTACTGTGAAGTAAAAACATCGCTAATGTGGTACTGTGAAGTCAAAACATCGCTAATGCGGTAATGTGAAGTCAAAACATCGTTACTATGGTAATGTGGAGTAGAAACATCGTTACTATGGTACTGTGAAGTAAAAACATCGTTACTATGGTAATGTGAAGTAAAACATCATTACTATGGTAATATGAAGTAAAAACATCGCTACTATGGTAATGTGGAGTAAAAATATCGTTACTATGGTAATGTGGAGTAAACACATCGCTACTATGGTAATGTAAAGTAAAAACATCGCTACTATGGTAATGTGGAGTAAAAATATCGTTACTATGGTGATGTGAAGTCAAAACATCGTTACTATGGTAATGTGAAGTCAAAACATCGTTACTGTTGTAATGTGAAGTCAAAACATCGTTACTATGGTAATGTGGAGTAAAAACATCGTTACTATGGTAATGTGAAGTAAAATCATCGTTACTATGGTAATGTGAAGTAAAACATCATTACTATGGTAATATGAAGTAAAAACATCGCTACTATGGTAATGTGGAGTAAAAATATCGTTACTATGGTAATGTGGAGTAAACACATCGCTACTATGGTAATGTAAAGTAAAAACATCGTTACTATGGTAATGTGAAGTCAAAACATCGTTACTGTGTTAATGTGAAGTCAAAACATCGTTACTATGGTAATGTGGAGTAAAAACATCGTTACTATGGTAATGTGAAGTCAAAACATCGCTACTATGGTAATGTGGAGTAAAAACATCGCTACTATGGTAATGTGAAGTAAAAACATCGTTACTATGGTAATGTGAAGTAAAAACATCGCTAATGTGGTAATGGGAAGTCAAAACATCGTTACTATGGTAATGTCGTCAAAACGAGCGTATACGGTACGAATTATAGGCCAAGTATGACCAGTTTGTCGCAATTTTGATTCCAAAATTCGATTTTTGTTTTAAATACTGTATAGTGATTTGCGCGTAACTCTTTCAGCGCCGTATATAATCAGTGCACGTGCAAATAACATAGATCCAGATCAACAGTGTTACGCCGCTTCACGATCTATGTTGTTTGCTATTCGGACAGGTGCTTCAGCTCCACTTTCTGAAGAGTAATCAGCATATAGCCTGATCAGACGGCACTGTCTGTTCTGTCTGACCGGGTGCTCTGCTCCTTAGCTTAAGCATTATTTATTTCGGTATCTTACATGTACATTACAGACTTAACATTGTTACAAATAAATTAACAGCAATAGACTGAAAGGGATTAGAACGAAAGAAAACTTATATAGTTCTTCTCCCTATCAATTGATTGATATACAATAGACCGGAGCATAATATATTTAACACTGAAATTACGTGAATCCTAATCACGATATATGCTAAACAATTTCTAATGTTTACGATACACTATTGATAATATTAATGTGTACATATTTGAGGTTGTTAAAAAGAACATGGTTAACACCTTAAATAATAATAAAAGCTGTGAAAGAGTTAAATGACATTTGAGGATTTTCAATCTAATCATGACGAGCAGACTGACCCATATGGAAGTTTTAAAAAAATCAGCTGTTTTCCTAATTTAGTAACGCTGTCAGGCAAGTGACACGCGGACACAAAGCATATGGTACCGTAGTCGGAGGCGACTCGCGGAAACACACCAAACTATACATCATATTAATAACCGAATATCTACTGGAGGATACCATCTCCCATCATTTGTTTCAATTGATTGTTGATCGTTCGTAGTAAGAGACGTTTTAACAGTAACAATCTATGTACAAGACATTTATTGTAACATTCTTGTCTATTAAAGAATAGCAATATTATAGGTGAACATGGTCATATATATATTTATAGTCGCCATTGGTTGATTATGCAGTTAGATTGTGCTAATTTTATATTTGTCTCCATCTGCTATTGGTGGAGGAAGACACCCGGGAACCCCCCCCCCCGAGCAGTATTTTATGCACGAGCGGGCACCCGCATAGAATCACCGACCTTCCACAAGCCAGCTGGATAGCTTCCTACAGTGAAAGAATATCTTATATCTCGTCACAATGCATCAGAGTGCAGCTATGACAATATAGACTTTCAAACTATGCAGGGGGAAATACCCCGGACCCCCTACCACAGTTATATAATGGTTACTGATTGCCTACCAGTCTGGCGCCAGGCATACAAGCATACAATGGTACCTACACATATATCTAGTAGCTAGTTATATAATGGTTACTGATTGCCTACCAGCCTGGCGCCAGGCATACAAGCATATGATTCGGGAAGTACTGATGTTCATGAGAAGAGGTGTCTCATAAGTTAGAAAGGGCTGGCCCTTTAAATAGGGGTGACACTATAATAGACAAACACTTTACGTATCAAGACTAAGCTACGCCACTGCTGTATCGAAGATTTGAAAGAAATGCACGTTTCGCCAACACTCAGAACCCTTACACGAGCTAACTTGAAAGGTGTAATACAATAGTTGCATACGATAATGAAGTATGGAATTACATTCTAAACGTGATACAATGTTATTGGAGAGTGCTAATAGAGCTTGAGCAAAAATATATTTACACAGAACTACAAAACGGTATTCAAGCAACGATGCTGTATTTAGAACTATACTGGTGCAATATTATTTTTTTGGTTTTGTTTTGTTTGTTTTTTTTAACTTTATTTATTTTACAACGACTGCGAAACCAATTTTAACAACTTATATTAATCACTATCGTTGCGCGGATGAAAGCGTAAATGTGGCCATTCGTGTGGGAGGAAACCGGAGTACCCGGAGAAAACCCACTTGTCCGATCTGGCGACCACCGTACCATCTCACAGTGTGGGTTTAAAGTAGGCACCAACAGCATAGGTGATATGGCGAATCTCAAGAGCCTTGCCTTGTATGTTTTTCCAATTCTCCTAATAACTTAAAATGTATAAGACCGTAACATAATGTTATTATAATATAGTTATTGCTTGGGTATTGTTGAAATATCACGGATATAGCATAGGGAACTTATTTTTGAATCGGATTTGCCAATGATGATGACCTCCACAAATATAAATGTATCAATTATTCTTGAATATTGCAGACTGAAATTTCAAAATTTGATTGGTTGCACATTTCTCCGTTGATCTTACACAGTAAGGTCTGAATCGTTTACAATGTATCTGTAATGAACTTTACGTTAATCCAAGTACAAATAATTGATGAAATAATTGAATGTTGATACTCGACATAGTGTAACTAGATATGTAAATAATTTTACAACTGACAGCAGTGCGCGCACATGCATTTTTGTTTGTTATTAATGCAAAGATCTACTATGAATTGTCCCCCACTCTCCCCACCCCGTAATTCAATCTAACAGTAGCAAACATACGATTGTCAAAAGCCATTGACAGTCGTATGATGTTTGCTACTGTGTTAGATTTACCTTTCAGCTATTTGATAGCGGCCCTTACAGAAAACGAAATCTTAGAATTATATGCGCCTTATAAACGCTTTATAAGGCGCTTATAACTAACATCAAATCTGGTATATGCGAGTTATAAGGCACTTATATGCTGGTTATAAATGTGTGTGTGTTTTACGTTTATTTATCGTCGCTACCGGTTGCCCATATGAGCAACGCCTCCTGAAGAGATTAGTTATTTTAGATTTTGGAGGATAGTGCATGATACAGACAGAGACCCATTCCAGAATCTCCTCTGGTTCTTTTACGTGCACGGTGTAAAGCACCGACACGAGACCTCGGTGTCACGTCCCATCTGAAAGACTGTTAATTTTATTAGGGTCAGACGGGGGATCGGTTATAAGTCAGTTATAAGCGGAGTTATATATAAGTATAAGGTGCATATATGCGGTGTTATATATAAGTATAAGGTGCATATATGCGGAGTTATATATAAGTATAAGGTGCATATATGCGGAGTTATATATAAGTATAAGGTGCATATAAGCGGAGTTATATATAAGTATAAGGTGCATATATGCGGAGTTATATATAAGTATAAGGTGCATATAAGCGGAGTTATATATAAGTATAAGGTGCATATATGCGGAGTTATAGGTCGCGTTCCATCCAATCAAATGCATTGCGGTCACATGACACGTCCAGGCCAATCGCCATCTAGGTGGGCCATTAATTCTTATATTTTGAAGAAGACGCACTTACTGCGAAAAACAAATAGTTACCACCACCACCCCATCCACCACCAGGGTTTTGTGCTTTTACTATTGTCGTGTTATTACTAATTGTTAGTTCAATAGACACCTGCCGTTAGACTCATGTAATTTAGTTTTTACTATTGTGTTTTTATTTGCTTCTGCGGTTTTTGGTTTGCCCAGATATGGCTATCTGAAACAATCTGTATTAGCCTTGGGCAAATCATTAGCAGTAGTTCGTTTTAGTATAATCTGTACGTACTACATTGTAAAACTACTGTTGTAAATATTTATTGTTTTCTGACATTTTAATAAAAATGTCCTTTTCCAACCATTCAGGTTTTATTGTTTCATTCTCCCATCAGAGTTCCACTGAGCCTATCACATCCTATGCTATACAACGAGCAGGACATAAATAAGTATAAGGTGCATATATGCGGAGTTATAGGTCGCTTATATGTCGCATATATGCAATCAACTCGCATACATATAATGTGCATACAAAATTATAAATTATTATGTGAAAAGTTATAAGGCGCATATAACTCTCGCATATAAAATGTTTTGGTAAGGGTATACAACTATAGATTAAATACATTTCGATTGATAGTAACGCGCATCGTGTAAAAAATACGCTCATTCATAAAGGGAGCCAATTGGTAAAGTGAACATCAACATTTCACTATTGTTAAGCGTGTACTGAAGCCGTTTGTTGGCCCTGTTGTACGTTAAAGAAATCATATTGTTCCGCAATCTGCATACGTTGAATTGGAAATTGGCTAATGGCGTTGCAATAGAACCAATATCTCAGAGAGCTTGGAATGTATCTGCCATGTGTGCGTTCAATTTGGAAACCGTTTTGTTTTCATTTTCCAATAAAGTATCACAGCAAGTAATACACTGAAAATAATAATGTTAAGCTGTTATTTTGTCAGAAGGTCATGCAATTCATGAACGAATACTTGCTTAGCAACGAATCAGCGATCTGTGAATTATAAGAAGATTTAATATATCATTCCATTTCTGAAAAGCAAACGATAATCTTGCTTACCCCAGAGTCAGTAGCATTCGCAGACATATCAGTCGTGTAGTGTCCGCTTCATATTGGACATTAAATTAGGGATTTCATAATGGTCTTGTACTGTTATGACACAAGTTATGACACGTGGAGTCATCCATTAGATTTTAGTCCTATAACCTTGTCCAATGTTTGGCACACCACCTTAAAACATTCACATTCTGGCTACATTTGTGTCCAATTTGTATTGCAATGATGGTGGCATCGTATCATGTGTACTTCTTTCACAGCTAATTACACGAGAACATAATACATATAACGTTGCATGCAGTCTCCGCATGAAGTCTCAGGATTTGGTGGAGGATTTTGAATGAAACCTCCGTTTGAACATTGTGTAATAAAATGCATTTTTATTTTTTAACTCTTCGATGAAATACAAATTGTTGATATAGCAAATAATGTAAATAGGGTCGACATTCATGCGTAATACAAAGCGTGTATCCTGAATAACATGAGTTGTGGTACATATTTACCGTGTTATCTCACATGTGTGCTTGTGCTTATTTATTTGTAGACTAATCTTAGTTAAATTATCTCTAAACTAAAGTATCACATGTTTAGTATTGACTTCAATGACAGCAAACGTCAATTCAGGAGCGTGGATGACCGTTATATGAAATCCTACTTTTCTATACCACAAACCACTGTTTATTGATTCAATGTTAATGTTCGAATGTATTCAGAAGACTTTGTAGTAGCAATGCATTTATACGTGAAAACATGCATTTTATTTGCTTTTTGCGATGTAATGTCGCTTTAAGGGTAGTCCTTTACACTCAATACCAATTGGTAGGAACTGTCTGTCCTTAGAAATAAAACATCGAGCTCACTTACTTTGTTCTAATCAAATTGTTTAATATGGTTGGATATTTAATATAATGTTATGTTGTCATGTTGTTAACTACTGTAACAGTTTATAATGCATGTAGATTTCTAATTTTATTAGTTCTATGCCACATGTCCTTTATTTCAGTTACCTTTGTAGGTTATGTTTTCAAAACTTGTAGCCCAATACTTTTGCACTTGTCATGTATATGGCTATGATCAGGTTTTATGTACAGTGATGTTATTGTGATTTGTAAATTGTATTCATCATTATGAACAAAGTTGGAATACAATATTATTAAATATTAAGTCACACAGAGGGATTAGCCTTGTTAAATGGGTTACTCTCTAAATAAAGAATATACTTACTTACTATATGTATATAATCTGTATTACTATATGTATATTCTGTATCACCAATGTCTGAACAGTCTAAAAGGTTTTCTAGCAAGTCCGAAAATTAAAACGGGGAGCGCATGATCAATCCCCCGTCTGACCATGATAAAATTAACAGTCTTTCAGATGGGGACTTTAAACCGAGGTTATGTAAAATACCAGAGGAAACTCTGGAATGGGTCTCTGTCTGTATCATTGCACTATCCTCCAAAAATCTAAAATGACTAATCTCCCTCAGGAGTCGCTCATATGGGAAACCTGTAGCGACGGTATATAAACGTAAAACACACACACATACCAAACATAAAGTTTAATGTTTGCTGCATAAACATGGATCAGTTCTCAGAAAACAACCAACATAAATCGCAGTCGCAACCTTTAACTGAGATTAACTGCAAACATGATATAGCTGCGTATTTTCCGATGGCCGTCCTGTTTGCTACTGCTTTTGGCAAGAGGAAATTGGCATCAATAGTTGACGAGACTTTCATTGAATACGTTGCTTTGAAATACAAACCACATTACATTGCATGCTTTGCAACTGCAGAGCAAATTCAAAAAGACAATATAAAAGCGTAGTGTGTGTGTGGAGTCTATGGACACAGAACGGGAGACGTTTGAAAGGTTGTGCCGAACCGTTTTGTAAGAAGACAAAGTACACCTGATTCTACGATCTATACCAAGAGACAAAGTTAGTTAAGACACACACGAAAGTAATGTATTTGCAAACAAGAATGCTTCTGAAATGTTGCTTCGGGTTATACACAGGGTGTTCATATTCAGCAGTACCATCAAAAGAGTGATCTATTTTAAAATTACTGTGGTATTACTGCCAGTATGTATTCTGAATAATGTATCAGATGTTATCTTTACATAACTCCACGTCAAATATATATGTATACAGTCGCCGTGGCCTAGTGGTTAAGGCGTCCGCCTTCGGAGTGAGAGATCGATGGTCAGTTAGGGGTTCGCTCTGATATGGCTGGTTGGTGAGCAGCCAGCTAGTTAAATAATGGTTACCGATTGCCTACCATACCTGGCCTACAAGCATAGGATTCGGGAAGTACTGATGTACATAAAAAGAACTCATAAGTCAGAAATGGCTGGCCCTTTAAATATATACCAGTAAAAATGATGCATATCTGAAGTAATACTGACACGCAATGGACTACGCATACAATCATGGTCGATCGCAGCGATATATTCATGTTTTATAACTTCATTCCAAACATAAATCAAATTCATACGATAACGAACCAGTGTGCATCGACTTATAACCGACATGATCAAACTTCTCAGCAGATAAATGAATACTAATGCTCACTTAAATTATGCGTCTTCACCGAGAGCACTTTCATTCACAGCATGTGCAAGTTCCATTAATCTAAATGTTCCAATCGATGAAATTTTCACACAGAATGATTTACAAATTAGTAAACGATTGCTAAATGTCCTCCGATTATCGACTAGGGTTGAGTTTCTACTGGGTCCATTTGTCAAGTGTCATTGACGTCAGAGAATGGCGGCAAGTGTAATCTTCACAAGGATTGAGTTATTCGGTCCTGCAAATTTCCGTTGATCGTGACAGATCATACTATATCAAAATGCGGGTGTCTTTCGGCTGCATATCAAGTAAATGAATATTTATTCCAAATATCACGAAAGTTAACGTTACATTTGTATAAGAATATTTATAACGTAAAGTGTTTGTTTATAATTATAGTGTCATCCCTATTAAAGGCCAGTCAGAAGTTTGTTTATTGTAGTGTCATCCATATTAAGGGCCAGTCATTTCTGACTGATGAGACATCTCTTATGAACACCGTGCTTCCAAATCCTATTCTTGCAGGTCATGTGCCATGTTGATAGGATAGGCAATCGGTAACCATTATTTAACTAGCTGGCGCTCACCAAGAGGTTATATCAGAATGAACCACTGGCAAGATTGGAACCATCGTCCCCGCTCCTTAGGCGGACGTCTTAACCACTCGGCCACGGAGACGGTTAATATGTGGTTTATCAATACATAATAAGTATTATGTCGTTTTAACCTGTACAAGACGATGGTCAGCTTTTGACGTCTTTTGACACTCTACTTTCACGTGTATCAAACGTACATTAAATCACTGTCATGACCGAATGATTGCTTCTTTGTGTGTGTATTCTTCAAACCAGCAATGAGGTGACATCCATTTGGCAAAATAATTATAGAAACGGAAATTTATATTTTGCTGCAAGAGGTCCATTTTAAGCGTTAACAATACCATATCATCGCTACTAACATGAAGTCTCAGGATTTGGTAGAGGATTTTGAATGAAACCTCCTTTTGAACATTATGTAATAAAATGCATTTTTATCTTTTTTAACTCTTCGATGAAATACAAATTCAAAAATGATACCAACACAAATTGTGAGATGCTTAAGGGTAGTCGTTTATACTCAATACCAATTGGTAGGAACTGTCTGCCCTTAGAAATACAACGTCGAGCTCACTTACTTTGTTCGAATCAAATTGTTTAATATGATTGGATATTTAATATAATGTTATGTTGTTATGTTGTTATGTTGTTATGTTGTCATGTTGTTATGTTGTCATGTTGTTATGTTGTTATGTTGTTATGTTGTCATGTTGTCATGTTGTTATGTTGTCATGTTGTCATGTTGTCATGTTGTCATGTTGTTATGTTGTTATGTTGTCATGTTGTCATGTTGTCATGTTGTTATACTGTCATGTTGTCATGTTGTCATGTTGTCATGTTGTTATGTTGTTATGTTGTTATGTTGTTATGTTGTCATGTTGTCATGTTGTTATGTTGTCATGTTGTTATGTTGTTATGTTGTTATGTTGTTATGTTGTTATGTTGTTAACTACTGTAACAGTTTATAATGCATGGAGATTTCTAATTTTATTAGTTCTATGCCACATTGTCTTAAAACTTGGATCGCATGATCAATCCCCCGTCTGACCCTGATAAAATTAACAGTCTTTCAGATGGGGACTTTAAACCGAGGTCTCGTGTCGGTACTGTACACCGTTATGTAAAATACCAGAGGAAACTCTGGAATGGGTCTCTGTCTGTATCATTGCACTATCCTCCAAAAATCTAAAATGACTAATCTCCCTATAATAACATGTTACTTATCGGTTTGAACATTGGAGTAACTTGTCATCTAAATTGTAAATTGACAAATATATAACTAACAGTATAAATGCAACGCGATATTGAGGACAATACCATTACACTAAGATATAGTGAAACACGCTTTTATTTTGACTAAGTGATTTATCTCATTATACCTGGTCGATACCAACTACCTGGATCACCTATATCGTGTTTATTTTATTGGTTTTCTATTTATATACATATTTCACATATCGAGTTGGACCAGTATTACTATGTTTCTGTGCTGCCTCTGATGTTCTACAAAGTTACTATTCTTGCTTTGAGTTCTTTTATTCGATTAACCATCCCACTACATTGTATCACTTTGATATCTCGTGGCAATTCGGAATAATGTATAAGCTTGTCTTTAGAATACATGTATCTCTACTGCAGTTGTATTTCGGTTAGGTATGTTTAGGAAAAGTCATTACATTATGTAGTCCGCCTCCGCGGTCGAGTGGTTAAGGTCGCTGACTTGTATACCACTGTAACCTATCATCACTGATGGTCACGGGTTCGAGCCCCACTCAGGCTGTGTCTCATTTATATGAAAAAGTTGGCAGTTTCTTACGGAGGTTGGTGCGCCCAAGTACTGGTTAATCGCTGGAGCCTGCCCAGGAAAGGTGTTGTTAGGTAAACTGCCCGCCGGCGATATAGCCCGAAATGGTGCTGATGCAGGCGTAAAACCCGAAATATAACATAACATTAAATTATGTAATATTATCATTGCATTTCCCCTTCAATGTAAAATAAAACTATGATACTGGTCCAACGCGATATATGTGAAATGTGTATATAAACAGAAAACCAATAAAATAAACACGATATATGTGATTGATATAGGTAGTTGGCATCGACCATGTATAATGAGATATAATCATTTAGTCAAAAATAAAAGCGTGTTTCACTATATCTTAGTGTAATGGTGTCGTCCTCAATATCGCGCTATATTTAATAGGATACATTCGGATACGTCATTATTTGTAAACATACTAGTGATTTTGGAAAGAAATATCCATACACGGAGATAGATTATAAATACTAATAACACAAAAACTGTTTAATATGTTGGCAGATCTTCAGAAGGGTACATAAAGACACACGCGACCTACTTTCAAATCTCACAAAAAGCATGCAATGTCACTGTTACTTCTTTGTATAGGATTAAAGCGACACTACATCGGTGAAAACTCAAATTTCTACAGACAGCATTTTCCTATTATAATGTATAATTGTTTTGCGAATATTTACCTCAAACGCTGAGTATTTCAACTAAATAAACAACCGTCGTATACAATATAGTGTAGATAGGGGTCAATATCCATGTGTGTATCCTGAATAACACGATTTATGGTACAGATTTACCGTTATATCCCACCACTTATGCATGTGCTTATTTATTTATTAGACTAACACGATTTAAAATATCGCTAAACGCTTGGAATATACCCCAATAATAAATAAACATCAATTCAGGAGAGTAGCTGACCGTTATATAAAATCCTACTTTCACTTTTGAGAGTTTGTATACCACAAAAACACTGTTTATGCATAGAAAGTTTGTGTTCGAATTATTTCTGAAGAATGTATAGTAGTAATGCTATTTATACGCAGAAAAAGCATTGTTGAGGCTTTTTGCGATGTAATGTCGCTTTAACTGTAATGTTGTCTGACATTGAAATGCTAGGATCTTCTCACTTTTCAAGTGAAACATATTGCACAATACACATTCCATCTCTATCATGTCTTTAACATCCGAATCATGTATTATTAAACAATGGAATAGGATGGTCGTGGTACAACAGTCCTTCACTTAACTGAACAGTGTGTACTGGCAAACACCCGCTCCTTCGAATATCTCAGGATGCAGCAAATTCCACGTAATCGCATGAATTATATAGACTGAGGTCACTGCTTGAAGCCACTATGGTGGTTCAACTAATATGTACTTCAACACAGATCTAAGTGAACCGGTTACCATTAACGTATTGAGATTCTAAGAGGGCAATATATTCTTGCAAAAATACCTTTTCCCTCAATATGTCTGTATATAAACATTACATGTAGACTTAGCGTTAATGGTCGTGTAGATAAAAGCTTCAGCACAGGTGCCACAGTTGATGGGCTTTACAATCAAATATCCTGTCTATTACAGCTGGTAAGAACAGAACAAAGCCACAAAAAGAGGCCACGGACGAACAACGGCTCTACAACTACTTGATGTTAAATTACGACCATCATACAAGACCGGTATACAACGCAGCTCACCCTGTCAACGTATCCATCGGAATAACGCTCACACAGATATTTGATGTGGTAAGTATCCGTATACGACCCTATTTCAACATATCGTAATTAATGAGAAATATGGCTGTCCGATTAGCGCAGTGGTTAGCGCGCTCGCTTCTCACCAATGCAACCCGGGTTCGACCCTCGGACAGGTAAGTATGTGAGATGTTACGTGGTCGCCAGATCGGACAGGTTGGTTTTCTCCGGGTACTCCGGTTTCTTCCTCCTACACGAACGACCACATAATTATACGTTTTCATCCGCGCCAACGAGAGTGATTAATATAAGTTGTTAGAACTTGCTTCGCAATCGTTGTAAAATAAATAAAGTTTAAACTTTAATTTAAAAGTTACGTTTACGACTGGCTTTGTATCTTTTCAGTGTTTGGAATATTAACTACAATGCCTGCTGTTTTAATTCTTATTGGTTATGGGGGAAGTAAGAGACACACATGCACGTTTTAATTATTGATATCCCAGTTTGTTCATGTTATCTTGTAAAAAACCCATTGAGATTTCAAATAATTGAATCAATTTAATGTGAAATGTTGACAAAACGAAACACGAGAAAACAAAACACAACATCAATTCGTGTTTAGTCATATCAATACATGTTCGTATTTCATTGTATGAACATGTCACAGTAAACATGAGATTTTGTATCGGGTTACATAAGATGGTGGTTTTACAAAACACAACATCAATTCGTGTTTAGTCATATTAATACATGTTCGTATTTCGTTGTATGACCATGTCACAGTAAACATGAGATTTTGTATCGGGTTACATAATATGAGGGTTTTGTTTCTGATATTAAATGGTGTCTTTACTAAAATGCAGATTAATCACGTCCGTCCAGAAGTCAATTTTAGTCTAGACAAATGTGTATTGCTTGACATGCAATCAATATGGAACTGTTTTCACAGTCGTATAGAGCTTCAGAGAAAGTGGCGCTGACAAATGTCATGCAAAAATGACACAATTCTCTTTTATCATTTTAAAATCTACTAACACAAGATACATGGCCTTTGAATAACCCCTACAGTTGGCATTTGTACTCCTGTGACATAAAAATAAAAGTATTAATGAATAATGGCCTGTCTATTTAATAGAATTATCAATTATGTTACAAAACCGTTTAGTTTATACATATTTATTTTATCTCGATTGCGAAACAAGTTCTTACCACTTATATTAATCACTCTCGAGACCTCATTCCACGAGGGAGAGAGAAGAGGCAACGTGGAATTTAAAAACCGTTTAGAGTAATGTATATGGTGGACAACGGAAAGCATTATGTCAGCGTGATCTTATATTTAAATATATTGTTATACCTGCATAAGCTATATATATGTGTGCACTATTAATTTTCATCTATAAGCAATACAATTAGTCGGTATTATATACTGGTAATTAGTCGGTATTATATACTGGGCTATGCACTTTAAAACCATTGGGTCATTGTCCAGACAATAAGAACCACACGCAGGCCGTGTCTCATTTATATGGAAAAGCTTTGACATTTCTTACGGAGGTTGGTGCACCAAGTATTGGTTAACCGCTGGAGCCTGCCCAGGAAAAGTGGTGTTAGGTAAACTGGTCAACCGGTAGCAACGTTAAATAAAAAATAAATAAAAATATTGTCCTCAAAAATACCGCCTGCTCAGCCACACTTTTGGAAAGATTTCAATCGCTTCAATGCTCGGTGTAATCTATGCAAATTGGATTTAACATATTCTGGTACAACATCAATCTGAATAATCATTTGAAAAACAAACACCCTTCAACGGAAAGCAGTTCAAGTGACAATGGTTTCATTTGTGAAAACGCCCATGAATGTACAGTGGCCGATAACAATAACTGAAGGAGTCGTCGTCATATGTACATGGCCTTACAGTAAGATGACGCTTACGCATAAAACTAGAAAGTAGGTTAAATTGGCAATTGTAAACGTCCAACTATAAAGTAGGTTAAATTGGCAATTTTAAACGTCCAACTAGAAAGTAGGTTAAATTGGCAATTTTAAACGTCAAACTAGAAAGTAGGTTAAATTGGCAATTTTAAACGTCCAAATGGAAAGTAGGTTAAATTGGCAATTTTAATAAGAGTTTGAGTTTTTGATAGAATAATATAGACTATTCGAATACCTTCCCGACCGAATATTCGAATACCAAAATCGCTATGCGTTGCCATCCCTAATCAGAAGATAAACTATGACACACCAACAAGAGTATTACTTCTGCATGAGCACATGTAGAACACTTACATGAATACGGGAAATTACTTGAGCAACATGCGACTTGACTAGTTGAAGCACAGAGTCTAGTGTTGGTGGCACTTATGCCAGAGAGGCATATGCATATGTTCGACCAATGCGACGCTGGTTAATTGAATCTTCTCGACTCCTTATTGGCTAGACGTGTCCCTCCCGTTGCAGTAAGACATACCCTGAACATTGTGGAATGCAGAGGATGATATTCCTGATAGAATATATTGCTGTTGCTTTTATTGTGTATTTCAAGGCTTCGGTTGTACCAATTTGGATGAAAGGAAATGCGTTGCTTGTATCCATACTGGACTCACCTTTGAGAAACACTTGCCAGATATCTAGCTGACTCAATATTCTCCAACTATTGAATGCGTGCGACGTATTCGGCATTATTTGGCAAATACTCTAGTATGTCATATGCAACACAACGTATACAGGCGTCCGCCTACGGAGCGGGAGGTCAATGGTTCGTTCTGATATGGCCGGTTGGTGAGCCGCCAGCTAGTTAATTAAATAGTTACCGATTGTCTACCAGCCTGGCATACAAGCATAGGATTCGGGAAATACTAATGTTCATAAAAAGAGGTGTCTCATAAGTCAGAAATGGTTTGCCCTTTAAATAGGGGTGACACTATCATAATCACCATTATTGTGTGACCATGGGTCTGCGGACTTGCATTGCATTGTGGTATTGTGTACCACTACATTGTATACTATGCATTATATCTTATAGGTTGTACTACTTGTACGTACATGTACATATCATCCATTGCTTAATTACATGTACATATTTACTTTGATATTTATGTATAACATTGTATATATATATATATTATATATATATATTATATATATATTCAATGTCTCTTCAATTGGAGGATAATAAAAATTATATTATATATATATATGTATTTACGCAGTGCGGTAAGTAGACATGGCGAGAGCAGTTGTGTTCGTTGTAAATTAATAAATTTGTTGCTACGTTACCAGCTTGAAAATATAATAATAATCATGTTGTTTAATAGTTCGAACCTTTTATGCAAACTAAAGGAAGTACATTGATTTGCGTTCTTACGATATTTTATTGAACTGGTAAATATAGGTTATAGTTACAAGCATAAAAAAAAAAGAACGAACACATATATCCTGATAACACACACATGACCGGAGAACGATTACCCGGGGAACCAACCATCGTCACAGACCTATGCGTCAAATCGCTTAGTTGCTGCAATGTAACCCTGGACATGCAGGAAGAGGAACATGTTACTTTCGAAAGACAGATGTTCATCACCAAACAGAAGATTGTTAATTACAAATGCACAAGGAAGGTCGGAAAAGAAGAGTTGGCGTGCTCTATCGTATCTCGGACAGTGTATAAGATAGTGAAGTGGTGTCTCAATCGCCCCACAGATGCACAACGGTGAATCCACAATATTTCGACGATTGAGATCGTAGTTTAAGGAACTGCATCCAAGACGAAGACGAGTGTGATGGATCTGTTGTCTTCTATTTCCAATGTTGTAGAGAGGCGACGATTTTTTAGGCCTGTTGTGAAGCTTTCCCTTAAATTCAAATATTGTGGAGGCGTTTCTTACATCAGATGAAAGTGTATTCCACTCTCGAATTGTCAACGGAAGAAACGAAGATCCGTATGATTGTGTGTTTGTGTGAATGAGTGGAACATTGTGGAGAGAGCGAAGTGAATACGCTTGATTGCTATGTTCTGGAATGAGGTTGGAAAGATACAGAGGAGAGAAGTTGTTCTTCATCTTGAAGAAAAGAATAAGTCGGTGTTTTCTTCTTCTGTCGGCCAAACTTTCCCAATTGAGTTCGCTCAGCAGCCGATCCAAATTGCAAAGTTTGGTGGCACCCGCTACAATCCTCGCTGCTTCATTTTGAACTGCTTCCAGATCGATTTTGAGTTCGTTAGAACAGTTGTCCCAGACAACATCACCATACTCTAGGAGAGTTAATTTTTGGTGCAGTAGGGCACGTAAGATCCAATCGTCGACTATTTAAAACACATTTGGTCGCATCGATTCTGACACAGACGGATCAGTAGTCCAGTGGTAACACGCTGGACTTGTAATCCAGGGATCGCAGGTTCGAGCCCCCGTCTGACCTTAATAAAATTAACAGTCTTTCAGCTGGGACGTTAAACCGAGGTCTCGTGTCGGTGCTTTACATCGTGCACGTAAAAGAACCAAAGGAGATTCTGAAATGGGTCTCTCTCTGTATCATTGCACTATCTTCCAAAAATCTAAAACGACTAATCTCTTCATGAGGCGTCACTCATATGGGCAACCGGTAACGACGATAAATAAACGTAATACACACACAATTATTCTGAAACGCTGCAATCACTCCATTCGCGCGCGCAACGATTAACAATGGCAAATGAAGCCTTTTCTGGATTTGTTGTGAGAGCTCCCAACTGTTTCACATGTTTGACTGTACATCAAGACATGATTATTATATATGGGAAACAACCGGGAGACTATCCCAGAAAGAAATAAGTGACCATTTTCGTAACTTTCTCAGAAGAATGCAACGACGAGTAATACTATTATCTTGAGAAGTTGACAGCATTGCTGACATTTTCCCCAATAATAGACGTCAGAGCAGGTCACTATAGTTGACACCAAGCCGTCCGTGAAATCAATGCGTCTGGTACAAGGCAATTGTATTGTATTAGATTTGTGTAAATGAATATAAATATTTAATCATATGGAGTTTCATGATACTGTACCACTAAATATACACACAATTCCATGCAAGGCATCTGCAAATACAACATATAGGAATGGCAAGACATGTTGACAGGTGGTCTCTCATGTATTGACAATGGGTTGCTGAGAGACCAACATGATGACATTTAGAGACAGGTTTATTCTAGGTGGTCTGTGCTCGGTTTGGATGTATTTAGTATATCGATATGATAGTCTGTGCAACAGATGAACATACCGAAAGTAAACGTTTTGTCTTAATGGTGGTTCGGGACTGCTTGGACGCTTGATAATACGTATGTGGTTAGGTTATCAAACAATCGATTGCTGACGCTATAATGGTTACAACTGAATCTGAATCAGATAAAATACAAAGCCGGCTTTATTTGATTCTAGCTTAGTTGGAAATACGATAAACTGATACTCACATGTTCATATTCACAAATACAAAATACAAAAATGGGAACAATGGTTGTAGCTCTTATCTGACGTCAGGAAAGGTGCTGATGTGACACCAATGCCAATCAAAGGGGGTGTATTTATTCCAAACTCGGTTTGGTGCAATTATTTATATTCCACTCGTGTTTCAAACATGACGGCATGTTTTGACTAATGCATTTTAGTTCATTGAATAAACATAGTCAAGTATAAATAATGTGTACATACATGTAGGATTGGGGAGAAAGCAACCTGCTTGTATGGTTACCTCTTTCCTACTGCATATTTTTGATACCTGTCCTAATATTCTTGGCCAGAAAATTCAAATATATTCGCCAGTCCATGAACATGACGGCGTTGACAAATGATTGCTTGAGAACCAGACTAACATAACATCCTGTCCGAACAGATTCTGTTTGTATTTTGGTCTATATACACACCGTTTTGCTTAAAAAACACATTCATTGCTATCAGTTGATACATTGATCCTCAACATAGCTATTGGTTACATTTTTCACGACAATACAAACACACCACTTCCAACTGTATGCATACGAAGTAACACTATAATGGACGACCCTCAAAGAAAACACCGATCAATCAACTCGTTCGTTGTCGAAGACATGGGGCATGATATGAAATATCATTATATACTATCCAATTCACCTTTATCACTAGGAGTCTGTAAATGTGACATATAATTTACCGAATCTTGGTGTTTACTCTAAATTACAGACATTGGCCAAATTGATTTTATGGGTTAACTCTAGAGACTATTTACTTGCAATTCCCTGCGCAGAAATAATCACATCTTACATAAGCTAAAGACATATTAGCTAGGATTTCTTTTGTTCAATTGGAAAATAAGACAGGACGTTTGAGAAACTGAAGAAACCTAATTTAAATTTAGCTTTATAAAGAGTGTTATTTGGCCATATTTATTCAATCCAATAATGAACCAAGTAATGCACTTGAATAACACAAAAATCCCAATTAATGCAGTAACGAAGAGCAAGCTCTATAGACGTTCTAATGAAAATCCCAATTAATGCAGTAACGTAGAGCAAGCTCTATAGCCGTTCTAATGAAAATCCCAATTAATGCAGTAACGTAGAGCAAGCTATATAGACGTTCTAGTGAAAATCCCAATTAATGCAGTAACGAAGAGCAAGCTCTATAGACGTTCTAATGAAAATCCCAATTAATGCAGTAACGAAGAGCAAGCTCTATAGACGTTCTAGTGAAAATCCCAATTAATGCAGTAACGAAGAGCAAGCTCTATGGACGTTATAATGAAAATCCCATTTAATGCAGTAACGTAGCGCAAGCTCTATAGACGTTCTAATGAAAATCCCAATTAATGCAGTAACGTAGAGCAAGCTATATAGACGTTCTAGTGAAAATCCCAATTAATGCAGTAACGTAGAGCAAGCTCTATAGACGTTCTAATGAAAATCCCAATTAATGCAGTAACGTAGAGCAAGCTCTATTGACGTTCTAATGAAAATCCCAATTAATGCAGTAACGAAGAGCAAGCTCTATAGACGTTCTAATGAAAATCCCAATTAATGCAGTAACGAAGAGCAAGCTCTATAGACGTTCTAATGAAAATCCCAATTAATGCAGTAACGAAGAGCAAGCTCTATAGACGTTCTAATGAAAATCCCAATTAATGCAGTAACGAAGAGCAAGCTCTATAGACGTTCTAATGAAAATCCCAATTAATGCAGTAACGAAGAGCAAGCTCTAGAGACGTTCTAGTGAAAATCCCAATTAATGCAGTAACGTAGAGCAAGCTCTATAGACGTTCTAATGAAAATCCCAATTAATGCAGTAACGTAGAGCAAGCTCTATAGAGGTTATAATGAAAATCCCAATTAATGCAGTAACGTAGAGCAAGCTCTATAGACGTTCTAATGAAAATTCCAATTAATGCAGTAACGTAGAGCAAGCTCTATAGACGTTCTAATGAAAATCCCAATTAATGCAGTAACGAAGAGCAAGCTCTATAGACGTTCTAATGAAAATCCCAATTAATGCAGTAACGAAGAGCAAGCTCTATAGACGTTCTAGTGAAAATCCCAATTAATGCAGTAACGAAGAGCAAGCTCTATGGACGTTATAATGAAAATCCCATTTAATGCAGTAACGTAGCGCAAGCTCTATAGACGTTCTAATGAAAATCCCAATTAATGCAGTAACGAAGAGCAAGCTCTAGAGACGTTCTAGTGAAAATCCCAATTAATGCAGTAACGTAGAGCAAGCTCTATAGACGTTCTAATGAAAATCCCAAGTAATGCAGTAACGTAGAGCAAGCTCTATAGATGTTCTAATGAAAATCCCAATTAATGCAGTAACGTAGAGCAAGCTCTATAGCCGTTCTAATGAAAATCCCAATTAATGCAGTAACGTAGAGCAAGCTATATAGACGTTCTAGTGAAAATCCCAATTAATGCAGTAACGTTGAGCAAGCTCTTATAGACGTTCTAATGAAAATCCCAATTAATGCAGTAACGTAGAGCAAGCTCTATTGACGTTCTAATGAAAATCCCAATTAATGCAGTAACGAAGAGCAAGTTCTATAGACGTTCTAATGAAAATCCCAATTAATGAAGTAACGTAGAGCAAGCTCTATGGACGTTCTAACGAAAATCCCAATTAATGCAGTAACGTAGAGCAAGCTCTATAGACGTTCTAATGAAAATCCCAACTAATGCAGTAACGTAGCGCAAGCTCTATAGACGTTCTAATGAAAATCCCAATTAATGCAGTAACGAAGAGCAAGCTCTATAGACGTTCTAATGAAAATCCCATTTAATGCAGTAACGTAGCGCAAGCTCTATAGACGTTCTAATGAAAATTCCAATTAATGCAGTAACGTAGAGCAAGCTCTATTGACATTCTAATGAAAATCCCAATTAATGCAGTAACGAAGAGCAAGCTCTATAGACGTTCTAATGAAAATCCCAATTAATGCAGTAACGTAGAGCAAGCTCTATAGACGTTCTAATGAAAATCCCAATTAATGCAGTAACGTAGAGCAAGCTCTATAGAGGTTATAATGAAAATCCCAATTAATGCAGTAACGTAGAGCAAGCTCTATAGACGTTCTAATGAAAATCCCAATTAATGCAGTAACGTAGAGCAAGCTCTATTGACGTTCTAATGAAAATCCCAATTAATGCAGTAACGAAGAGCAAGCTCTATTGACGTTCTAATGAAAATCCCAATTAATGCAGTAACGAAGAGCAAGCTCTATTGACGTTCTAATGAAAATCCCAATTAATGAAGTAACGTAGAGCAAGCTCTATGGACGTTCTAATGAACATCCCAATTAATGCAGTAACGTAGAGCAAGCTCTATAGATGTTCTAATGAAAATCCCAATTAATGCAGTAACGTTGCGCAAGCTCTATAGACGTTCTAATGAAAATCCCAATTAATGCAGTAACGAAGAGCAAGCTCTATAGACGTTCTATTGTGAGGAAAACTGCAATAAGCTGGTAGGTACACACATTATCAACTTATGTAGTACATATCATTGCTAGATTACACAATCTTAGACTAATTCTTGACAAAGACTTATGCACTCATTCTTTTCTGAACATTTCTCTGCACGTTACTGGATACATTTCCCAGAAAAGGTTAATTATCAACATGTAGTCCTAACGTTTAAGACAACTAATGGCCTGGCTCATTTCTATCTCCAATAGTCAGTATTATGTGTAATGTTCAAAACACGCAATGGCCTAGATTATGTCTATCTCCAAGATTCATTCAGATTTAGATCAGGTTTGAACACCAACACCAACATTACACTTCTAAAACGTAATAGTGAACTGTTTAGAAAATCCGTCTGATAGTCAGGGTCAAACCTGTAGATTCCTGTCACTTTTTACATCAAAACAGCCAATTCTGTTTTATACTCCACAACTCTAAATATGGGTGGAGCAAATAACTATTATAGGTGGATACATTATATAAGTATTAGTTCTTAGATGTCTTAGATTATATATATGTCACTACCCGTGTCAGCCTGTTTACACCTGTTTATTTCTACCAGTGCATGCTTTGATTTGTTGAGGGTCTGATGGTTACTAAATTACTAAAATGTTTCAATCGGCTATCTCGTTAAATAAAGTCTTTGTTATTAAGTAATGTCTAAACATTAAAGTCATGTTTTGTTTTTGGGGATTTAAAGTCGCACCAACAGCTTAGGTCATACGGCGACTCTCAAGTTATTATTTGTGGAGGAAGACCCTAGGTACCTCTCAGAGCAGTATTGCAGGCATAGACTAGCACCCGGGTAAAGCCACCGACCTACCGCAAACCAGCTATATAGTTTCCTTGCATGACATAATCCTGATTGTGATTCGAACCTACTGCGCTGAGGGGCAATTGATTTGAAGCCAATGACCGTAACCATTCCCCTCTGCCCATTGTAATATTATCAACCCAGGTTCTACGTTCGGTGATCTAGTTCATAACATAAGCCGGCGATGTATAACAACAGTTTTACTCTCATATAATTGCAACAGTGTCCACACAATATAACACTTTACATTAAATAGTATCAACGTCTCCGCATTACGTAAAGTCTTCCCTATAATTATGATTATTATGATAACAACGTGTTTCCCCACACATGCTTTAGTCGTAGCTATTCCAGTCTGGTTTAAGTTACATAATAGCATCATATTACGAAACATCCCAACTCTCAGCGCCCAGCTAGTTCATAGCACGCTGTATCCAGACGTTCCTCTCTATATCAGATCTTCCCAATTTAACAACCAATATTCACGCCCACTTATTAACATTACTTTAGACTACATGCAGAGATACAGGATGATACGCAATCGTGTGTACACTTCTATATATGGACATCTTAACTATCTGTACCACTCATATTGTCACACCCTATGAAAGTCATACATAGATAACGACACCTTAGGTAATAATGCGATTGCCGGTTGTTAGTGTTGGAGGATTGTCCCGCGGTGTCCTTCTAAGCAATAATTCAGACACGGACGTACACACAGGTAAAACAACCCAGCTTACCCACTCGGCCGCCTTATAGATGAATAATGTAGTCAATTTCTAAACACGAGTTAAGATAAATGATCGTAAACTTGGACGAATCATTTGCTACTGATACCGGTCACTCCAAACTGATTATACATGAACTCTCCCACAGTATAAAAGTGTTTGTTTATAGTGTCACCCCTATTTAAAGGGCCAGCCATTTCTGATTTATGAGACACCTCTAGTTTTATTAACATCAGTACTTCCCGAACCCTATGCTTGAATGCCAGGCTGGTAGGCAATCGGTAACCATTATTTAACTAGCTGGCGGCTCACCAACTGGCCATATCAAAACGGACCCTGACGAGATTCGAACCTTCGACCTCCCGCTCCGTAGGCGGCCGCCGTAACCACTAGGTCACGGAGACGGTTATATGTAAGGGTAGACAGAAGCATGTCCAACTTTGGATACTAACTGCTATAGTATGGAGTGTGGACACAATTAGAAACTATATGTAAGGGTAGACAGAAGCATGTCCAACTGTGGATACTAACTGCTATAGTATGGAGTGTGGACACAATTAGAAACTATATGTAAGGGTAGACAGAAGCATGTCCAACAGAATCATGTCCAACTTTGGATACTAACTGCTATAGTATGGAGTGCGGAAACAATTAGAAACTATATGTAAGGGTAGACAGAAGCATGTCCAACTTTGGATACTAACTACTATAGTATGGAGTGTGGACACAATTAGAAACTATATGTAAGGGTAGACAGAAGCATGTCCAACTTTGGATACTAACTGCTATAGTATGGAGTGTGGACACAATTAGAAACTATATGTAAGTGTAGACAGAAGCATGTCCAACTTTGGATACTAACTGCTATAGTATGGAGTGTGGACACAATTAGAAACTATATGTAAGGGTAGACAGAAGCATGTCCAACAGAATCATGTCCAACTTTGGATACTAACTGCTATAGTATGGAGTGCGGAAACAATTAGAAACTATAATTATGTGCTAAATGTGTTGAACTACTCATTTCAAAGTGTTACATTATTGTGTGCGCGTTACGTTTATTTATCGTCGCTACCGGTTGCCCATATGAGCGACGCCTCCTGAAGAGATTAGTCCTTTTAGATTGTTGGAGGATAGTGCCCTTATACAGACAGAGACCCATTCCAGAATCGCCTCAGGTTCTTTTACGCGCACGGTGTAAAGCACCGACACGAGACCTCGGTTTAACGTCCCATCTAAAAAAACTGTTAATTTTATTAGGGTCAGACGGGGGATCGAACCTGTGATCCCTGTACTACCAGTCCAACGTGTTAACCACTGGACTACAGATCCGTATGTAATGTGTTGCATTATCGCAAAACATTCTCTTTAAATACTGAAAAGAAAACTGAGTTTAATTGTTCAGATTGAAATGTTGCAACTGATTTGTTGTACATATAAAAAGAAGAGTTTGCGAAGTATCTACTTGTATGCATAAGTATTTATGTACGGTTTATTGACGGCTACATTGCAAGCTAATGTTCAGTAATAAAAACAATCTTGTTGAAATATGTCTTTACCATGCAACATTTCTGTTTCAGGACGAAAGAAATCAAGTTATTTCGACGAATATCTGGTTTGATCAAGTAAGCAACATATTCGTAACTCGCTTGTTTCATTGTTACATTTATTTTCATGTCTCCTTCCGAGAAACCCCCATTTATTCTAAAATAGCCATAAATACAATGTCCCATTCCACGTGAAGAGAATTTTATTTTAAAATGTGCTGTTTTCACCAAAATACAAAAAAATCCCCCCATCCCATGAAAGCTGCGATATTTCGTCCTTTGTTCTATATAATTACTGGAGCCTCGGTTGTGTAATGTATACGGTATCCGTTTATTAACCAATGGCGTGCGAGTTCCAGACACACCAGCTCCATAATAGTATGTACTTAGGCAAGACATCTAAAACCACATTGTCTCTTCGCTCTCCCTCACTGTAATGGATTCCACCAGGAAAGTTGTTCCAAGAGGGATTAGTCTAAGCGTGTAAGAAATGTGTATAAACTACATAAATATAGTCACTGCTCCCTTTTGGAATTAATGATATCCCCCTTTTGGCTCTGGCAAGGTTTACAGTGTATTTACAGGATGTCCGATTAACGCAATGGTTAACCGATTCGGTTCTCACCAAAGTAACGCGGGCTGGGTTCGATCATTGGATCGGGAAGTATGCGAGATGGTACGATGGTCGCCATATCGGATACGGTTCGTTTTCTCCGGGTACTCCGGTTTCCTCCCACACGTATGGCCACATTTACGCTTTCATCAGCGCCAACGAGAATGAATAATATAAGTTGTTAAAGCTTGTTTCGCAATCGTTGTAAAATAAAAAACGTTTATATTTATATGGGTGTAATAGTATAAGGGATCGAAGTTAGCAATAACACATTTGAGTAATGGTTCTCGGTATATAAATTAATCATTAAATAATCGAACGGGAAAGAAAACAAATTGGAATTATATTATTTATTTAGGTATTACACAACTGGTTGTCTAGTTCGCGATAACAACTAACTTGTACTTTCTGCTCTACTTAATTTAATGAATGAATCGCGAGTTAATAGTTTCCAATTAAAAGGTATATAATCCAAATTTGCGGGTTATCGTATGACGGGGATCTGATAATTAGTGGAAGTCGTGACGTGCTAGCGCAGTGGTTGCGCTCTCGCTTCAGGTGCGAAAGGTCCGGAGTTCGAATCCCACTGGAGCCGTTACGAGTGTGCCCTGAGGCAAGGCAATTATTACAACTTATATTAGTCATTCTCGAGACCTCATTCCTGATGGAATCCGTTGCCACAAGGGAGAGAGAAGAGGCAACTTGGAATTTAAATGCCTTGCCTAAGGGCACAATCGCAACGGCCCCAGCGGGGCTCGAACTCCGGACCTCTCGCACCTGAAGCGAACGCGCATCCACTGCGCTATCACGACTTCCACAAGGGCTTGTCCCGGAGATAATCATACGTGTACGCCAACACATTCACCTACTTTGAGAACATTCTACGTCATATGGAAAGTCATACATAGTTGGCAGTACTGTTATATATTGAACATTCTACGTCATATGGAAAGTCATACATAGTTGGCAGTACTGTTATATATTGCTCATGTGTTGTTGTATTACTTGTATAATTATATACATAGATGAGACAAAATAAAGATTCAAACTACAATTCAGTTTGCGTGCACATGTGTGTTTTACGTTTATTTATCGTCGCTACCAGTTGCTCATATGAGCGACGCCTCCTGAAGAGATTAGTCATTTTAGATTTGTGGAGGATAGTGCAATGATACAGAGACCCATTTCAGAGTCTCCTCTGGTTCCTTTTACGTGCACGATGTAAAGCACCGACACGAGACCTCGGTTTAAAGTCCCAAATGAAAAGACTGTTAATTTTATTAGGGCCAGACGGGGGATCGAACCTGCGATCCCTGGATTACCAGTCCAGCGTACACACTATCATACGTGATAATATATACGCTTGGTCAACTGGCATGTAAAACGGCCCAAGATCTGCATACGTGTACATGTATATACTGATCTATGCTCTCCGGCAGATCCCACGATCTAAGCTCCGTCAACACTTGGCAACTATGAATGTATATGATACAATATTAAATTCTAGGATCGTTAATTCTGTTTTGTATATATTGACGTCGTAAATTAACGGCACCAGCTTATGTTATATGACTCACCAGGGCACGGGTGGCCACTCTGATAGAACCAGCGACTGTTCACAAGCCAGCTGGATAGCTTCCTCGAATGAATAAATCGACATCATTCGAATCTACAGCAGTTTGGGGTCATGTTTTGGGATTTTGAATATTGTTATCGCCTCCGTTGTCGAGTGGTTAAGGTCGCTGACTTGTATACCACTGTAACCTATCATCACTGATGGTCACGGGTTCGAGCCCCGCTCAGACCGTGTTTCATTTATATGAAAAAGTTGGCAGTTTCTTACGGAGGTTGTTGCACCAAGTACTGGTTAACCGCTGGAGCCTGCCCAGGAAAGATGATGTTAGGTAAACTGCCCGCCGGCGATATAGCCCAAAAATGGTGCTGATGCAGGCGTAAACCCCGAAATATAATAAATATAACATATCAATATTGTTATCGTAAGATAAGTTCGTTAAGATAACATGAACAGAAACTGATGCCAAAATGAGAAAGAATAATGATAGTAGTCGGTTTTAATTAAAACATGGCATATTTTCCATTGAAGAGTGTGCCGCTGTACGAAAACAATTGGCGAGAATCTACTTGTTTAGTATAATCATTATACGTTCACAACACGAGACAAGTTCGCGCAAATACTGCCAATATGATTCTCAGCAGTCAATATTGAATTGTAATTCCAGTATGCCTTGCCAACGCGAAATAAACATATTCGTATTTCATCATAATACTCGTGGGTACATCCGCTATTCCCCCCCCACCACATATAGCAATCTTCACGAATGGTCACATATACGCATTTCTAAGCGTATAAATGAATGCAGAAGCCGATTGGGATGACGCTTAGTTTATACACATTTATTTTAGCTCAATTGCGAAACAAGTTGTTACAACTTATTTTATATAAATTTATTTTAGCTCGTCGATTGCGAAACAAGTTCTTACAACTTATATTAATCACTCTCGAGACCTCATTCCTGATGGAATCCATCGCCACGAGGGAGAGAAAAGAGACAACGTGGAAATTAAATGCCTTGCCTAAGGACACAATCGTAACGGCTCCAGCGGGGCTCGAACTCCGGACCTTTCGCACCTGGAGCGACAACTTAATATATTAATCACTCTCGAGACCTCATTCCTGATGGAATCCATCGCCACGAGGGAGAGAGAAGATGCAATGTGGAATTTAAATGCATTGACTAAGGGCACAATCGTAACGGCTCCACCGAGGCTCGAACTCCGGACCTTTCGGGATCACACTTAGTGAGCTTTCACAGAACACACTAACGTTAATGTTTAATTAATACTGCCAATTGAAGCGACTTGTAATCAGACTAAAGGAAGTCGTGATAGCGCAGTGGATGCACGTTCGCTTCAGGTCCGGAGTTCGAACCCCGCTGGAGCCGTTACGATTGTGTCCTTAGGCAAGGCATTTAAATTCCACATTGCCTCTTCTCTCTCCTTCATGGCGATGGATTCCATCAGGAATGAGGTATCGAGAGTGATTAATATAAGTTGAAAGAACTTGTTTCGCAATCGAGCTAAAATAAATTTGTATAAACCAGACTAAAGGAAACTATTTGTCAAATAATAGGTCAGATTTCTTTGGAATATAATAAGCCTCCTAGTACCATACTGTATATCTTCCCCCAAATATTCGCCACAGAAACTAATTGTAACAATTTAATTAAGGGCCAAACCCAATACACGAAACAACACAAGTCTTTTAATCAGCATGATCAAGGAATGTAATGTGTGTTGGTGCATATTTAATCAGCATGATCAAGGATTGTACTGTGTGTTGGTGCATATTTAAGCAGCATGATCAAGGATTGTACTGTGTGTTGGTGCATATTTAACCAGCATGATCAAGGATTGTACTGTGTGTTGGTGCATATTTAATCAGCTGCATATTTAAGCAGCATGATCAAGGATTGTACTGTGTTTTGGTGCATATTTAATCAGCTGCATATTTAAGCAGCATGATCAAGGATTGTACTGTGTTTTGGTACATATTTAATCAGCTGCATATTTAACCAGCATGATCAAGGATTGTACTGTGTGTTGGTGCATATTTAATCAGCTGCATATTTAAGCAGCATGATCAAGGATTGTACTGTGTTTTGGTGCATATTTAATCAGCTGCATATTTAAGCAGCATGATCAAGGATTGTACTGTGTTTTGGTGCATATTTAAGCAGCATGATCAAGGATTGTACTGTGTTTTGGTGCATATTTAATCAGCTGCATATTTAAGCAGCATGATCAAGGATTGTACTGTGTTTTGGTGCATATTTAATCAGCTGCATATTTAATCAGCTTTATCAAGGATTGTAATGTGTTTTGGTGCATATTTAAGCAGCATGATCAAGGATTGTAATGTGTTTTGGTGCATATTTAATCAGCTGCATATTTAAGCAGCATGATCAAGGATTGTAATGTGTTTTGGTGCATATTTAATCAGCATGATCAAGGATTGTAATGTGTTTTGGTGCATATTTAATCAGCTGCATATTTAATCAACATGATCAAGGATTGTACTGTGTTTTGGTGCATATTTAATCAGCTGCATATTTAATCAGCATGATCAAGGATTATAATGTGTTTTGGTGCATATTTACCGTTATATATCCTATGCACATAATTAATTTTGGACTAATCTAAATTAAATTGATCTCTAAACGACATTATCACGTGATCACTTCTACTGAAGAGTAGAATTCAATAATAAACAAATGTCACTTCCGGGGAATGACAATGAGCTCCTATAAATACATAATACACGTAGTAGCTACTTGCACGATGCTACAGTGTTCAGTAAATCTTAGAATCGTTGTGCGATTGAGTAACATACAATGATAGAGAGCTAATTGTCGAGTTTTGCATCCAGACATTATCAGTCGGAAGACATATACTCAATATAATTCTGATTGAGGCCTATTTGCTTCGTTGAGTTGAACAAAACGTGTATAGTTTTCACGTGTCGTGGAACCCAAATGTAATCATATTTCGTTTGATACTGAGAACATTAAACTCATAGAATATCACTATTTTAAAACAAAGATGGACGGACTACTTTGCATAGCTTGGGTTCCAGTCTGTCGAATTTTCACTTTTTAACTTTAGGCAAGATGACCAGAATCTCAATACGGCCCAATTAATAGTATCGGTGTTAAATTATATTTATTTGACTATCCAGGCTATACTTTGCATTACATGTACCGGTAGCATTGCAAACTCATGCCCTCCGACTCCGCGTGCATGCGCTCCGACTCCGCGTGCATGCCCTCCTCCGACTCCGCGTGCATGCGCTCCGACTCCGCGTGCATGCGCTCCGACTCCGCGTGCATGCGCTCCGACTCCGCGTGCATGCCCTCCGACTCCGCGTGCATGCGCTCCGACTCCGCGTGCATTTCATTCCCAATCCGCAATCACAAACATTTATATTTTTCAATTCCTTTCCAAGTTCAAAATAATTTCTCTCTGTCGTCAACAAGGTCTGCTAAGTAACCCACTATTTGCTCTAGATTATTTTACCGGCGTAGCAACTCTTAAGAGAACTAACATTGTGGTCTCGTAACTAATGGTTAAATCACACAATTTCTCATTCACGCTAATTTGTAGATCTATTGTCGGCAATGAAGCTGTGAGATACAATAACAGTCCAGTATTAATTGACAGCGTATGAAGGCAAGATTAATACTTTGCTACCGGAATGTCAAGTCATTTGATTATCTGCGTGAAGAAGGGGTGCATTTTTGTGATATATAGCATAGTTTTATGTCGTTCGATTTGGAAGCCACATATTATATATAATTTCTCTCGCGGTAATGTACCTTAGCATTAGGACAGAAATACTTTCATAAGTGAAGGAAACGCGCCTTATACGGAGACGGGTGCTAAACGTCAAGTAATTGATACTATTAAAGAGAAACCGTGTGATTTTGCTGTCTAGTGGAGTTATAGACTATCAAACTCAGTCCATGGCATGGAAGATAAGAACTCATGCATATGACACAAAGGATCAGCGTCGCAAAGCTCGTAACTTGGTCATATTTTTCTTTTTCTGTCTCGAATGATGTCTCAAAACTCTGCTAGATCGGAAGAGGAATGGTGGCAATTCGGGTAGTTCGGAAGGTGAAAAGTGGTTAGTCTGATTAGTAGGATAGTTCGAATTACATATGGCAATTGAGAATTAGCGCAGTGGTTAGCGCGTTCGCTTCTCACAAATGCAACCCGGGTTCGATCCTCGGACTGGGAAGTATGTGAGATGGTACGGTGGTCGCCAGATCGGACAGGTGAGTTTTCTCCGGGTACTCCGGTTTCCTCCCACACGAATGACCACATATACGCTTTCATCTGCGCCAACGAGAGTGATTAATATAAGCTGTTAGACACTTGCTATCGTTGTAAAATAAACAAAGTTTAAATTGAGAATAGATAAGGTCATTGAGATTAGTGAGATTAGGTTGGGTAGCTCGGACTACTTAGGTCAATTCAGTTTAGGTAGGTTAGCTCAGATGAAATGGATTATCGTTCGTTGGGTATAATTTGTTTTAAGTATACGGTATTTCTCATTGTGTAACGTAGTTCGGATTAGACCGGGCAGTTCGGATTATGTTTGGTAGTTCAGATGTCTGGCTTAGGAATAGCATCAACATCGATTCAAAATAAGCATTAGACAATACATTTTGCATTAGACAATACATTTTGCATTAGACACTACATTTTGCATTAGACACTACATTTTGCATTAGACTATACATTTTGCATTAGACACTACATTTTGCATTAGACTATACATTTGGCATTAGACACTACATTTTGCATTAGACTATACATTTTGCATTAGACACTACATTTTGCATTAGACTATACATTTTGCATTAGACAATACATTTTGCATTAGCCAGTACATTTTGCATTAGACTATACATGTTGCATTAGACAATACATTTTACAGAGTTATGTGTAGTACAAAAGCATTAACCAGATGAGAAATTAGTTAATAAATTATAAGACGCATACATGTACATACATGTGTGTAACATAGTAAATATGTCGGCCCACATGTTATAACCAACATTCTATATGTCTAGAGCGGAATGGCGCATGACACGCTGCCCTGCCATTTTAGCCCCGCCCTTTTAATTTATTGTATTAACCACAACAGATGCATCGGGCGGACAGACATACCTATATAACTTAGAACTCGTCCGCGCGTTTCACCAATATGTACAGCAAAACTGTCTAGGGACTAACCATAAAATACAACCTCCCGCATCTCATCGGGGCTCAAAATTCACCCTGCATCTTTTCTGACTCACCCTGTCACTTTTCTGACCCACCCTACCCGTTACTCCCCTCTATGTCCTAGTTCCTATAAACAAAGAACACATCTACTGTTGTTAAATCTGCAATAAACCACAGCTACGGCTGTGGAATTGTACTCCCACTGTAAAACACTTATTTATGGACTAAATATGCACACTTTTACACTGTAATTGTATACAGCGAGTGTTAAATCTGCAATAAACCACAGCTACGGCTGTTGAATTGTACTCCCACTGTAAAACACTTATTTATGGACGTAAATATACACACTTTTACACTGTAATTGTATACAGCGAGTGTTAAATCTGCAATAAACCACAGCTACGGCTGTGGAATTGTACTCCCACTGTAAAATACTTATTTATGGACGTAAATATGCACACTTTTACACTGTAATTGTATACAGCGAGTGTTAAATCTGCAATAAACCACAGCTACGGCTGTTGAATTGTAGTCCCACTGTAAAACACTTATTTATGGACGTAAATATACACACTTTTACACTGTAATTGTATACAGCGAGTGTTAAATCTGCAATAAACCACAGCTACGGCTGTTGAATTATACTCCCACTGTAAAACACTTATTTATGGACGTATATATGCACACATTTACACTGTAATTGTATACAGCGAGTGTTAAAACTGCAATAAACCACAGCTACGGCTGTTGAATTGTACTCCCCCCTGAAAACACTTATTTATGGACGTAAATATGCACACTTTTACACTGTAATTGTATACAGCGATTGGGCAGGTTTTGTATTGTAAACAACAATATACATACAGGGAATATAGTGCCGATGCGTACTGATTGTCAGTGCCACTGGAATACAGAAGGTATTTTACAGGGAGGTATTTTGTAAAGCCATCAGCAGCCAAATAACAGACAACACACACATGTATTCGTTTATAACATCATATTGGGGCATGTAAGAAATATGATTAGTCTTGTCGTTGTTTATCAGCGAATAAACCACTGTCGTTCTGATGCGTGGTTAATGTATACCCATCAGAACTTCAAACCCTGGTTTATACGCCGATTAACAACGTCAAGTTGTATGTATTATTGTTAACAAAAATTGGAAATAAACGGTTTACCTTATATAATGAGGGCCTAAAAAAACAACGACAAGATACATATTATTTCCTAATTAGAAAACGGCCTTTCCCAGGAGTCAAACTTTATTAAACAAAAGGGGCGATCCCTGAATGGATTAAAATTCATAAAATAATGGTGTAGGAGGCCAACTTGGACATACGCTACGGGGGAAATAATTACGAGTAAATATACCCTATATGAACTGGGGCACTCATAAGAAATACTATTGCATATAAATATGTAATAGAAGGACGATTGAAAACTCACTCTGCATAATACACACTCGGACAGTATTGACTGTATATAAATTATAATGTGCATACTTTAGTAATTAAATGCAAACATGTTGATAATAACATGAAACCCTGTCCAGCGCATTACATGTAGTATATACCACATCCCTGCTGGAACATCCGCGAATCACATGGGAACCAATTATTGTTGCAGAATTTCAATTGCGCAAATAGATTGATCTGGGCCATTTCTGGATCCCAGCTCAAGCCTGTATTTCTATGCGCAAACCAGTGAAAACTTGGAACTAGTTCCCTGAAAACAATTGGACAATTTTAATACCTATAATACGAATACATAGCAGTAATTCTTATCACATAAATTCCCATTCGTCCAGAAAATCACTAATTTGCACAAAAATATAATCGTGTATCTGGTGGCTATATATAATCAAGGAATTGTTAACTAAACAGTATCACACTTTATTTGATCAAACTAAATATCTCACGCCATTTGGGTTATTGTGATATACTTTTGGTTAGTACATCAGTAAACAATATTAGGCTACAAAAATTGTATATTATCTAAAAGCATGTTTCATGTTTAAAATGTCTATTTATTTGCATCCTCGGTATCACATTGCTTTCTTCTTTGTTTTGGGTTTAAGTCCCACATACAGCTTGGGTCACATTGCGACTCTCCAGCTATTATTGGTGTAGGAGCATCCTCCGAGCAGTATTTCAGGCACGAACGGGCACCCAGGTATAATCACCGACCTTCCTAAAGTCGGCTGGATGGCTTCCTAATATGAAAGAAACACTCAGTGGGAGACGAAACTAAACCGGTGAGGGGCAGGTGATTTGAAGTCAACGACCTTAGCCACTCGGCCACCTCTATATATCCTATACATGACTTGTGTACCACTGTAGCCTATCATCACTGATGGTCACGGGTTCGAGCCCCGCTCAGGCCGTGTCTCATTTATATGAAAAAGTTGGCAGTTTCTTACGGAGGTTGATGCACCCAAGTACTGGTTAACCGCTGGAGCCTGCCCAGGAAAGGTGTTAGGTAAACTTCCCGCCGGCGATATAGCCCAAAATGGTGCTGATGCAGGCGTAAAACCCGAAATATAACATATAACAAAATATTTATTTATAATATTATATTATTGCATATTTTAGCAAAATCACAAGTAATATATGTTTAGCACTTCGTCCAAATAAGTTTCGCCTACCCAAAACAAATTCTAATGTGTTCAAGAATAACGTTAAATATACTTGAACCACTATTGTTTGGAATTACATAGCCTTAGAAATAGAAACTTCAACCTCAATTAATTTTTATAATTTAAATTGTATAAATTGTTTGCATGTGTAAACTATTTCATAATACTGTCAACTACTGTATATAAATCATGCAATTATGTATAATTTTTATTTATATTAGTTCTAATATCACATGTATTGTATTTCATTTATTTTTGTAGGTAACGTGTGTACACAGGAACTTGAAATTGTATCCATAAGCCACCAACGGTCTCGTACCTCTATCCTAGGACACCCCCTCTATTCTTTTAAATAGAGGGGTGTGTCCTAGGACAGAGGTACGAGGCCGTTGGTGGCTTATGGATACAATTTCAAGTTCCTGTGGTGTGTATACTGTTATAAGAGGGCCCATGGCAGATTAGCTTTGCTAAATGGGTTACCGATTCTAAATAAAGAATTTACTTACTTAACTTTGCTAAAAGGGTTACCGTTTCTAAATAAAGAATTTACTTACTTAGATTAGCTTTGCTAAATGGGTTACCGTTTCTAAATAAAGAATGTACTAACTTAGATTAGCTTTGCTAAAAGGGTTACCGTTTCTAAATAAAGAATTTACTTACCTATATTAGCTTTGCTAAATGGGTTACCGTTTCTAAATAAAGAATTTACTTACCTAGATTAGCTTTGCTAAAAGGGTTACCGTTTCTAAATAAAGAATCTACTTACTTACTTACTAAATACTTACTTTATTTAGAAACGGTAACCCATTTAGCCAAGCTAATCTGTCATGGGCCCTCTTATAACAGTATACACACTTTACTTACAAACAGAACTGAAAAACAAGACATGTGATATTATAATACTTAGTATTCGCAGATAAACCGTAGAATAAGCGAATAGCATCCCCATCACTGGCTTACTATCACTGGGAATGGTATATATATACTATATTGATCACATGTTCTTTCTCGATTTACAGCTAAAAATTGACTTTTACATGTCAATAAAGGTTCGGAATGAAACGGTTTATGTTTTATAGCAATTCTATATTGCCAAACCAACTGCCACACGCTTTCTGATCTGCCAAACCCATCGGGGGAAAAACAGCCACTATAGTTATTGAAGTCTGGAAATTGATGTGTCCAACTCTGTTTGTCGTAGACACCAGTGTATATATATATATAATGTAAACCAATTATTACTTTTCTTGTTCTCTTTTGGTTTGATTAGTTTTTTCTCCCAATCTCTCTTTCGTTTCTTTGGTTCGCAATTACCTTGCAAATATTCATCACTTAGATCAATTAAACACTAGCGTGGCGATCTCGTGCTGTACTTGTCGTCCAAACCGTTTGTACTATCAAACTATCCAATTGTGGCACAGTATAGTGATACTTGTGCCAGTAACCCTCTTTTACATTCCTTTAAAATGTATGTGGTATTTCAATGTGGTTTTAACAGTAAACACTGGTTTTTAAGTAATATTGTCACAAGATTAACACAAGTGTCTAGATGGGCAAGGTTTGTCTTTGAATTTTAATGTATAGTATTATGATAACAATTGTCTGTGATGATAACATGTGTCTAGTCTCTTATAATCCTCATAGAATGGCTATGTACTATTATACAACAACAATAACAACTTTTATTATAATCAGGTCACATATTACAGTAACAACATGACTGAATTTCGTTTTTAGGAAATGGGTAATATACAATATTGGGGACAGGATAACTGCAATAATGCATTTTAAATCAATAAGTGTTATGTACAGTCAAACCTGTCTTAAGCAGCCAGCCAAGGGAATCACAGAAAGTGGCTGCTTAGCACAGGTGGCTGCTTACCGTAATAGAGGTCAAATATATAGTAAAACAACAAATTGGGATTAATAGAGGTAACATGTATAATAAAACAACATATTGGGAATCTGGAAAGTGGCTGCTTAATACAGGTTGGCTGCTAGGTGACCACTAAACCAGGTTTGACTGTAATAATATAGTTACAATATTACGATGCATTGATTTTAAGTAATATAATTTAACGAATTTACAAGCAGAGAAGATTCAATTCTGCATTCACATTTGTATATAGACAACACAAAGGCACGTGTTAAACGACTGTACCGATATATACAATACCTAGCATTATATACACATGCAGCAACGGTGTCTATATATATATATACACATGCAGCAACGGTGTCTATATATATATATACACATGCAGCAACGGTGTCTATATATATATATACACATGCAGCAACGGTGTCTATATATATATATATACACATGCAGCAACGGTGTCTATATATATATATACACATGCAGCAACGGTGTCTATATATATATATACACATGCAGCAACGGTGTCTATATATACACACATGCAGCAACGGTGTCTATATATACACACACAGAAAATGAACTGTGATGTGGTCTGTAATAACTACTAATACCAATATGGCCGAAGAAACATACTTAAGTAAGTATTACCTGTAACTATTTATAAGTTTATATACATGGCTTAAAATGGCGCAATAAAGGTAGCAGTATCATGTATATAATATACAGTACTATATAGTTATTCCTCTTCGGGTCTTCAAATATTTGATCACGTCGCTGGCAAGATTAGCTATATTTATTAGTACTTGACGTGATTCAGACGAAAACAATTCTTGGAATTTCATAGCATTCGGTCTATTATAGTAGTATCTAAGCAGAAATCGTTTTCTTGCGGAAGAGAAGAAAGGACAGATAAACATGTAATGAAATTCTATATTATATGTGTAGTATGCATATATGAGACTGAAATAAATAAATAAATACTTAGATTTTGTTTTCCCATGTAATTTTTATATTCACTAAAATAGTATTGAGGTGGTAAATAGATTATGTTCCTGTAAACAATGGATGTGGTAAATAGATTATGTTCCTGTAAACAATGGATGTGGTACATAAATTATGTTCCTGTAAACAATGGATGTGGTAAATATATTATGTTCCTGTAAACAATGTATGTGGTAAATAAATTATGTTCCTGTAAACAATGGATGTGGTAAATAGATTATGTTCCTGTAAACAATGGATGTGGTAAATAGATTATGTTCCGTTACTGACGGACTCTTCATTCTAACTTTACATTTTGACGCCGAGTTATGTGAGTAAAGTAAGTTCAGAAAACACTTTTAAAATTTCTTCTGACCCTACATGATATATTTACTGACCATCCAGTCCCATGTAGGGTCACCACTTGACCGACTTTGACCAATGGAAAGGATATAATTTAGTGTATGGTGCAATAAATATCCTTATTCGGATACAATGCAAAACAAATACCAACTTCCATATATAGATTAGTTTCATTAAATGTTCTTGCACATTTTCAATAAAAATATTTGTACATCGAAGAACTCGCGTGATAGCATCTCAATGGAATTTAAAGTTGGGCAGTCATACTGTAATAATGAGAGGCCAGAACTTGGCAAACTAGTAGAGAGAGTGTAAGTAGGAAGGAGTGTAGGTAATTGACAGTTGTTTCCGAAGGCTTAATTGATCCACTCTTTATAGGATTACTGATTTGCTTGACTCCATTACTGATATAAAGGGCAGAAGGGACACTGCAAATATATACAGACAGATCTGTAGTCCAGTGGTTAACACATGCTCGCAGGTTAGATCCCCGTCTGACCCTATAAAAGGAACAGTCTTTCAGATGGGACTCTAAACCGAGGTCTCGTATCGGTTTTTTACACCGTGTACGAAAAAGGACCAGAGGAGATTCTGGAATGGGTCTCTGTCTGTATCATTGCACTATCCTCCACAAATCTAAAATAACTAATCTCTTCAGGAGGCGTCGCTCATATGGGCAACCGGTAAATAAACGTAAAACACATACACTTCAAATATATTACTATTTGGAGCGGGGCACTTTCAGTGCACCGTTATTATCAGCGCGCAGCCGTTCGCTAAACGCACGCGAATATGAGCTAGCGTATTGGAACTACGTAGTGTAAACTGTAAGCGTGTGTTAATGTAGTGGTACTAAAAAAACAAGGAAAGCTACTTATGACATGGGAACAACCTTTTGTCTCTTCCTCTTTCGAGAGATTTGTTGATGTTCTTGACTCCATCACTCATAGAAGGACACTGCAAGAATATGACTATCCTAGGAGTGTATAATTACACAGAAGTGCCTCGCTTACCAAATATGTAACTGTAGTAGATATTGAATAGAGTCACGTAGCGGGCAAACACATTGTGACAACAGCCTTGTGTTTTGCCTTTTTTCTGTATCAATTTCATATATTAAGTGTTAGGGTTTTCCCACTAATGAACTGAGGTGTATACATTTTGTAAATTGAGTCATAATTTATAAAACGGTTGTTTTATTCAACAAAACCAGTATCACCCAAAGCTACTAGTGTAATAATCGAACGTAGGACAGTTTTAATGTACTTAAATAGTGTTTTGTTCATTCAACTTTCTTTGTAGCTCCGTCTTTCCTAAATAAATCATAACAGCAATACGATACACTTGTTGGTATAAAAGACTGGACACATCTAAGACAGTTCATGAACAGGAATTAAAAATAAAATCAATATCGTTGAATATAGCGGCTTACACAATTTAAAACTACGATAATTTTTCATCAATAATATACAAATGCAGTTTTATTTTTCCAAGAACAGAAACAACAAAGTCATATTGCCCCAAGGGTGTCTCGTTATCACCGATTGACTGTATACAAGCAAGTGGTGGTTATGCAAGATAAAACAATGTATACATGTATTCATGCTTTCCAATGAATTGTCAACATATAAGTTCAATGTCAGATAGGGGTTAGACTTACTGTCGTTATAGCGAATTAGTCCTCGGATGTGTATGTACAGTTTTTCCATAGCCATAACGTTTGACTGTTTTTGAGAAATGTTGATGGTTGAGTTTCTTTGGACGCAAACATGTCTTGATATAGGACTAGTTTGGGGCAAAAGGCAAACTTCCAGTTCAATGCCACTATTGAGGTTACTACGGGTGTAGGTATTACTCTTGGATGTGCATGCGACGTTTTAAAGCAATAACTTGGACGGTTAGGGATAAATTGTAATGTTTCTCTCATTTTTATGCATAAATAATTTCTGAAATTGGACTATTTTTCGCACACAATTAAAGTTCAAGGTCCACTCTTTGGGTGGAGATATACTGTGGGTGTAGAGAATTATCCTCGTGTGTGCATACGAAGTTTCCAAGCAATACATTTGGCTGTTTTTGAGAAATGATAATAGTTTAGGTTTTTATTTTACTGAAATCGGATTATTTTTGGTCAATTGTCAGTTTCGAGGAGATTGGTAACAGGGTAGTTACTAATGTGTGCCATTGTTCTGCTTCATTATTATCCAATATTCGTCCAAACCCGTTGCTAAACAAAACCCGTTGCTAAACAAAACCCGTTACTAAACAAAACCCGTTACTAAACAAAACCCGTTGCTAAACAACCTGTAACTGCTTTCAGGAATGGTTTGACGAGAAACTGATCTGGGACCCTGACGATTATAACGGGCTGAAGGTATTCCGCATGCCATGTGCCAGTATCTGGAGACCTGATATTGTGCTCTACAATAGGTAATCAGTTTGTATTCCATTACCAATTAATGTATTTCGGATGATACTTTAAACAAATGTATCTGCTTACGTATCTATTTACGCCATACACGTACAAGCCTGATATTGTGCTCTACAATAGATACTCAGTTGTATTTCATTACCAATTAATGTATTTCGGATGGTACTTTAAACAAATGTATGTCCGATTAGCGCAGTGGTTAGCGCGCTCGCTTCTCACCAATGCAACCCGGGTTCGATCCTCGGACCGGGAAGTATGCGAGATGGTACAGTGGTCGCCAGATCGGACAGGTGAGTTTTCTCCGGGTACTCCGGTTTCCTTCCACACGAATGACCACATGTACGCTTTCATCCGCGTTAACGAGAGTGATTAGAGTTGTTAGAACCTGCTTCGCAATCGTTGTAAAATAAATAAAGTTTAAACGTTTAAAAACAAATGTATCTGCTTACGCCATACACATACAAGAACCACGTGAGCCTCCGAACTCTATGTAGCATGCACACTACTCCAAGCTATAAAGACACATACAGCTTCGGAGACAATGCCGGACGGTCAATCATGATCGACGCTAAATAACAAGAACTGAAGAATTTAACAGATCACATTGGAATCGGAATCCACAAGTTAAACCGTATACAGTTAAATACTACTTTTGGATGGCGCCCTTGCAGCTTCAGAAATGACTCAAGAAACACCAATATAATGGTATCAGTAAACTAAATAACTACTACCAATCAATGCTCATCATAGTTCGAAATGAATTGAGAAAATGTAAACGATTTACTGTGTTTTGACAACGTTAGACCGACGTGACCAACGTGTGTGTAATGATCACTCACGGGAATACAAAACATTGGTATGTGTTGACATGTGGTACATGTAATATCGATTTTGTAGTAAGATACGCATGACCATTAATAAGGTGACGAAGTTTCAGAAATATTGCATAATAATTATGGATGGCAACGAATGACAAAAACGTTATTCATATATTCGATTGGGTAGGTATTCGAATATTCGGAACCACACGACCTACATAATTTTCCTCTCATCTGGTCGTGTGACTCACTGGCGTGTCACTATGTACACACTATCCAGACTATCCACACAATTCAGAGTGTATTGATTTTCCACCCAGATTACGTCATATCATATAGCATGGAGAAATAAACAGGATGACCTAAATGTGTTAACATCAAACGTTCCAACGAGGGGACAGTCATGCATTTAAGCGGTCAGTGTGCAGCTGGGCATCGTGTCTGTTTTCACAGGGTACAATTAGTATTTGCAAATTTCCTCCGCCTGTGTCCGTCAATAGAGTACATAGCATTAATCAATTATTACTACATGTAATTATGAGCAACGTTTCATCACATGCCTGTGTTAATTGGATACAAATCGTGGCTACTGGCCATTCTTTTGTGTATGAATCTTACTTTATTGAAAATTAAACAAACAGTTTAACTGCAATTTATTGAAATTTTAATTGAAAAACTTAAATATATTTTTATATTCGAATACGATTTTAACATTCAAATATTCGGATGTTCGAACGAATATTCGGACGTTCGAACATTCGTTGCAATCCCTAATAATAATTAAAGTGAGGCCAAGTTGAACATTTTTTGCAAGTGTGGACACTTTAAGGCTCGTAACGATTGCCAATGGGTCAATATGATTAGCTATCCATAGATAGTGGCTCATAAACCTTATGGCTAAATCTAAGAAAGATTGGATAGCATTTGATGTAACGGACATGTTGAATAGTTTTCATAATATGTTTAACACTCTAAGATCACAATAACTATGGTCAATATCATGGCTGATTATCCAATGTGTCATAGTTTCACAAATATTGCATACTAAGTATTGATTTAACGAGACCATGTCGAACATTTGTGTCTAAACATAAGATCCAAACAGACTGCATTTGTGTGGTTTTTAGCACATTGTTCTGTCTGTTGTATAATCAACTCCATAATGCAAACATAAACTCGGTAGAACAGACGGAATGAATAGCATCGTTGTGTTTTACGTTTATTTATCGTCGCTACCGGTTGCCCATATGAGCGACGCCTCCTGAAGAGATTGGTCATTTTAGATTTTGAAGGATAGTGCATGATACAGACAGAGACCCATTCCAGAGTCTCCTCTGGTTCTTTTACGTGCACTGTGTAAAGCACCGACACGACACGTCGGTTTAATGTCCCATCTGAAAGACTGTTAATTTTATTAGGGTCAGACAATGAATCGAACCTGCGATACCTGGATTACCAGTCCAGCGTGTTACCACTGGATTACAGATCCGTCTGTCAATAAATAGCATGGTTGTTCTCATAAGGGCCTAATCAGTAAAGGGCATGGGACCTTCCGACAACACTGAACATAACAGTTAACAATGATGGCTTGTATGTGGCAATCTAATAGCATACATCATGTGCCTAAGAGAAATGTCGACATGTTATAAGCAATGATTACCCGTTAGCATATACTACATAACACAAATGTTCACCAGCTCTCACACACGCACATAACCCAACGACCAATGGTATACATATCGTTATCCTAGGTCATATATGTTCGTCAGATACCATATAGGCGAAACTCCCATCAGCTACCAAATCCTATATTTTGAAGAAGTTGAATGACAAACATTTAAATATGAAGTCAACCTTTATAGATCAGGAAGACAGGATATATTACGATTTCATTCCAATTGAGGCACACTCTGATAATGCCAGGACAGAGCTTAACTACGTCATAATACGGCAAATTAGAAAAGTAATCACCAAACGCAGCTCCCTCATGGTATGTAGGACCCTCAAATGTGACAATTGTCACTAATGTCACCGACAATTTTCACATATATGAGCCTTTTCACAAATGTCACCATTTTCACATTTGTGACAAGTTTCACATTTGAGGGTCCTACATCGTTCTTTGTTCGTAAGGACATGCGGCACCGTTCACTAGCTCAGTATTGTTCAAACCGAATTATTTGAACAAAGACAATGCTTGATAAGTCCACTAAATAATAATCGATGCATTGCTCTGTTTTGTTACGTTAGCGTTTAATTTGATATTCATGTAATTACAGCATAAACACTAATTGTTATTAACCTATATATGTCTTTTAGTGCGGACGACTACAACAATGGGTATATGCAAGCTCTGGCGATGGTTCATTCCAACGGTCATGTGTTTTGGCCACCAATTGTTAAGCTGAGAAGCACGTGTAATATAGACATCACCTACTTCCCCTTTGATGACCAGACTTGCAAGTTGAAAATGGGCTCTTGGGCTTACGATGGATTTCAGGTATACACTGAATCAAATGTTTTGTCTATGTACAGTTTTGATCTTAATACATTTATTTTGATATGGCAAAACGCATACCGAATATGAAATTAATTATGACATTGTATAAACTGTCGATTTTGCCTATATACATGTATTTAATTATGCCAAGACGTATTAAATACCGAATATGAAATCATTTATAACATTATTTAAGCTGTATATGTTTCCTATATACATGTATTTAATTATGGCAAAACGCATACCGAATATGAAATCAATTATAATATTGTTTAAACTGTAGATTTTGTATATATACATGCATTTAATTATTGCAAAACGTATACGGTTTAATATAATTATTGACGCAATTATAACGCTGTTTAAAAAGTCTCGCTGATTTGCGTATTGACGTCATTGGTAGTCAGTGTATATACAACATAGAGAAAACACCAGTTACTATAAATGCAACGCGATATTGAGGACGATACCATTACACTAAGATATAGTGAGGTCTCAAAATGAGGTATCGAGCGTGATTAATATAAGTTGAAAGAACGTGTTTCGCAATCGATCTCAAATAAATTTGTATTAACTAAGATATAGTGAAATACGCTTTTATTTTGTCTAAATGATTGTATCTCATTATACATGGTCGATACCAACTACCTGGATCACTTAAATCGTGTTTATTTTATTGGTTTTCTGTTTATATACATAGTTCACATATCGCATTGGACCAGTACGGTCTCCAAGACGCGACAGTTGTATGCAAAACATCAAACATTAGTTACCATGGTCACTCAATTATGAAGCAAAACGTTGTAAATATACCAATAATCTAGTCTTGTTCATTAAGCACTTCTGGACACATCATTGTACTGATGATTTTCAGGTCAACGTGTATTCACGAGAAAACCCAGTAGACCTGTCAAGCTATGTCAGCAATGGTGAATGGAAGTTAATTAGAGTTGAAGCCATCAGAAATGTGATAACGTACCCGTGCTGTCCCGAGCCGTTCCCAGACGTGACATTCTACGTCCATATACGTCGACGAACATTATATTACCTATACAACGTGATAATACCGTGTATTATGCTGTCTACACTGACCCTTTCTGGGTTTTGGATGCGCCCGGATAGCGGAGAAAAGGTGACATTAGGTCTGACTGTCTTGTTGGCGTTTTCCGTCTTCATGTTGCTTGTTGCGGAGAACATGCCAGCAACATCCAGCTTTGTCCCATTGATAGGTAAGCGCTAATTAGATTCTCCCCTGGAGAACATTTGTTTATTTCAGTACACAATCTAAAATAATACTTTTCCAATTTGTTCAGCAACACGGATATGTGAAAATCTGTCTCAGAATGGCTTTTGAGCAAAACGTCATTATACGTACAGTCTACATCCGTTATGTCAAAGTCGGTTATATGTAGAATTCTCCGGTTATCTATGAAGTCGGATCAAAGTCCCGTTTCAGATACTATCATTTTACATATAACTGGGTCCGTTTATATAGAATTTCGTTAAGTTAAACTTCGGTTATGTCGAAGTATTTTGTTTGGTCCGACGGAATTCGACATAACGGATGTAGACTGTATTTTAATATTTGTATGTTCTTGTAGAAATATTTCCTGATTAGCTAAATTACGGTTTATTTACTATTTCACAATTTCAATATATACATACATAACACTATATTCATGATAATATAAACACAACTAAAATGGATAGGGCAACACGTTCTGAACATTTTTCTTTGTGATGGATAACAACGTCACCCTTTTTCACTACAGGGATATATCTGACAGCAGTAATGTCCATGACGTCATTGTCCGTCATACTTGCCGTGCTCACGTCAAACATCAACCACAGAGGCCAAAAGGAGATTGGCGTTCCGCGATGGCTGATTATGATACTAACAGTGCTTTCGAAGATTATGTGCATGGATCTTGTGTTTGTAAAACCAAAGAACAAATTGAATAGAAACGAATGGCGTGGTGGCCCGGTACAAGCTGGGCAAAGACCATATCATTATATCAGTACAGCAATTTCTGGAGATTCCGGTTGCTTGATAGACTACGATGGTGGAGAAAGTCACGTACAGGTTGGAAACTCGTGCGCAAACAACCATTCTAATCACGTGTCTCGTCAATCAAATATTCAAAAAGAAAATAAGGACCTAGTTTTAATTTTGCAAAAACTTGATGAACTCATAGCAAGAGAGGACGAAAGAGAGAGGGTCGATTTATTTATCAAACAGTGGATAGAGGTTGCAGAAATAATTGACAGATTCTTCTTTTGGATTTTTGTGACTGGTACCGCGTTTGTGTCGCTATTTTTGTTGACTGTGTACCCAACTTTTAAAAAGGATGTTGGAATCATACCAGTCACTACTTAATTAATATAACGGGATAGAAAGTAGGCAAATTAGAACACACAGTTTGTTAAAACATTTTAGCCTGGTTGTGGCAACAGTGGCCTTAAACGAGATAATACAAAATGTACCTGGAATTTGTGGGACTAATGTATTCGCTTGTGCACAAAACAAGGATAATATGTGCCGGTGCGGATTTGACGTTGTATCCCAGATAATACTGGACCTAGATATTTTAGTGTTTGCAAACACTATTAAGAGTGTTCGTCTATAGCAATAGAACTCAACGAGTGCATTAAATGCACAATGGAATGTTTTTTCATTCCCTCGTCATTTATCGCAAGGGAGCATTCACATTTATCCAGGTTTTATTATGAAATGCCCTTGTATTCATATATATTACACGCATCTCTCATACATCATATAAAATGTTTCCGTATTTGGAAAATTGCAGTTTATTCATTGCCTGGTGAATTGTCATTAACTTCACCATTCAGTTGGGTACTTAATATTATTACTTGCCTTTACAAATTCATTCATTTCAATCATTGCATGCATAACGTTGACACTACGAGGTACATAATAAATAAAATATATAAAACGAGGCAATTGGCATGTCAGTAGCATAATAACTGATTGTTCAAATGTTATCAGCAAACTGGACATACCTACCATTGAGAAATATCATATTTAATCAAAGAAATGACAGCTAACCCAACACAACACTTCATGATTCACAGCATGGATAACTATTTATCTGAATGACTGAACAATATGTTTCACAATCGTGCAAATATTTCTATAATCAGTTTTATTCTTTCCACAAATTTTTTTAATGTTCATCAATGATTTTGGAAATGACCTGCCATTGTAAATCTATACCATTTTTGCCCCAGACATAGGAGAACGTTCTAAAATATTATGGAATTCACAGCCTATGCTATTACTCCTATACATAATGTGCACATTGTCTGAATTCGAGTCGTTTTATTCCACCGGCTGATCTGGATCTATGTTGCTTGCACATTTCTTTCAATTCATTCAGCATGGTACGGGTAAATGTACTTGATAAATATAGGCCTAATCTAATTTTGACTAGGATCACACCTGGGGTCAATTACTTGAAAATGTAATTCATTAAATTACAATTACATTTGTCGTGGGGAATTCAGGACACATATTTACACATTTATAAGCCAAATGTATATGTAAATGATATTTTATAATCTCAGTTTAAGCCGTTGGTCTAGAATATGTATCATCCGTTCAATATTTTGCAATTTCTTTTTTTTGAAGGACTGTAGAGCGAATATTATTTTCCTAATTCTAATTTCTATTTCTAAGAAAATGTACGTTGAAATACTAAACTGACCATAATCAATAAAGTAAGATTATAATCTGGCACTTATTCAATTGCAATCATTCAATATCTTTACTCACAAACAATGATATGTAGCACCATTTGAAATGTGTAGAACCTTAGGTTTATTATATTTTACAGGTACAAGTATGTAGAGCTACAACAACACAGCAAATTAAAGATATATTTCAACACATAAAATTCAAGTTTCAAATGTATTGGCATAATCAGCAATTATATTGCCTTTGACCATTTACAATGATAGAAATATGGCAAAGACATCACAAAACACGTTACAGATATACATATATAAACAAATACAATACATTTAAGAAACAGTAGTAATTGACAGGGTATTACTACGTAATGACATAGCTTCTTTGGTGTACTTAGTACAAACATTTTTTATTTTTGCATGACATGATAGATATACATTTATTTATTGATGGCCATGCTATGTAATATTAATCAAAAGATCAGCTGCATAAGATCTTGCATGATTTGTAGCTGTATTAGTATGTTTTATTATCTTGTTTTTATTTATATAAGATCAAACAGTAGTGAGTACAAGGGTAATTAAAATATAATTTAAAAATAATTATCAATTAACCCCTATTTCCCCATGTAATTAATAAATTTAAATTGCACATATTTGAAAATGTCATCAATTACTTAAAAATAGAATTAATTGCAATTAAGTACAATTACATTTTAAATTACCTCAGGTCTGACAAGGAGTCATTTTTTTCCCGTTTGACACTCTCCGTATAGCTTAGATTCTCCATAGCAAATCATAATAGCAATATTAATTCAAATTCAATTCAACTTTATTGGCATAATCAGCAAACAAGTTGCCTTTGGCCATTTACAAACACAAAAAACCATGGCAAAGACAAATATAAATACATATGGTAATGAATATTAAATATATACATGTATATGTATACATTTTCATACAACATACATATAAGAAACAATTAAAATGTCCAGGGCATTTTCTCTTATTAACATACATTCTTTAATATATTTAGATACTTTAACTTGCAAATGTTTATTTTTTGTCGACATAAGCGTGAACAATTTCTGTACACAAGGCCATGAAATATTGTTAAAATATGTTTTCTTACTGTTCTATATGTTTCACAACATAGCATAAAATGATATTCTGATTCAACTGCATGTTGACTACATAACTTACACACTTAATGTGCGTAAATCACGTTTGGTATGTATTATATATATATTGTGGGGGCACTTGCAAATAGTGCAATTTTGCCACAAAGAAATTCTGAACAAGAATATGACTTAAATAGCAGTATATATATGCAGTGTATTATATGCTGAAACCCCTGTTGGGTATACTCTGATTATTTTGATTAAAGACGTTTTCTAAAAGTCTTATTTCCTTTCATAGAATTGTTATATTAACATATATTGCAGGAAGTATTATGATGAATTCAATGAGCTAACTAAAACATAAGTCAACCGTGTTCGTTCTTTTGAAAACTTATTTTGATCACACCCACCATTGCCAAGAATTCAACGTTATTTGGGAAATTCATGTGTTCAACTCTTAGATTGCAACAAATACTAATTATAACAATGTAAGCTTCATATTATTTATTTATGTCATCAAAAGTTGACACAAACTTTGCAAAATTGATGATCAAAAAAGTTCGTACATGTTTTCAAATCATTCATAGAAAGTTTAGTTGTTGTTTTGTTTATGGGTAAGGGTAATATTATTGATCTGAAACAAGACAAAAAAAATAGATCTCGCCGCACTACATGTTATTCTAGTCCGCCTTCGTGGTCGAGTGGTTAAGGTCGCTGACTTGTATACCACTGTAACCTATCATCACTGATGGTCACGGGTTCGAGCCCCGCTCAGGCCGTGTCTCATTTATATGAAAAAGTTGGCAGTTTCTTACGGAGGTTGGTGCACCCAAGTACTGGTTAACCGCTGGAGCCTGCCCAGGAAAGGTGTTGTTAAGTAAACTGCCCGCCGGCGATATAGCCCAAAATGGTGCTGATGCAGGCGTAAAACCCGAAATATAACATATAACATAACATGTTATTCTATTTCCAAAACAATTTCATTTTAAATATTAAGAGAAAAATACAAAGTTCGAAATAAATTGCCAATATACATAAACTGTCTGTTGAATTGCTATTATTTCACAAAATATGTTCCAATACTATATCCTTTAAACGGATCTGGGCCCACACTTCGTGTTTTAATACATCACCCGCGAGAAAGTCCGACGAAAACTTGTGACTACGCGTCCAAAATCAGTGATAGTAGGCCTACATTCTTCATGAAGAATCACATACACGCAGAAGATGCTCAAAAAGAAACGATTGAAAACGTCTGTAATCTAGGTAAGAAGCATATACTCATGTTGCATTGCATATTTTGCATTCTCCGAGATATGTATCACCATCAATTCACATGTATCTGTATGTATAGCGTTGTACTTCATGGGTCATATTGACCTGCTGGATTTTAAAATAAAATTTCAAATATATAGTTTTATGAATATTCAGTGGTAGAATACTATTTTGATACGACAATACATCACCTTTGTTGCGCTGCAACTTTCAAATTCATCTGCACAGCAAACGAGGTTTCAGTAAATAGTCTCATCAGACACTTGTTTTGTTTGTTCTGGTGGCTTTAAGTCGCCCCAATAGCTTAGGCCATATGGCGACTCTCCAACTATATGTATGGAGGATGACTACGGGCGCCCCTGCTCGGACCTCCGAGCAGTAATTCTTGCACGCACCGGTAGAACCACCAAACTCACATCAGACAAATTGATGAGTGGAAAATACTATTTATCCTTTAAAGTTACGGTATAATATGTCTGTATCTGTATGGTTACGACGGGGCTGTCATACAAACGCCGGATGAGAGATATTGTCAGGAGTCAAGAGGTGGAATAGTCTGTACAAGCCCCTCGACTACACCGCATAAAACTTCAGTTTGTTAATCTTCATTTTCTGCCATGCGGGGATAATGCAATGTAATGGCAATTTCAACAATGATTGACGGCCGCCATCTTGGATTCTAATATGGCCACCTTATAGTATATACTGGTACCTATAATATGTTCTTCAATATCTCTTCTAGAGTAGTAAGAGATGAGTTATTTAATCGGGTTTCTACAGCCTTCACCAGCTCCACACTTGCAGAACTCAAAGCAAGTAATGTTTCTGACACTGCACGCACAGACAGTACCTTCTGTACATTTTATGCAATTGCAAGGCGTAGGAAAGTCACTAGGTAGTACATCGTGTACTATCTCAGGTGAAAGATGACCTTCTTTGTCAAAAGTGTACCCGTACTCGGTTGGATCAAGCGGAAGTTTTCTAGAAAAGGTGCATGAAGCCAGCGATAGCATTGAAGATATGCACGTTTTATATGGAGGTGAACACTAGCCGATGTACACGGTAGTTTTTCGAGATCTAGTTGAAATGTTTTCTTGTGGTATATTTTGAACCTCGTTTTATCGAATGTTCCTACTGTATTATCGCTAGAGATACAAGCAACCAGAAATTTCTCGGCAGTATGACTCATTCCATCCATAATTGGAGCCTTTGCGAATGAAATAACATGCTCACATCCCAACGCTTGCGCAATTTTAAGTGCAGACTTATGTGTTCCTACTTTGCTTGTACTGTCACAGCCACTCAATGCATGGATAGCTGGTAAGCTTTCATCTACACTAGAATCTATTCCGGACCCGACATCGTGAACAGGGATTGCCCTTGTGGAAATACCCTGTCCACATAAATCCCAGAGCTCTTTCGTGCCAAAATGAATCCATTGCATGAACTGGTACACCAGACAGATAAAGACATCAGTGTCTGCTGATGCAACAATGACTCTCCGAAACTTATCAACAGTAACAGCATGATTCACATGGAACATGATTCTGTCATCAGCCTCCTCATAGTCACATTTCAGCAGACGCTCAAATTCTTCGTTCCCCTGAACAAGTTCCATGCACGCTGTCACGTATGTTAAGTGTGATCCTCCAAGGTATACAAGTTTGCAGTTTTTGTATGTTTCAATCATCCATTTTATGAAGAATTGCTGCAGTCTAACTTTGTTTTCTGTTGATGACTAGAAACTTTCCATATCGACAGGTAGTGGTTGATCAGTTCGACTAATAATAGTGTCGACTAATAATAGTGTTTATTGCATCATGTTTGCTGCAACGATCACGCTCACATTGCTTGATACTATGTTGAAGATATAAGTCGAAGATTATATCAATCCTGTTACAGTCTCTTGACAGGTAGATGCATGTGTTCCACAGTTTCTTCACCAAGTCACCGAACGTCCTGAGCTTTAACTTCTTTACTGCCACTTTTCGAGCATATGCCATGAAGTCGATCATGATTACAGTGGCTTCATCTTCCTTTGGAATATCAGCAGTGGGTGGAGTTTGCATGTTCTTCTCAATATCTCTTCTAAGTTAGGACTTTTGTGGTTTTCTTAGAAACTCATCTTTAGTTAGGTAGAAAGAGGTACTTGTGAGCTCATAGCGCAGTAACTTTTCTATGCTGTACATTGGCAACCTCGCAGTCAATATTTCGCAAGGCTTAAACTATTTCTTTCTTCACATCAATCTTCTTCTTTGGTCCAACTGCTTTTGCCACTTTTCGAATCTTTGGAATTGGATCAAACAACTTCAACTCTTTCTTCTGCAGCCTCGATACTCGAAATTCACAATAGCTCTTTTCACCTTCATCTATGCAATGTATCAAGAAAGACGACGTATCCTTGACTAGTTGCTTTCCTGTAACGAGGTTTTTCACTTCGTTGTTTGTGCTGACCTTGAATGGATTGGTCCTTTCATCCATGTAACTAACAATATGTTCCCCCGTCTATTCAGCTTCGGTTCGTGTTTGTACAAACTCATGGTGCAAAGTATACTCGTCATCTTCGTTCAAGTTACACATTTCCCGCAACTGCGTTGTAAATTGTGTTTTCTCCTGTGTATTATGTTCCATTGGCACACTGCTTCTTTTTTGCGAGTAATGCCAATTATTCCACCTTGTCCTGTCGCCGGTTTGTTGTACTCTTTCTCCAGAGCTTGATCCATGTGGACTCCACTGCCACGTCTCATTGTGTGTTTCACAACGAATCCTCCTTTCTTGAACGAATCATAGATTAAAGGGAAGTTTTCCTCTAATTTGATGCAATCTTCATAGTAGAGAGGCAACCAGCGACTATAGTTCGTTCTACCAAAAGCAAAGAACAGCGGCATGGCCCTCAGTACTTGCAGCTATGTAATTTCAAGATTTTGGTCTACTCAGGCGACACCTAATCACCACTAAATGGTGGCAATATTGGAATCCAAGATGGCGGCCGTCAATCATTGTTGAAACTGCCATTACATTGCATTATTGGATTCCTTGCCCATGAAAACCTAGGTATAGTCACCAGTTTGATGATTATATCTGCAATAGAAACGGAGACATGGACGAAAATAGGAATTATAAGGCGGCCATATTGGAATCCAAGATGGCGGCCACCAATCTTTGTTGAAAATGCCATTACTGGATTCGTTGCCCATGAAAACATGGGTATAGCCATCAGTTTGATGACTCTATCTGCAATAGAAACAGAGATATGTAAGAAAATAGGTATTATAAGGCGGCCATATTGGAATCCAAGATGGCGGCCATCTGACATTGTTGAAACTGACATTATTGGAACCCTTGATCATGAAAATGTTGATATAGCCATCAGTTTCATGAGCCTATCCCTACCAGGAGCTGAGATATTGGATGAAATAGGTTGTGCATGGCGGCCATTTTCAATCCAAGATGGCGACTTCCTGCACCTGATCCAGAGCATGTGACCAAACTTTTTTTCATCCCCATACCACAAGGAACAAAGATCGAAAGTCAAACTGAGCGCACATAAAAGTGCATACTCAACTACAGCTAGCTCCTAGAGTAGATGGCAGGTGAAGGTATTGTAGAATTTCGGTAACGCTTCCAGCGATGTGTTATCTTTATTAACGAAACGTGCGGCATGTCGTTGCATGGTTTCAACGCAGATGGTATTTTTCTGATGGTAGAGGCCCCGCCCCGGCAATGGAGGTGTATTCTAGTGTATGAACTGATTAGTGATTCGAAAGCTGACACGCTACTAAGTAAGTTTCTCTTTATTCAAGACATACGTCATTTTAGTACTTAAACTTTATTTATATTTTACAACGATTGCGAAGCAAGTTATACAACTTATTTTAATCACTCTCGTTGGCGCCGATGACAGCGTATATGTGGTCATTCGTGTTAGAGGAAACCGGAGTACCCGGAGAAAACCCACCTATACTACTTGTTGTTCAAGGGTTTTCGACACAGAACCTCGTAAGAAGTTACTGAATAAACTGAAGGTATATGGAATAGATGATAGCATCATTACATAAATACGTAATTTCGGATCACGGAGATGCATCCATATCAGTGTCCAGTAAGACAACTCGATCCCCATCAGTGTTGTACAATAGGGGACTGTCCTCAGACTAGTTCTATTCCAAAGACATATTAACAATCTAACAGACTTGGCTCATGCTAGGACCCTCGCACGCGACTGCACAGTATAATTTATAACTATAATGACCAAGTTATTCTTCAGGAATACCTCAAAGCTATAGTGGATTGGGTGTGTCAATGATTGTCCGTAGCTGATTTGGTATAATGTAATACACATTATAACAGCTGTGCAACGTATTTTACATGTGCGCCTCATATGTGTGTTTTACGTTTATTTATCATCGCTACCGGTTGCCCATATGAGCGACGCCTCCTGAAGAGATTAGTCATTTTAGATTTTTGGAGGAGAGTGCAATGATACAGACAGAGACCCATTCCAGAGTCTCCTCTGGTTCTTTTATGTGCACGGTGTACATCACCGACACGAGACCTCGGTTCAAAGTCCCATCTGAAAGACTATTAATTTTATTAGGGCCAGACGGGGAATCGAACCTGCGATCCCTGGATTACCAATCCAGCGTGTTACCACTGGACTACAGATCCGTCTGTGATGCGCCTCTTAGCGACTGCAGTTTATTTATGTCAAGGAATTGAATGTGGCTGTCGTGAAAAACACACCAGACGACATTTATTATATTAAACAAGTAATTGTATAAGTCAACCAATTATGACTAGAGAGTAAAAATATGACATAAAGTTGGACGATACAAAGTCCACATAAGTACAAGTAAAGCATGTGCCAAAAAGGAGGGCGGCGTGGAGGAATGTGGTAATATTAAAATAATAAAACTTCTCTGAACAAATTGTTCCAAGTTGCGATGATCCCAGAAAGAGGCTGCATAAATTAAAACTACCACAAAGAGACGAATATAGAAACGAACGACAGCAATGGTTTACAACAACACATAACTGAACTTAATAACATTTCAAACAAAATTAGAAATGCTACATGTATATTCAAGGTAGAACATGTTAAATTCATTATTCATGTAGAATTAGTAAACACGGTCATAGTGTATAACTAGATAAGCTCATGTCCTTCACTTGCGTACTTTCATAAATGTATGCAGGTCGAGACAGTTCGCAGTGAAAATGACACGCGGTGCACGAACTTCATGGATTGTAGGTGTTCCTACGTGGAGAAACCCGTCGTATATACGTGTCTAGATTTATAGTGACCATTGATAATTATTTATGCACATGGGTCGTAGCTGATGGAATTCATTCATATTTCAATGTGTGTATATTGGAGCATCTGTAATAATTTGTTGCTGTATTCCGGATATTATAATAACGTAGCAGTGTTCAGGTCACAGGGATTCGGCACGTTTGGGGGTACTAGTATATATATTTAAGTACAGGGATTCTACTCTGTTGGATGTCAGATTTCGCATCGATCAGTAAAATGGCCCTATCTGAAACAATGTTGTACACATCTATCCGAATATAACGCCTATCCCGAGTATTTATATTGTTCTTCAAATAAAACACAACTTTAAGCTGCGTGCATGTATACTTTGCAAACAATTGCCACAGACATTGGCCATAGCAGGTCACATTTCCATACTAGGACACGGGTTCTGTCAGCAACAACAACAAATCTTCGACGGGAGAGTTTTAACTGTGAATAACATTATCAATAACATGTGTTTCCACTAACGTGTAGTTTATTCGGCAAAAATGTACGTCAAAAAGAGATTTCGTAACATTTTCAATTTGTTTTGAAAATTTCTAAAGCGGCGCAATTCGCGTTGAAACGAGCGTTGTGATTGGATTATGAGTATTCTTCCTATATAAAAAAACAATCTTGTGACATTCTAATAATCCAATCAGAACGCTCGTTTCAACGCGAATTGCGCCGCTATAGAAATTTTCAAAACAAATTGAAAATGCTACGAAATCTCTTTTTGACGTACATTATTGCCGAATAAACCTACACATTAGTGTAAACACATTTTATTGATAATGTTATTCACAGTTAAAACTCTCCCGTCGAAGATTTTTTTTTGTTGCTGACAGAACCCATGTCCTAGTATGGAAATGTAACCTGCTATGGCCAATGTATGTGGCAATTGTTTGCAAAGTATACATGCATGCAGCTTAAAGTTGTGTTTTATTTGAAGAACAATATAAAGACTCGGGATAGGCGTTGTATTTGGACAGATTTGTATAACATTGTTTCAGATAGGGCCATTTTACTGATCGATGCGAAATCTGACATCCCACAGAGTATAATCCCTGTACTTAAATATATATACTAGTACCCCCAAACGTGCCGAATCCCTGTGGTTCAGGTAGCAGAGGTAGGTACATGTGCGTGCTAGCCAATTGTTTTAAAGTGATCAATAATTTTGCTGTTGAAAAGGGCTAATATTTCTGGAGAGTGAGATATATATTAATGTAGTGTTTGTATTTTGTATATTCTTAATGTTGTGCACATATTCGGCTACTCCGAGAGATGTTTAATCTTTCATCATAATATTTAGGACTAACTGGTAGAGGCTATTTTATACAGAACTTGGTTAGTAATAAGCATTCGTAACATCATATGCCTAAATTGATTTGCACTGGTAAGTAATATCATGGCATATCTACATGTATATAATATTTAACAATTTTAGTAGGTCATCTGCGTGACTTAAAATGTTTGATCACATCGCTAGCAAGATAAGTCATATTTTTTAAAAGTGGTCGCGATTCGGACGAAAACAGTTCTTGAAATTTCAATAACATTTGGTCTATTATAGTAATATCTTGAGATAAAGAGTTTTCTTGTGGGAACGTAGTAAGGGCAGATAAGCATATAATGATATTCGTCCCCGATTTCGTTCAGTTGACACTCACTACGCTCTTCATATGGGAGTTGCGAATTCCGCCATCTTCCGGTTTCAACTGGGAGTCTATGATTATCTGTTCTAATATGGAAAAGGGATAGACGCAGGTTTTGGGGTAAAATAGTTAATTACGGTTCTAGTTTAACCTCGCTTTTGAAAAGCCAATAATGTATGCCCTTAGATGAAGTTGTAAGCTAACATATTCGAGATATCTTTTTGTCGCCGTTAGTTACTTACCACAGAAATGTTATCATTCTCGTTTTAAGTAATTTCAAGCGGGTGTCGTCCAAGTTCCACATAAAGCATATAAAGGGGTGTACTTTTTTGCTTTTTATAATTTTCCTTAGAAAATCTGAATGAATTTCAATAATATCTAGATTTTCAAAGCCCCACACCTAACAATTGTATATAAAAATAGTTTGATCGAACAGTTTTAATTGGATATCCAGAGGTAAATCAATATTATAGATTATCGTGTACAGCCTGGGTAGAAAGTAATTTTCTTGCGCTTAAAAAACTACAAGATGATGAAAATAATATACCTAAATATTTTTATTATTTTGCAACCACAAATTGCTCGTCATTTAGATACAATTTAAAGTTCTGTGGTCTGTTAGATCCTATAATTTTAGTTTTACTCATGTTTATTAATAACTTCCCAGTTTTACAATAGTCACATAACGCATTAAAGTAATTTTTTTAATTCCTCACGATTATCGCTAATAATAATAGTATCATCTGTATACAGTAATACGAAAATCTTTAGATATAGGTTTATGTCTGTGTCTGGCAGTTCAACTACGACTGCTTGGTTATTTATTTCTAGCTGTGATTGCAAGTCATTCAAATAAATAGAGAATACAATTGTCTAACAACACACTACTGGCTCTTAAAAAAATGGGGATATTTGGTTATTGATCGATACACACGACTTAATGTTTTGATACATTTATACCACTTTAAAGACGTTTACTCCAAAGTCACACTCTCCAAATTTTATCGAACGCTACTGAAAAATCTATAAGAGCAGAATATTTGTTTCTCTGGGTTCTCATCTTGTTAATTAAAATATTTAGTGCAAAGATGTGGTCTGTAGTTGCATACTTAGCCCTAAATCCAGCCTGATTTTCATTCAGAATGTTATTTGTAGCTAAGAAAATATGTATACGTTCGTTTAGAATGGCAGTAAACAATTTTCCAAGATAACTCAAAATGGTAATTGGCCTGTAAAGTATTGTATAATATCTTAGTTTAAACAATATTTTATTCAAGAATGGTACATAACATAGGAAGAGTTGCAATAACACAGTTATGATTGGTTATAATAGTTATAATATCTTCAAAGTATACACGAGCCAGGTGATTCATTTGCAGGTTTTTTATATATTAGTTTTGTAAATCAACATAATTATATGCCGTCTATCTTACTATGTTGTTCCTGTGCGACAGTTACTTACATTTAATAGTTTCCATCGGGGTGTAAATTTAAAGTTAGTGGAACCATGTTACAATCAACATAGATTTCGTCTGTATTACTATGTTGTTCCTATGCAACAATTGCTTACATTTAATAGTTTCCATCCGGGTATGAACTGCATTGGGCGAGCTTAAAGTGTGTGGAAGTCATAGCCACCCACTTAATGTATTTAGGACAGATTTACGACTTACCAAATGACGGACTTGTCAATAGATCATCCTTGGAATAGCGTAAACTCTACGACATGCCTTTTCTTGCGATGAACGCTGACCAACACTGCAGATGCGCATCACCGCAACTTCGAGTGTGCATGTCAACTGCATATCATTAGTGAGGAAATTCATACGAAAATGGAAAACATTCATTTAACATTTTCTTTCAGTAATAAATATGTATCGAGTGTTTAAAACTCTCAATGTAAATCTACTATTAACAGAATAGAGATACTCTCAACTAACATGACAAGTAACATTATTTAACTGGGTTCAACAATTATCAAACAATGTTAAGTGTTTGTGTTGATTAAAATATATCAACCAACTCAACAGCATTTATTATAGTTGTATGTTTGGTATATAGCTAATTATTTCAGCTCGATTGCGAAACAAGTTCCTACAACATTAATTTAACCACTCTCTAGACCTCGTTCCTGATGGAATTCATCGCCATGAGGGAGAGAAGTGGAAATATGGAATTCAAATGCCTTGCCTAAGGGCACTATGGTCACAATCGTAACGGCAAAACATGGATGCTTTTCATACATGACGGACGCTACCCCTGCGTTGCATATGTAGTTCATGCACATAAATAGGATGCTAGTGTATATTGACAGGCACGTCTACTGGTGTGTGATATACTAGTCCAACGCGATATGTGAAATATGTATTTAGCTTTATTCTATAATAAAGCAGTTGACATTAAAATAACACTTTTAAATAATATGACATAAATCCAATATCAGCACTAATTATTGTTCATCCTCATAATTAGATGCATTTTCTTATTATTATCAGATTCTATATGCCACATGACCACGATAAAATTGTTGTATATATTTACATCATATATAGTTGTATATATGTATTTGACGATGTACCATGTACAAGTCTTAATAAAATTTCTGTTCTGTTTTGTATATAAACAGAAAACCAATAAAATAAATACGATATAGGTCATCCAGGTAGTTGGTATCGACCCGGTATAATGAAATACAATCAATCACTTAGTCAAAATAAAAGTGTGTTTCACTATAGGTTTACGTTAGCGCAGTTGTTTGAAGGGCTTGCTTGAAAATTGCAGGTTCGAATCCCGCTTTGTTTTTAAAGAGACAGCTTTATATGGCTAGTTAACAGGTAAAATGACATTTTGTATCAATTCGATGTTCACGTGCTTCTAAATATAAATGTGTAGTAAACTCCTACACATCTTACATTTCATTCGACTGCAGAACACATTACTATGGAGACTTATGAATTGCCTGGCATTTATGATGATATATATGACCGCCAGAATAAAACAAAAGATAAAATAATAAATCTATGAAATAAATATATAACAGTTGTACATGTTTAGGCGGATTACCTACATAGTGTAATGGAATAGTCCTCAATATTGCGTTGCATTTATACCAATTGCATCATTGTACAGAACTTAATTGTCACAAGAAACAAAACACATCGAATCTAGAACAAGCCAATAATGTTGTGTATGAAATGTATATCAAAGTGAGTTAAATTAATTTGAGTATCAATGTCAAAAATCAATTTGTTTTTTTCTGCAAATAAAACATTAAATACAAACTATGTTACACAATTGGCAATCTGTGTGTCTTATGACTTTAGTTTGCTCATTCAGTGGGGCCTCATTGCTAGCCTTAAACATACAAAAGAAGTCGTTTTCCCACAAATAAAACTGTGAACGCACTCTTACAGTCCAATTAGACATAATTAAGTCTCTTAATACTCCGCCTAATAAAACTTGAGTAGACATTCTCTGTCACTGCTCGACAACAATTAATTTATAACAAATTCTAATAAACGTCACGGGGTCTGGTAGTATTTCCAGGGATATAGTAAGCCTAGAATGAGATCAGAGTAAAAGCTTGAAATATTGTAATGTCAAATTAAATTGTATATTTACTAATGGCCAGCATGCTTCAATGCTCGACAACAGTTAATTTATAACAAATTCTAATAAACGTCACGGGGTCTGTAGTATTTCCAGGGTTATGGTAAGCCTAGAATGAAATCAGAGTAAAGCTTGGGATATTGTAATGTCAAATTAAATTGTATATTTACTAATTGCCATCATGCTACTTTTTTGTTTGGGCCATATAATTATATAGGATAGGGTTGTAGGTTTACATTTTAATTTCGAGGAAAGTGTTTTAGTAATGTGTCCATATATAATACTAACTAAGATTGCGAATGAAACCAGAAACAAGTATTAGTTAAACAAATTTAAATGTGAATCTACAATCTTATCCTCATATATGGTTAAGATATCCTAAAGGACCACCAAATAAAAAAACGATGAGATTGCAGCAAACCATGGCAATGACATTTAGTGTTAATATTTAATGGGAACTATTAATTTCATGGGTTGGTATGTGATACAATTGCATTTATTTAGTAAACAGCATGCACTTCGTGGATAACAATATGTGCATATAAAACAGACCCCCACCAATAGGATATAAATTGTATGCATAGTTTGGGTTTTTATGTTGAATTTCCCTGGAGCGCTCTCAGAAAACATATCATAAAACATCTGAAATAGAAGTGTTCAATCTCAAGCCATGCACTCTACATCAGTCTTTAAACTGAATAGAAAATATTCCAATTAAAGAGGAAGTTGACGTAAGGCTTAAAGATCAATGCATGTATTTCGTTATCAGTGTCCCATTCTAAATAAGTAAATTTTGCAAACAATCAACACGAAGCAATATGTGAACATTATTTTGATAAATAATGTATTAGCTCACAAAGCCGCAGCAATAAAATGGAAAACTGTATGACTTATTTCCATGCACTACTCTTTATTATTACAAGAAAAGGTCGATCCGTGGTAGTAACCTTCCATTATAATTGCTTTCTATGTTGTTCCAATGTATCAATTATAGTCCTCCAAATTTGAGTCAGTTTGACATATCCTGGAATAAGTTGTAGCAGAGAGAATTTTCGAAAACTTTGCATGCACGTACTATGAGATATAATAGACTGAAAACAGACTTCATAATAATAGGTCACCATGGTTACCTTTGCACCGTGCATATTTATAGAACACCACTATTAGGCACTTTCACGAAACATGGGAGAAAAATACACAGTAGCCTACCATAAATCATAGAAACATTGTTTGGTCAAAATTATGTACTATACCTTATAATATAAGTGCAAAGTAATACTAGTGTGTTTTACGTATATTTATCGTCGCTACCGGTTGCCCATATGAGCGACGCCTCCTGAAGAGATTAGTCATTTTAGATTTTGGAGGATAGTGCAATGATACAGACAGAGACCCATTCCAGAATCTCCTCTGGCTCTTTTACGTGCACGATGTAAAGCACCGACACGAGACCTCGGTTTAAAGTCCCATCTGAAAGACTGGACTAAGATCACAAAGTGACACTAACTATAACATCCCAAGACGACGAACAAAATTAGCAGATAGATCTATGGCCGTCGTTGGACCGAAATTGTGGAACGATCTACCTAGTTATCTGAAAAACATTGAGTCTGAGGCCAGTTTCCGATCAAAACTGAAAACCCATCTGTTTTATTTTATGAACGATAAGTTTTGTGCTCTTTGTACAAAAATAACATCTGTGATGATATAAAACAGTTTAAATACAATATTTGTGTTCAATAAGATCAAAGATCGACTTTATAAGTATTGGATTGACGAGTGAAGTGTTGTATGGGCATTCTCTTGGGTTCGAGCTCTGTCGTGTGATGATGGGCGGATCACTGTACCGGCCCAATCACTGTACTGGCCACATCACGGTTGTCATTCTTACGGCGGTGTTTGGGTCTATGGTTCATATTGCCACTTTTATCGCTAATCCAATCACTCACTTATATATTGTAATGGTGTAGATATCATGATAAAATATGTTCTTATCCAATTACTAGATTCCTAATTATATCTATATATGTATACATTTTTATTTATATTTCCATATATTATTGTCATGTGTAAATGTTTAAAATTGTAGCAGTAATTGTGAAGCGCAATAAAATAATTTTTAATTTTTGCGCTATATAAATGCTATGTATTTGTATTTATTTGTACCGGGTATTTAAACAAAATGATAATCAAAACATTTTTAAAAAATTGGCAAATTTCTGTTTGATGACTTTATTGTGCTCATTCACTAGATCTAATGGTTTGTCTGAAACACAGGAGAAGCAGTTTTCCCCCAAAATAAACAGTTTGAATGCAAATTCTGTATGGCAGCACGTAGTCCAAATTCTCCGAAATAAGCGTAATTGCTATAGAGCGACATATAATGAAGATGAATTTCACTTCTATTAGAATGTACTTTATACAAAGAAGTTAGAATGCAATATGTAGTCATACATTTGGAAACGACAAAATATCCCAACTTTCATAGAATTGCCCACTTTCGAAAACTTAACTGTCTTAAGAAAGAATATTGTATTAATAACTTTTCTCCATAAATTTCAACGAAAATCTATCCCTACAGTAAGAACACCATGTATGCCAAAACTTGATTTATTGGCTGGCAAGTCAGGTATGATGTATACCTGTATAATTATTATACATACTGACCCTGTGATTTGTAAATTTAGCAGTTTCAAAATAGTTTCTTATAATTCCAGATGTTTAAAAATCATGGTAGCTGTATTGTTTGATATTTAGACAACTCGCCGTATATATATTTTAGACTGTGATACATCACTGACTGTATTATTGTAATATAGTTCATGTAATTGTATGAACTCATGGGTCTACTGCATTTCGTTCTAATACAATATCTATATATCAATAAAAAAATAAAGGCAATGCTTTTCTGAAGAAAATTGCTTTTGATGTTTGTACAACTATTTAGTTTCTGTACACATACATGGTTGATGAATTGCTTTTCTTATGTTAGTTTGCATATCATTACAGATGGTATAAATACATCAGAATAAAATAAAAGAAGACTCTATGCTATGGTCATGCTGAAATCGGTGAGCTGTCGATTATTGCCTATGCACATAAATCTCAATCAATGTCCTTCACATGGGGAAATTTAGTATAGTTATCTTACAATAAAACTTGTGGATTGTTTCCACTTCTGAAGAAACCATATATAATCGTTAAATATCATCCATTAAGTTAGCTGACGCCGGTTCAACTTATCAGCTGTCACAACAAACTCACAGGGAGTTAACAAACCTCATCCGAATACCGACTAGTCACTCCTTAAATCTGCTGAACTATTTTGAATATTCACATGACATAACATTACAAAAACAACTACCTGTATTGGATGATAACATTTGCATTAAACTTACATTTATTTTACAACATTACAAACTTGTATTTAGTTAAAACAAATTTATTTTAGCTCGATTGCGAAACAAGTTATTTCAACTTATATAAATCACTCTCCAGACCTCATTCCTGATGGAATCCATCGCCACGAGGGAGAGAGAAGAGGCAATGTGGAATTTAAATGCCTTGCCTAAGGGCACAATCGTAACGGCTCCAGTGGGGCTCGAACTTGAATTTCAAGAGACGTATCCACAATAGTATTACAGGTATCTGTACATTAAAGTAATTGCTACGTACTGAATAACGTTGCCTTCCAGGAATACACTGTACGTATGTCTTATTATGGAACAACGTTCTGCTTCCAATGAACAATTCTTATACAAAAAGAAACAGTGCCAATGTTTTATATAACTACGTGTATATAAGAATACGATAGCATGTAGTAAAACGAACGTAATGAATAAGAAAACATAAAAGGTGTTTATCTAGGTATTAAACTGGAGGGTTAATTTGCACATGTAAATATTTGAACAAATATTGTTTTACATACAACAACCAGTCTTATGATACCTATACAACCTTGTCCTGCTAAGGACAATGTGTTGTCTTTAGTGGTTCGTGAGTTCCGTTCTTGTATGATCATTATATTGCTTTTCCCAACGTGACTAGTGTGGTGTCTAGTAAATAAACAAACTAGTTTCAATAACCTTGTCTATGTCTCACTCGGGATCTGCATTTCCCTCAAATCACTTACAAACTCCAGTGCAAGCTCTCTTATTTCTTGGTTCACGTCTCTAGTCAACTGCTGCAGTACATCGAGTGGTAACTACAAACATATACATTTGATCTGATAATTAAGTTCTCAGCTGCAGTACATCGAGTGGTAACTACAAACATATACATTTTATCTGAAGATTAAGTTCTCAGCTGCAGTACATCGAGTGGTAACTACAAACATAATTATACATTTTATCTGATGATTAAGTTCTCAGCTGCAGTACATCGAGTGGTAACTACAAACATATTTATACATTTTATCTGATGATTAAGTTCTCAGCTGCAGTACATCGAGTGGTAACTACAAACATATACATTTTATCTGATGATTAAGTTCTCAGCTGCAGTACATCGAGTGGTAACTACAAACATATACATTTTATCTGATGATTAAGTTCTCAGCTGCAGTACATGAGTGGAACTACAAAATATACATTTATCTGATATTAAGTTCTCAGCTGCAGTACATCGAGTGGTAACTACAAACATATACATTTTATCTGATGATTAAGTTCTCAGCTGCAGTACATCGAGTGGTAACTACAAACATATACATTTTATCTGATGATTAAGTTCTCAGCTGCAGTACATCGAGTGGTAACTACAAACATATACATTTTATCTGATGATTAAGTTCTCAGCTGCAGTACATCGAGTGGTAACTACAAACATATACATTTTATCTGATGATTAAGTTCTCAGCTGCAGTACATCGAGTGGTAACTACAAACATATACATTTTATCTGATGATTAAGTTCTCAGCTGCAGTACATCGAGTGGTAACTACAAACATATACATTTTATCTGATGATTAAGTTCTCAGCTGCAGTACATCGAGTGGTAACTACAAACATATACATTTTATCTGATGATTAAGTTCTCAGCTGCAGTACATCGAGTGGTAACTACAAACATATACATTTTATCTGATGATTAAGTTCTCAGCGGCAGTACATCGAGTGGTAACTACAAACATATACATTTTATCTGATGATTAAGTTCTCAGCTGCAGTACATCGAGTGGTAACTACAAACATATACATTTTATCTGATGATTAAGTTCTCAGCTGCAGTACATCGAGTGGTAACTACAAACATATACATTTTATCTGATGATTAAGTTCTCAGCTGCAGTACATCGAGTGGTAACTACAAACATATACATTTTATCTGATGATTAAGTTCTCAGCTGCAGTACATCGAGTGGTAACTACAAACATATACATTTTATCTGATGATTAAGTTCTCAGCTGCAGTACATCGAGTGGTAACTACAAACATATACATTTTATCTGATGATTAAGTTCTCAGCTGCAGTACATCGAGTGGTAACTACAAACATATACATTTTATCTGATGATTAAGTTCTCAGCTGCAGTACATCGAGTGGTAACTACAAACATATACATTTTATCTGATGATTAAGTTCTCAGCTGCAGTACATCGAGTGGTAACTACAAACATATACATTTTATCTGATGATTAAGTTCTCAGCTGCAGTACATCGAGTGGTAACTACAAACATATACATTTTATCTGATGATTAAGTTCTCAGCTGCAGTACATCGAGTGGTAACTACAAACATATACATTTTATCTGATGATTAAGTTCTCAGCTGCAGTACATCGAGTGGTAACTACAAACATATACATTTTATCTGATGATTAAGTTCTCAGCTGCAGTACATCGAGTGGTAACTACAAACATATACATTTTATCTGATGATTAAGTTCTCAGCTGCAGTACATCGAGTGGTAACTACAAACATATACATTTTATCTGATGATTAAGTTCTCAGCTGCAGTACATCGAGTGGTAACTACAAACATATACATTTTATCTGATGATTAAGTTCTCAGCTGCAGTACATCGAGTGGTAACTACAAACATATACATTTTATCTGATGATTAAGTTCTCAGCTGCAGTACATCGAGTGGTAACTACAAACATATACATTTTATCTGATGATTAAGTTCTCAGCTGCAGTACATCGAGTGGTAACTACAAACATATACATTTTATCTGATGATTAAGTTCTCAGCTGCAGTACATCGAGTGGTAACTACAAACATATACATTTTATCTGATGATTAAGTTCTCAGCGGCAGTACATCGAGTGGGAACTACAAACATATACATTTTATCTGATGATTAAGTTCTCAGCTGCAGTACATCGAGTGGTAACTACAAACATATACATTTTATCTGATGATTAAGTTCTCAGCTGCAGTACATCGAGTGGTAACTACAAACATATACATTTTATCTGATGATTAAGTTCTCAGCTGCAGTACATCGAGTGGTAACTACAAACATATACATTTTATCTGATGATTAAGTTCTCAGCTGCAGTACATCGAGTGGTAACTACAAACATATACATTTTATCTGATGATTAAGTTCTCAGCTGCAGTACATCGAGTGGTAACTACAAACATATACATTTTATCTGATGATTAAGTTCTCAGCTGCAGTACATCGAGTGGTAACTACAAACATATACATTTTATCTGATGATTAAGTTCTCAGCTGCAGTACATCGAGTGGTAACTACAAACATATATTTTATCTGATGATTAAGTTCTCAGCTGCAGTACATGAGTGGAACTACAAACATATACATTTTATCTGATGATTAAGTTCTCAGCTGCAGTACATCGAGTGGTAACTACAAACATATACATTTTATCTGATGATTAAGTTCTCAGCTGCAGTACATCGAGTGGTAACTACAACATATACATTTTATCTGATGATTAAGTTCTCAGCTGCTGTACATCGAGTGGTAACTACAAACATATACATTTTATCTGATGATTAAGTTCTCAGCTGCAGTACATCGAGTGGTAACTACAAACATATACATTTTATCTGATAATTAAGTTCTCAGCTGCAGTACATCGAGTGGTAACTACAAACATATACATTTTATCTGATGATTAAGTTCTCAGCTGCAGTACATCGAGTGGGAACTACAAATATATATTTTATCTGATGATTAAGTTCTCAGCTGCAGTACATAGAGTGGGAACTACAAACATATACATTTTATCTGATAATTAAGTTCTCAGCTGCAGTACATCGAGTGGCAACTACAAACATATACGTTTTATCTGAAGATTAAGTTCTCAGCTGCAGTACATCGAGTGGTAACTACAAACATAATTATACATTTTATCTGATGATTAAGTTCTCAGCTGCAGTACATCGAGTGGTAACTACAAACATATTTATACATTTTATCTGATGATTAAGTTCTCAGCTGCAGTACATCGAGTGGTAACTACAAACATATACATTTTATCTGATGATTAAGTTCTCAGCTGCGGTACATCGAGTGGTATCTACAAACATATACATTTTATCTGATGATTAAGTTCTCAGCGGCAGTACATCGAGTGGGAACTACAAACATATACATTTTATCTGATGATTAAGTTCTCAGCTGCAGTACATCGAGTGGTAACTACAAACATATACATTTTATCTGATGATTAAGTTCTCGACGGCTATAACAGTTTAAGGGCCTTAGTTTTCCAAATTATTATGTACAATATATTTCTGGAGTTGATTGTACAATAGCTAATAAAAGTTTTCATTAAACTTTAAAAACATTGTTCAGCTATAAAAATGAAAAAGACTGGCTTGAACAAATATCTAATTCATTGTAGTATTCTTAGGTTTTGTATTTAACGGGCGCAGCAGTTTCTTCCTTTAACATTCAACTTAGACAGACTACTAGTATGGGTGGTTGTATTCATGTGTTACCCTGATTTGCTCGTAATAATGTAATATTTGTGATTGGTTGTCTACACCAGTGTATTCCATAATATACAGAATATCATACGTCTCCTGCTATGTTCAATCAACATACATCTGAATGCCTATTCCAATTTGTATTGCATTGTTTGTGTATATTTAATTAATGTACAAACAACAAGAAATATCACAGTAGGTGATGAAGGCCCCCATAGGCTTATAGCTATAGCCGAAGAAATTACAGCACAGACTGAAAATATTGACTCGGACGGACATTTATTACACAATTTTACATACAACTTCATGGATCTCTGTACATTCAAAGCGGCTTATGTATTACACAATGTCAATACATACAACTTCATGGATCTCCATACCTTCAAAGTGACTTATTTATTACACAATGTCAATACATACAACTGCATGGATCTCTGTACATTCCAAGCGACTTATTTATTACACAATGTCAATACATACAACTTCATGAATCTCTGTACATTCAAAGCGACTTATTTATTACACAATGTCAATACATACAACTTCATGGATCTCTGTACACTCAAAGCGGCTTATTTATTACACAATGTCAATACATACAACTTCATGAATCTCTGTACATTCAAAGCGGCTTATTTATTACACAATGTCAATACATACAACTTCATGAATCTCTGTACACTCAAAGCGGCTTATTTATTACACAATGTCAGTACATACAACTTCATGGATCTCTAAACATTCAAAGCGGCTTATTTATTACACAATGTCAATACATACAACTTCATGGATCGCTATACATTCAAAGCGGCTTATTTATTACACAATGTCAATACATACAACTTCATGGATCTCTGTACATTCAAAGCGACTTATTTATTACACAATGTCAATACATACAACTTCATGGATCTCTAAACATTCAAAGCGGCTTATTTATTACACAATGTCAATACATACAACTTCATGAATCTCTAAACATTCAAAGCGGTTTATTTATTACACAATGCCAATACATACAACTTCATGAATCTCTGTACATTCCAAGCGACTTATTTATTACACAATGTCAATACATACAACTTCATGAATCTCTGTACATTCCAAGCGACTTATTTATTACACAATGTCAATACATACAACTTCATGAATCTCTGTACATTCCAAGCGACTTATTTATTACACAATGTCAATACATACAACTTCATGAATCTCTGTACATTCCAAGCGACTTATTTATTACACAATGTCAATACATACAACTTCATGGATCTCTGTACATTCAAAGCGACTTATTTATTACACAATGTCAATACATACAACTTCATGGATCTCTAAACATTCAAAGCGGCTTATTTATTACACAATGTCAATACATACAACTTCATGAATCTCTGTACATTCCAAGCGACTTATTTATTACACAATGTCAATACATACAACTTCATGAATCTCTGTACATTCCAAGCGACTTATTTATTACACAATGTCAATACATACAACTTCATGGATCTCTAAACATTCAAAGCGGCTTATTTATTACACAATGTCAATACATACAACTTCATGAATCTCTGTACATTCCAAGCGACTTATTTATTACACAATGTCAATACATACAACTTCATGAATCTCTGTACATTCCAAGCGACTTATTTATTACACAATGTCAATACATACAACTTCATGAATCTCTGTACATTCAAAGCGACTTATTTATTACACAATGTCAATACATACAACTTCATGAATCTCTGTACATTCAAAGCGACTTATTTATTACACAATGTCAATACATACAACTTCATGGATCTCTAAACATTCAAAGCTGCTTATTTATTACACAATGTCAATACATACAACTTCATGAATCTCTGTACATTCCAAGCGACTTATTTATTACACAATGTCAATACATACAACTTCATGAATCTCTGTACATTCCAAGCGACTTATTTATTACACAATGTCAATACATACAACTTCATGAATCTCTGTACATTCAAAGCGACTTATTTATTACACAATGTCAATACATACAACTTCATGAATCTCTGTACATTCAAAGTGACTTATTTATTACACAATGTCAATACATACAACTTCATGGATCTCTATACATTCAAAGCGACTTATTTATTACACAATGTCAATACATACAACTTCATGAATCTCTGTACATTCCAAGCGACTTATTTATTACACAATGTCAATACATACAACTTCATGAATCTCTGTACATTCCAAGCGACTTATTTATTACACAATGTCAATACATACAACTTCATGAATCTCTGTACATTCAAAGCGACTTATTTATTACACAATGTCAATACATACAACTTCATGAATCTCTGTATGTTCAAAGCGACTTATTTATTACACAATGTCAATACATACAACTTCATGAATCTCTGTACATTCAAAGTGACTTATTTATTACACAATGTCAATACATACAACTTCATGAATCGCTGTACATTCAAAGTGACTTATTTATTACACAATGTCAATACATACAACTTCATGAATCTCTGTACATTCAAAGCACCTTATTTATTACACAATGTCAATACATACAACTTCATGAATCTATGTACATTCAAAGCGCCTTATTTATTACACAATGTCAATACATACAACTTCATGAATCTCTAAACATTCAAAGCGGCTTATTTATTACACAATGTCAATACATACCACTTCATTAACCTCATGTATAACGTTGGCATTGGTAGGGTCATACAGCAGAGATTGAATCAGTCTGAGACAGTTTAACCGCAAGTCTGTGTCAGTTTCTCCTGAAATACCAGACAATTAGAAATGCCAACAACTCAATCAATTTACCATATATATAAATTGCAAACATATAAGAACTATTTGGTTAGTCGATGGCTATATTTGTTCAGTCGGCGAGCGGTTGAAGGCACATTTAGCTATTGGGTTCCATTATTGCTGAGGCTGATCCCACTACATGTACATTATTGCTGAGGCTGATCCCACTACATGTACATTATTGCTGAGGCTGATCCCACTACATGTACATTATTGCTGCGGCTGATCCCACTACATGTACATTATTGCTGCGGCTGATCCCACTACATGTACATTATTGCTGCGGCTGATCCCACTACATGTACATTATTGCTGCGGCTGATCCCACTACATGTACATTATTGCTGCGGCTGATCCCACTACATGTACATTATTGCTGAGGCTGATCCCACTACATGTACATTATTGCTGAGGCTGATCCCTACATGTACATTATTGCTGAGGCTGATCCCACTACATGTACATTATTGCTGAGGCTGATCCCACTACATGTACATTATTGCTGAGGCTGATCCCACTACATGTACATTATTGCTGGGCTGATCCCACTACATGTACATTATTGCTGAGGCTGATCCCACTACATGTACATTATTGCTTATTGCGAGGCTGATCCCACTACATGTACATTATTGCTGAGGCTGATCCCACTACATGTACATTATTGCTGAGGCTGATCCCACTACATGTACATTATTGCTGCGGCTGATCCCACTACATGTACATTATTGCTGAGGCTGATCCCACTACATGTACATTATTGCTGAGGCTGATCCCACTACATGTACATTATTGCTGCGGCTGATCCCACTACATGTACATTATTGCTGAGGCTGATCCCACTACATGTACATTATTGCTGCGGCTGATCCCACTACATGTACATTATTGCTGAGGCTGATCCCACTACATGTACATTATTGCTGCGGCTGATCCCACTACATGTACATTATTGCTGAGGCTGATCCCACTACATGTACATTATTGCTGAGGCTGATCCCACTACATGTACATTATTGCTGAGGCTGATCCCACTACATGTACATTATTGCTGAGGCTGATCCCACTACATGTACATTATTGCTGAGGCTGATCCCACTACATGTACATTATTGCTGAGGCTGATCCCACTACATGTACATTATTGCTGAGGCTGATCCCACTACATGTACATTATTGCTGAGGCTGATCCCACTACATGTACATTTGTATATGCTGTATTGTGTCATTTCAAATTTCAGAACAGATGTGATGAGTTTTCAAATTATTAATACGGCGTAGGTCAGCAGTGTGGGGTCGTTTTGAGTAGATCGTCCAAGTGTTGGGATATCATCCCACACCTTTGTAATTCCCAGGATATCCCCACACACATTTATACTGGTGCGGGCCGTTGTCTCTGGTGTGGGCCGTTGTCTCTGGTGCGGGCCGTTGTCTCTGGTGCGGGCGGGCCGTTGTCTAATGTTGTTAAAACTTGTGGCCCAAACCATTTGCATGTTCATATTATGTATTTTATCTGTTTATGCATGACATATATAATAATGATTTGCAATAAAATATGATTAAACTAAACACATTTGTAATTCCCAGGATATCACCCCACACATTTGTAATTCCCAGGATATCACCCCAAACATTTATAATTCCCAGGATATCACCCCACACATTTGTAATTCCCAGGATATCCCCCACACATTAATAATTCCCAGGATATCATCCCACACATTTGTAATTCCCAAGATATCACCCCACACATTTATAATTCCCAGGATATCACACCACACATTTGTAATTCCCAAGATATCACCCCACACATTTGTAATTCCCAGGATATCACCCCACACATTAATAATTCCCAGGATATCATCCCACACATTAATAATTCCCAGGATATCACCCACACATTTATAATTCCCAGGATATCACCCACACACATTTATAATTCCCAGGATATCCCCACACACATTTATAATTCCCAGTATATCACCCCACACATTTATAATTCCCAGGATATCCCCACACACATTTATAATTCCCAGGATATCCCCACACACATTTATAATTCCCAGGATATCCCCACACACATTTATAATTCCCAGGATATCACCACACACATTTATAATTCCCAGGATATCCCCACACACATTTCTGCATGGGTCTTTCAGTAAAAACCATGTCTTTAGAAATCTGGTAAGTTGATCACAACATATTTTCTATAAAATACAAGCACCATTTTTAGCAAAATTTAGCTCTACGATCTACTAGACAAATACTTCTTCAGAAAAAAAACTTGTCTAGCAGATTTGTCTCGTTTTTGTTTAGTACCGTGCCAAAGTTGTATAAAACACCATTTAATACACTAAGCCTCATATATCTGTATCCAGTAACAGATTAGATTGCTCAATGCTGTTTTAAATTATTTGTAACAAAACCATACAGTGGGGCACAACAATGAACTCGGCTGATTGAAATTTGGCTCGAACAGATTTATTTTCTCAAACATAAGAAAGGCTGTCGATGATTGACAAAAACATGATTGATTTGTATGTCTAGCTGCTTCATGCGAGTTTATACTCAGGGTTAGCAATATACTTATACTGGTTTTGAGGTTCCTTCAGAGAGATGTTCTTTATGTTTATTGACACACAATGCGTGTGCACACAAAGATTAAATGTCCCGCTAATTGCTAGTTTGTCTATTGATAGGTGGTGCCTCATTGTGACATCTTACCAAACTAAGTGATACATATACATGTTCTGAATATCTGAAATGAATATATATATTTATATAATTGTTAGTTGTTTTGTCTTAGTAATAGTTAGAATCCAACACAATTAGGCAGTCATAAAAAGGCTTTCCGCAGACAGTTATATACGTTTGGTTTAAACAGATTTATTTTCTATCATGTACATGGTTATTTACAACAATTGAAATAAGGAATTGGACAGAAAGCTATGCAGCTTATGGTTGTCCTCTCCTTAATATATACATTTCCATATTGTATTCAGATTGGCACCAACCCAACAGTTAATGTGTGGTGTACAACCAGCATTTATCTGGAGGATGTATATTCGACTAGAACTGATATTGTGCTAACAAGACCAAAAGCTGGATAGCTTCCTCTGCTGAACGAATCTCACACACACGTGTCTCAAACCTGCAGCCATTTACATAACGGTGCGGCCATAGCGGTATACTTTATACACATTTATTTTATTGTGTTTGAATCCTTACTAGTATACCGTGGAACAGCCAGGCACAGATCAGATGAACATCAGCCCTTGTATGTCATAAACGCGAACTATTCCTCTTCATCTTGAAATTCCCCCCTTGTGTGGGAACACATTTCACTAAAAAGAGCTGTTTTCACCAATATGTTAATGTCCTCCTTTCAAATGACAGGTGTCCTCCGCCTTGGCTCACATGCATGCGCTGAGATATTCGATTTCCTTCCAACATACCATGCGCAATTTGGGCATCAGCCCTTCTTAGCAGATGACGTATTTGAGCCTTTTCTGAGCCAGATACTGAGGGACCTCCGCATTGTTGGGAGATATAAGGTATCCGAACCGTTTGTAAAATGCCTTGCAACAGCCATGCAGAAGAAGAGACAGCAACTTTTGGTGGGAAACATGATCCATGAACCCTACCTTTACATACAACGTACCAGCTATACATAGAGGGACACTAATCTATGATGGGTGCCGAAGTGTTCATTTCCCAACATACCTTTTAACAGCCACGCACAGAGGTGCATCTTATATAGCTGGGAGATAATGTATGCCATTACTTTCCAAATTACCGCTTACCAATATGACACAGAGGAACATCAGTCGATCCTTGTTGGATGACAAGGCTTTTAATATTTTTATAACATGCCTTGTACCAGCCAGGCACAAAGGGACCTCAGCATTGTTGGGAGACAATATATTTGATTCCTTTCTATCACACCGTGTACCAGTAAGGTCAGCATACCTTGATTTTAATCTACCTTGTACCAGCCTGATATACAAAGTCAGCAATCCTTGTTGGGGAAGACAAGATACATGTATTTGATTTTACCCAACATTGTACTAGCCACGAATAGATTTTCAGCATCACTTGTTGACAGGGCAATTGATTTTAACCTAATTGTACTAGCCATGATTAGAGGTTCAGCATCACTTGTTGACAGGGCAATTGATTTTAACCTAATTGTACTAGCCATGATTAGAGGTTCAGCATCACTTGTTGACAGGGCAATTGATTTTAACCTAATTGTACTAGCCATGATTAGAGGTTCAGCATCACTTGTTGACAGGGCAATTGATTTTAACCTAATTGTACTAGCCATGATTAGAGGTTCAGCATCACTTGTTGACAGGGCAATTGATTTTAACCTAACTTGTACCAGCCATGAATAGAGGTTCAGCATCACTTGTTGACAGGGCAATTGATATTAACCTAACTTGTATCAGCCACGAATAGAGGTTCAGCATCACTTGTTAACAGGGCAATTGATATTAACCTAACTTGTATCAGCCATGAATAGAGGTTCAGCATCACTTGTTAACAGGGCAATTGATATTAACCTAACTTGTATCAGCCATGAATAGAGGTTCAGCATCACTTGTTAACAGGGCAATTGATATTAACCTAACTTGTATCAGCCATGAATAGAGGTTCAGCATCACTTGTTAACAGGGCAATTGATCTTAACCTAACTTGTACCAGCCATGAATAGAGGTTCAGCATCACTTGTTGACAGGGCAATTGATTTTAACATAATTGTACTAGCCACGATTAGAGGGGGTCAGCATCACTTGTTGACAGGGCAATTGATTTTAACCTAACTTGTACTCGCTATGAATAGAAGGTACGCAAACTGTGTTGGGTACATGATACATTCCTAATACATGTTATAAACAGTCAAGTACAGAGGGATATCAGTCATTGTTGTGAGATACAGTATTTGATACTGTTTAACAAACCTTATAACAGCTAGGCACAGAGGTACAGTAACCCTTTCTTAGAGATGAGGAATTTGATTCCTTTCTAACATACTTGCAACAACCAGGAACAGAGGTATAGCAACCCTTATTTAAACTTAAGGTGAGGATTTGTTTCTAACATACCTTTTAACAACCAGGCACAGAGAGACATCAGTCCTTGCTTAGAGATGAGGAATTTGATTCCTTTCTGGTTGATGCTTACGTTATACAGACACATCATCATCAAACTATAACAAACATCATCTGCGTCAGTATTAGGTCAGGCATACATTTTTGTAATGTCGTCAACAACTACTTTGGAGAATCAACAGTAGGCGGATTGGATTAGAGCTTTCCTGAAATCACGGTCGGGACATGCCACAATGTCCAGGTCACATGACATGTACACCAGACTGAATGTTCTAACCAATGTGTTTGTTTCGGAACACATTCAACAAGTTCCGGTCACATCACAGGTCCACAGCTTAGGACTTCTATTACTTTTATCGAAAGGATATTGTGTCTAGTAATATATCCTGGTTAGGCTTAAATTGAATTAAACGGCACGGCACCGATTTAACAAGCATACAATACATGATATCTCGATAGTAATCAGCAAGGCCACTCTCTCCATTACAAAGAGTATGTGCTATTTTACACAATGTACCACCTAAGAACAAAACAGTAAATCCTCGTAAAGTGTTAATTACATTTAATGAGCTGATTGATAGCATGTGACGTGTAACCCTATATATCCAGCTATAACGGCAGGGTTTCCAAAATACACATAGCACAAGATCAGTAAGTGTATTTTAAAAACCCTTCCTCCTAAATATATTTACAGTACAATCATGTATATTAACCCTTTCAACCCCACAGGCCTCTAAATAGGCTTATGAAAAGTGTAGATCCAGATGAGCCGGCTCGTAACGAGCCGTCTCATCAGGATCTGCACTTTTTGCCAGTAATAATTATTACTATTTTTAGATAAAATTACCCATTTTGATAAATGAACTGGTCCAAAGGTAATTTTCTTATTAATTTATTGGTCTAAAAATATCATGGACTAGTCCATGTCAGTTACTTGGGGTTGAAAGAGTTAAGCACTAACTAAACTGAACATAAATCAGTCCTAAGTGCAAATTCATATATGTGTATACAGGAAACGTTAATATCAAACAATTACAATTAAAATCATTACTTAGCAATGTATCAATTAATAAAATCAATATACATGACAAATTGCTTATAAGTTATGTTTTCTCCAATATGCAAAACAAAAATGCCCTTGAGAGTTGTGATTTTTCCTTGAAGTTCTTTCTTCTATATTAATATTCTCAATGTTTACCTTTGGAATGAAAGGTGTTCCCTTGGGTTCTTTCTAGAAATTGATCACGTGTAACAGCAGTGTAAAGTAATAGTGATATGATCAAGTTAACCCTTTCCCTCATAGAATGAGGCGCTATTACCAATACGACATACATTGACAATGTGGTAGCCAAACTAAATGTTCATAATAAAGGCCAGAATCCTATGTAGTCCAAGTAATACCTATGAAGGTTGGATAGATATGGCGACTACATGATAGCTAAATGGCTGTCGTTTGTATGGAGACATAATACTATATTAATATAAATCTCTATGAAGGAAAGGGTTAAAGAGGAAGATGGTAAAACTGTCAAAACCTACTCCTTGAGTCTGATACTCTTCCCTTCTGGTATCTCGGACAGCAGAGTAATGTACGTATCCAGAACCTGCTTACCAAACACACTTGAGGTTAAAAAATCTCTGCCATATGCCGAGGCTGCAATATCTAAATAAAGAAACATGCATTAAATGTAGCATAAGTATATTTTATGTCCACATAAAATAATTTATTGCGATGGCCTGGTGTGGTTTTCTTATGTTCGTTTAAATTTAATTAGTATATTACTACTTTTTCGTAGCATAAATAAGTACAGGTTCGATCCCCCGTCTGACCCTAAAATTAACCGTCATTCAGATGGAACTTTAAACCGAGGTATCGTATCGGTGCTTTACATCATGCACGTAAAAGAACCAGAGGATACTCTGGAATGGGTCTCTGTCTGTATCATTGCACTATCCTCCAAACATCTAAAATGGTTAATCTCTTCAGGAGGCGTCGCTCATATGTGCAACCGGTAGCGACGATAAATAAACGTAATTCACACAAATAAAGTAATACATGGTTCTAGTTAAACAGGAGTAGTATTTTCTTTTACTTGTAACACATTATAGTGAAAAATACTAATGTTTCCAGGAGAAGCATAAAGCTGCGTCTCCAAGTTTTTGTAATGTCAAAATGAACGATGTGTGACATTCCAAATGTCACCTATTTGAATCATAACAAGTTTCAATCTTCTGGCTCGTGTAGCTGAAAACCTAACAAAGACAAATGCTTGAAATGTTCACAGAGAATATCGGGAGAGTATAGACATTTAGAAAACATAAAACTCTCGAGTCATGAATTGTATTCATTTCATCCCACGTTCTCATGTCCAATACTATACGTCGAGCCTGCAACATTCATTACACAATGAACGTCATAAATGAGAAGGGTGGGCTGGGCTTCCATGCTCTAATCTATACTATCGGCTGGGCTGCCATGCTCTAATCTATACTATCTATGTAAAAGTGCAATAACCTTAAATAATATCAATGCAAACGTTCCATGCCATTCAATATAATCGATGGAATAATTCCTTATATTATTTCCAGGAAAATGAAATATAGTTGGATGATATACCATTATCGTGCAACGCATTTAATTCCCATTTATGCTTTATTTGATTCTGCTTCTCCCTGTAATTCCAAGCATTTTACTTCCATGCAATTTCCATGGAACTATTTACAGCTTATGCAAATTTATTTTAGCTCGATTGGGAAACAAGTTCTTATAACTTATATTAATCACTCTCGAGACCTCATTCCTGATGGAATCCATCGCCACGAGGGAGAGAGAAAAGGCAACGTGGAATCTAAATGCCTTGCCTAAGGGCACAATCGTAACGGCTCCAACGGGGCTCGAACTCCGGACCTTTCGCACCTGAAGCGAACGCACATCCACTGCGCTATCACGACTTCCACATTTATATTCTATGGAAACTGCACAGCTGGACATCATGCAAACAGACATTAATTGGTCCATTCTAGTACACTATGTATATCGAAGAAATTAGCATAGAATGACAAATCATACCCACATTTGCTATGGAATTACACATGAATTGGACTGATAATCCATTATGCTGTGTATGCAGATGTATAAACTGTCATAACATGCCAACAGTTGCCATGGAATCACACATGAATTGGGCTGATAATCTATTATGCTGTGGATGCTGATGTATGAAATGTCAAAACATGCCAACAGTTGCCATGGATTCCCACATGAATTGAACTGATAATCCATTATGCTGTGTATGTGTCACGGCTTGCTCAGTCGGTGAACGATTGTTCTGGCCACAGCCAGATTGTACGTGGCAAACTATTTGTTTTGGTTGTGGACGTGGGTCCTTTCGGATCAGCAGGGCACTGAAAACAGTACAATATCAAAGATATATATATTTATTCGTGGTTGCACCTAACTACACAAAATATGCAACCTGTAACCATAACATGGTGATGGCGAATGCAACGAAGCATTGCATTAGTCTATAACATTTTGTGTAGTAGAATACGGATCACGGGTTAGTTAGAGATTAATATAATGTATAACGGGACATGGGCAGAGTATAGGTCAGGTGGATAATTATGTATATGTGTTTGGTGTAACTGGACAATACTTTCGAAGTTTCTAGATTATTTCCCTTGACTATCAATACTTGCATTAAAGGGTGGTTAAGTAAATGAAAAACCAACACGCCTGATAACTTTATTTTATTTATTATATACTAAAGTCTTGTACTCGTTTATTGTCAAATCAACACATATAATCAACCCTACGACACACTCCCCCTACTTTGTAAATGGCGTCCCGACATTTCTTGAGCTGAAATTAAAGGAATATAAAGTACGAAGATGAATGAAAATATGTGATGATGGACTGAAGATGATGACATGAAGCAAACTTAATAAAGAGCAGTATGGTATCAAACATCTAGATACCTATATGTATGCCTTGGTCTCCAACCTGAAATACAAATTAAGTATCAATTAAATACGAATACAACAGGTATTCTTACTGTAAACTTTCAGTAGCGTCAACACGATATCACACCTGTATCCATAACATTATTTCAGCTGAAGTATAATAATTTGCATTCTATGATAACATTAGAATATCAGTTATACTGACGACATTACCAAAGGTAATACAAATACTATTACATAATATGCATGATAATAAATATAATTAATACAGTATGCGTCTTGCACACTCAACAGTATTCTTACTGTAAACTTTCAGTAGCGTCAACACGATATCACACCTGTATCCATAACATTATTTCAGCTGAAGTATAATAATTTGCATTCTATGATAACATTAGAATATCAGTTATACTGACGACATTACCAAAGGTAATACAAATACTATTACATAATATGCATGATAATAAATATAATTAATACAGTATGCGTCTTGCACACTCAACAGTATTCTTACTGTAAACTTTCAGTAGCGTCAACACGATATCACACCTGTATCCATAACATTATTTCAGCTGAAGTATAATAATTTGCATTCTATGATAACATTAGAATATCAGTTATACTGACGACATTACCAAAGGTAATACAAATACTATTACATAATATGCATGATAATAAATATAATTAATACAGTATGCGTCTTGCACACTCAACAGTATTCTTACTGTAAACTTTCAGTAGCGTCAACACGATATCACACCTGTATTCATAACATTATTTCAGCTGAAGTATAATAATTTGCATTCTATGATAACATTAGAATATCAGTTATACTGACGACATTACCAAAGGTAATACAAATACTATTACATAATATGCATGATAATAAATATAATTAATACAGTATGCGTCTTGCACACTCAACAGTATTCTTATGTTCAGAAAAACTCATATTGTATTGTGATGTTACCTACACCACATTGCCATATCTGTCTGGCTTCTTCGACAGTCTTTTCGGTCGTGATACTCCTAGTTTTCCTACTGGTCGTCGCATAGGGATTATGTATGGAGCACACCCATTGTTACTCTCAGGTTGTCTCTCATCGTCAAGGCCATCGTCGGGTATATTAGTTATACCAACATCTATAGGGACGTCTGTGGTAGCCATGAAAGGAAGAAGTAAATTCCTATGAAGCATTCTGGACTTCTTGAATCTTGCTCCTTCCCGCTTCACCTCGTACACTGGTACGTCATCATTGGGCTGGCGAATTACAATGTATGGGTCGTGTTCCCATCTATCTGCCAGCTTATGTTTTCCTCTAATGGAAACGTTCTTGACCAGTACTCTGTCTCCAGTAGCCAATGCAGAACTTCGAGCTCTCTCGTCGTATTTAACCTTGTCCCTATTTCTTGACTTAAAAGCTGTTTGTCGAGCCTTCTCATACGCAGTCTTGAGACGGTCTTGCATCTTAATCACGTACTCTGACTGTTTACTAGCAGACATAGTGTCTGTTGGCAGCCCGAAGAAAGCATCAATAGCCAGTATGGGATGTCTACCAAACATCGGATAGTAAGGAGAGAACCCAGTACTCTCATGATGAGTGGCATTATACGCATGTACAAGGGAAGGTACATGTGCCTTCCAGTCTGCCTTCTGATGATCATCTAGAGTACCTAGCATTTTGAGCAACGTTTGATTAAAACGTTCGACCATTCCATTTCCCATAGGGTGATATGGTGTGG
>CM026399.1:36886323-36911823 GCA_014843695.1 Archivesica marissinica
ACCAGCTATACTAGAGGCTGCTAGTGTTGTATACCAGCTATACTAGAGGCTGCTAGTGTTGTATACCAGCTATACTAGAGGCTGCTAGTGTTGTATACCAGCTATACTAGAGGCTGCTAGTGTTGTATACCAGCTATACTAGAGGCCGCTAGTGTTGTATACCAGCTATATTAGAGGCTGCTAGTGTTGTATACCAGCTATACTAGAGGCCGCTAGTGTTGTATACCAGCTATACTAGAGGCCACTAGTGTTGTATACCAGCTATACTAGAGGCCGCTAGTGTTGTATACCAGCTATACTATTGGCTGCTAGTGTTGTACACCAGCTATACTAGAGGCTGCTAGTGTTGTATACCAGCTATACTAGAGGCCGCTAGTGTTGTATACCAGCTATACTAGAGGCCGCTAATGTTGTACACCAGCGATACTAGAGGCTGCTAGTGTTGTATACCAGCTATAATAGAGGCTACTAGTGTTGTATACCAGCTATACTAGAGGCTGCTAGTGTTGTATACCAGCTATACTAGAGGCTGCTAGTGTTGTATACCAGCTATACTAGAGGCCGCTAGTGTTGCATACCAGCTATACTAGAGGCTGCTAGTGTTGTATACTAGCTATACTAGAGGCTGCTAGTGGTGTATACCAGCTATACTAGAGGCTGTTAGTGTTGTATACCAGCTATACTAGAGGCCGCTAGTGTTGTATACCAGCTATACTAGAGGCCGCTAGTGTTGTATACCAGCTATACTAGAGGCCGCTAGTGTTGTATACCAGCTATCCTAGAGGCTGCTAGTGTTGTATACCAGCTATACTAGAGGCTGCTAATGTTGTATACCAGCTATACTAGAGGCCGCTAGTGTTGTATACCAGCTATACTAGAGGCTGCTTGTGTTGTATACCAGCTATAATAGAGGTTGCTAGTGTTGTATACCAGCTATACTAGAGGCTGCTAGTGTTGTATACCAGCTATACTAGAGGCCGCTAGTGTTGTATACCAGCTATACTAGAGGCCGCTAGTGTTGTATACCAGCTATACTAGAGGCTGCTAGTGTTGTATACCAGCTATACTAGAGGCTGCTAGTGTTGTATACCAGCTATACTAGAGGCCGCTAGTGTTGTATACCAGCTATACTAGAGGCTGCTAGTGTTGTATACCAGCTATACTAGAGGCTGCTAGTGTTGTATACCAGCTATACTAGAGGCTGCTAGTGTTGTATACCAGCTATACTAGAGGCTGCTAGTGTTGTATACCAGCTATACTAGAGGCTGCTAGTGTTGTATACCAGCTATACTAGAGGCTGCTAGTGTTGTATACCAGCTATACTAGAGGCTGCTAGTGTTGTATACCAGCTATACTAGAGGCGCTAGTGTTGTATACCAGCTATACTAGAGGCGCTAGTGTTGTATACCAGCTATACTAGAGGCTGCTAGTGTTGTATACCAGCTATACTAGAGGCTGCTAGTGTTGTATACCAGCTATACTAGAGGCTGCTAGTGTTGATACCAGCTATACTAGAGGCTGCTAGTGTTGTATACCAGCTATACTAGAGGCTGCTAGTGTTGTATACCAGCTATACTAGAGGCTGCTAGTGTTGTATACCAGCTATACTAGAGGCTGCTAGTGTTGTATACCAGCTATACTAGAGGCTGCTAGTGTTGTATACCAGCTATACTAGAGGCTGCTAGTGTTGTATACCAGCTATACTAGAGGCCGCTAGTGTTGTATACCAGCTATACTAGAGGCTGCTAGTGTTGTATACCAGCTATACTAGAGGCCGCTAGTGTTGTATACCAGCTATACTAGAGGCTGCTAGTGTTGTATACCAGCTATACTAGAGGCTGCTAGTGTTGTATACCAGCTATACTAGAGGCTGCTAGAACCACTGTTGTATACCAGCTATACTAGAGGCGCTAGTGTTGTATACCAGCTATACTAGAGGCTGCTAGTGTTGTATACCAGCTATACTAGAGGCCGCTAGTGTTGTATACCAGCTATACTAGAGGCTGCTAGTGTTGTATACCAGCTATACTAGAGGCTGCTAGTGTTGTATACCAGCTATACTAGAGGCCGCTAGTGTTGTATACCAGCTATACTAGAGGCTGCTAGTGTTGTATACCAGCTATACTAGAGGCTGCTAGTGTTGTATACCAGCTATACTAGAGGCTGCTAGTGTTGTATACCAGCTATACTAGAGGCCGCTAGTGTTGTATACCAGCTATACTAGAGGCTGCTAGTGTTGTATACCAGCTATACTAGAGGCTGCTAGTGTTGTATACCAGCTATACTAGAGGCTGTTAGTGTTGTATACCAGCTATACTAGAGGCTGCTAGTGTTGTATACCAGCTATACTAGAGGCCGCTAGTGTTGTATACCAGCTATACTAGAGGCCGCTAGTGTTGTATACCAGCTATACTAGAGGCCTAATGTTGTATACCAGCTATACTAGAGGCTGCTAATGTTGTACACTAGCTATACTAGAGGCTGCTAGTGTTGTATACCAGCTATAATAGAGGCTACTAGTGTTGTATACCAGCTATACTAGAGGCTGCTAGTGTTGTATACCAGCTATACTAGAGGCTGCTAGTGTTGTATACCAGCTATACTAGAGGCTGCTAGTGTTGTATACCAGCTAAACTAGAGGCTGCTAGTGTTGTATACCAGCTATACTAGAGGATGCTAGTGTTGTATACCAGCTATACCAGAGGACGCTATGCTAGTGTTGTATACCAGCTATACTAGAGGATGCTAGTGTTGTATACCAGATATACTAGAGGACGCTAGTGTTGCATACCAGCTATACTAGAGGCTGCTAGTGTTGTATACCAGCCATACTAGAGGCTGCTAGTGTTGTATACCAGCTATACTAGAGGCCGCTAGTGTTGCATACCAGCTATACTAGAGGCTGCTAGTGTTGTATACTAGCTATACTAGAGGCTGCTAGTGGTGTATACCAGCCATACTAGAGGCTGCTAGTGTTGTATACCAGCTATACTAGAGGCCGCTAGTGTTGCATACCAGCTATACTAGAGGCTGCTAGTGTTGTATACTAGCTATACTAGAGGCTGCTAGTGGTGTATACCAGCTATACTAGAGGCTGCTAGTGTTGTATACCAGCTATACTAGAGGCCGCTAGTGTTGTATACCAGCTATACTAGAGGCCGCTAGTGTTGTATACCAGCTATACTAGAGGCCGCTAGTGTTGTATACCAGCTATCCTAGAGGCTGCTAGTGTTGTATACTAGCTATACTAGAGGCTGCTAATGTTGTATACCAGCTATACTAGAGGCCGCTTGTGTTTTATACTAGCTATACTAGAGGCTGCTTGTGTTGTATACCAGCTATAATAGAGGTTGCTAGTGTTGTATACCAGCTATACTAGAGGCTGCTAGTGTTGTATACCAGCTATACTAGAGGCTGCTAGTGTTGTATACCAGCTATATTAGAGGCTGCTAGTGTTGTATACCACCTATACTAGAGGCCGCTAGTGTTGTATACCAGCTATACTAGAGGCCACTAGTGTTGTATACCAGCTATACTAGAGGCCGCTAGTGTTGTATACCAGCTATACTATTGGCTGCTAGTGTTGTATACCAGCTATACTAGAGGCCACTAGTGTTGTATACCAGCTATACTAGAGGCCGCTAGTGTTGTATACCAGCTATACTAGAGGCTGCTAGTGTTGCATACCAGCTATACTAGAGGCCGCTAGTGTTGCACACCAGCTATACTAGAGGCTGCTAGTGTTGCATACCAGCTATAATAGAGGCTGCTAGTGTTGTATACCAGCTATACTAGAGGCTGCTAGTGTTGTATACCAGCAATACTAGAGGCCGCTAGTGTTGCATACCAGCTATACTAGAGGCTGCTAGTGTTGTATACTAGCTATACTAGAGGCTGCTAGTGGTGTATACCAGCTATACTAGAGGCTGTTAGTGTTGTATACCAGCTATACTAGAGGCCGCTACTGTTGTATACCAGCTATACTAGAGGCTGCTAATGTTGTATACCAGCTATACTAGAGGCCGCTAGTGTTGTATACCAGCTATACTAGAGGCTGCTTGTGTTGTATACCAGCTATAATAGAGGTTGCTAGTGTTGTATACCAGCTATACTAGAGGCTGCTAGTGTTGTATACCAGCCATACTATAGGCCGCTTCTGTTGTATACCAGCTATACTAGAGGCCGCTAGTGTTGTATACCAGCTATATTAGAGGCTGCTAGTGTTGTATACCAGCTATACTAGAGGCCGCTAGTGTTGTATACCAGCTATACTAGAGGCCGCTAGTGTTGTATACCAGCTATACTAGAGGCCGCTAGTGTTGTATACCAGCTATACTAGAGGCTGCTAGTGTTGTATACCAGCTATACTAGAGGCTGCTAGTGTTGTATACCAGCTATACTAGAGGCCGCTAGTGTTGTATACCAGCTATACTAGAGGCCGCTAGTGTTGTATACCAGCTATACTAGAGGCTGCTAGTGTTGTATACCAGCTATACTAGAGGCTGCTAGTGTTGTATACCAGCTATACTAGAGGCCGCTAGTGTTGTATACCAGCTATACTAGAGGCTGCTAGTGGTGTATACCAGCTATACTAGAGGCTGTTAGTGTTGTATACCAGCTATACTAGAGGCTGCTAGTGTTGTATACCAGCTATACTAGAGGCCGCTAGTGTTGTATACCAGCTATACTAGAGGCTGCTAATGTTGTATACCAGCTATACTAGAGGCTGCTAATGTTGTACACTAGCTATACTAGAGGCTGCTAGTGTTGTATACCAGCTATAATAGAGGCTACTAGTGTTGTATACCAGCTATACTAGAGGCTGCTAGTGTTGTATACCAGCTATACTAGAGGCTGCTAGTGTTGTATACCAGCTATACTAGAGGCTGCTAGTGTTGTATACCAGCTAAACTAGAGGCTGCTAGTGTTGTATACCAGCTATACTAGAGGATGCTAGTGTTGTATACCAGCTATACCAGAGGACGCTATGCTAGTGTTGTATACCAGCTATACTAGAGGATGCTAGTGTTGTATACCAGATATACTAGAGGACGCTAGTGTTGTATACCAGCTATACTAGAGGCTGCTAGTGTTGTATACCAGCTATACTAGAGGCTGCTAGTGTTGTATACCAGCCATACTAGAGGCTGCTAGTGTTGTATACCAGCTATACTAGAGGCTGCTAGTGTTGTATACCAGCTATACTCAAAAAAGAACATTTGGTAGCAGTTTTTTTCGATTTAGAAAAGGCATATGATACCACATGGAAATATGGTATTCTCAAAGATTTACACGATTTTGGTCTGAAAGGCCACTTGCCAAATTTTATTGCCAATTTTTTATCAAATAGAAATTTTAAAGTAAGAATTGGCTCAACGCTCTCCGATACATACAAACAAGAGCAAGGGGTGCCTCAAGGTAGTATTTTATCCCCAACACTTTTTAATATTAAAATAAATAGCATTGTGAAATGTTTAAACGAAACAGATTGCTCCTTATATGTAGATGATTTTGTAATGTTCTACAAATCTAAAAATATGGAAACCATTGAACAAAAACTCCAACAATGTCTAAATAAACTTGAAGATTGGGCAAACAAAAATGGTTTCAAATTCTCTAAAATTAAAACTCAATGCGTACATTTCTGTCAATTGAGAGGATTACATCCAGATCCAAATTTAACAATTTACGGTTCACAAATTCCTGTAGTAGAAGAAGTAAAATTCCTAGGACTTATATTTGACAAAAAATTAACATTCATACCTCATATAAATTATCTACGGACGAAATGTCTAAAAGCTCTAAATATTTTGAAGGTGCTCTCCAATACAAATTGGGGAAGCGATTGTCCAGTTCTTATAAATCTATACAGATCACTTATCCGTTCCAAACTGGATTACGGATCCATTGTGTATGGATCGGCGAGAAAATCCTACTTGAAAAAGTTAGATACAATACATCATCAAGGTCTACGACTGGCTCTAGGAGCTTTTCGCACATCTCCCGTAGAAAGCTTATATGCTGAAACAAATGAACCCTCTTTATACATACGGAGAGAGAAACTCTCGTTACAATATACAACCAAACTAGCTGCAAATCCCAAAAATCCTGCATTCAATTGCGTTTTCGAGCCTAAAAACAAAATAGTTTACGGAAACTCTCCATCCGCCATAAAACCACTAGGTCTCCGTATTAAACCATTATTAGTAGAAGCAAAAATAGATACAACAATTATACAAGAAAACAAGTTGTTAAATAAAGAACCGTGGACTTTGACTACCCCAAACATTATTTTAGATCTTCATTTGTATGAGAATAAGAAAAGTGAAACTAGTCCAGATATTTTTAAAACAAAATTTTTAGAAATAAAATCTAAATATAAAGATTATATATCCATCTACACAGATGGCTCAAAAAGACTTGAAAAGGTTGCATGTGCAGCAGTTACCCATACTAAATCAAGTACTGTAAGATTACCTGATGACAGTTCAATTTTCTCTGCAGAAACACAAGCTATCGACCTAGCTCTTTCCCTTATAACTGTTAACGAAAACGACAAATTTATTATATTTTCCGACTCTTTGTCGGTTTTAACATCTCTCAAACAACCAAACCATTCCAACCCCCTAATTCAACAAATTTTTAGAAGATACATATCTATTAGCTCCTCAAAAACTGTTGTTTTTTGTTGGATTCCCAGTCATATAAACATACGAGGAAATGATGAAGCTGATTTTCTAGCAAAGTCTGCTTTAGACTTGCCAATAACAAACTCTAAAATACCGCATACGGATTTAAAATCCAATATTAGGAAATATGTCGATAGTAAATGTCAAATAAATTGGGACAAACAAGTTGGAAATAAATTACATGAAATTAAACCCATATTTTCAAGTACATATCGTACAAAACTAAACCGAAAAGAACAAGTTCGTTTGACTCGGTGTCGTATTGGACACACTTGGATTACACATTCTTATATTTTAAATGCAGAAGAACAACCCATATGTATTCCTTGTGATGAGATATTCACAGTGAAGCACTTTTTGCTCCACTGTGCCGACCTCATCTTTACAAGGAATGCATACTTTAATACAAATAGTATACAAGAATTATTCGATTCAGTACTGCCAAGTACAATATTAGGTTTTTTAAAAGAAACTCACCTTATAAATAGATTATAATGCAACTTATTGTGATTATCAAGTATATATATTATTTAAAATGTAACCTTTTAACATAGATCACGTTTTTTAAACAATTTTTATTTTTACAAATGTTTTCGACGCCACATGACCTTATTAGGTTGAGGCGTCGGTAAATAAGATATCGTCAAGATATCCATTAAATAAATAAATAAATAAATACCAGTTATACTAGAGGCTGCTAGTGTTGTATACCAGCTATACTAGAGGCTGCTACTGTTGTATACCAGCTATACTAGAGGCTGCTAGTGTTGTATACCAGCTATACTAGAGGCTGCTAGTGTTGTATACCAGCTATACTAGAGGCTGCTAGTGTTGTATACCAGCTATACTAGAGGCTGCTAGTGTTGTATACCAGCTATACTAGAGGCTGCTAGTGTTGTATACCAGCTATACTAGAGGCCGCTAGTGTTGTATACCAGCTATACTAGAGGCTGCTAGTGTTGTATACCAGCTATACTAGAGGCCGCTAGTGTTGTATACCAGCTATACTAGAGGCCGCTAGTGTTGTATACCAGCTATACTAGAGGCCACTAGTGTTGTATACCAGCTATACTAGAGGCCGCTAGTGTTCTATACCAGCTATACTATTGGCTGCTAGTGTTGTATACCAGCTATACTAGAGGCTGCTAGTGTTGTATACCAGCTATACTAGAGGCCGCTAGTGTTGTATACCAGCTATACTAGAGGCCGCTAGTGTTGTATACCAGCTATACTAGAGGCCGCTAGTGTTGTATACCAGCTATACTAGAGGCTGCTAGTGTTGTATACCAGCTATACTAGAGGCCGCTAGTGTTGTATACCAGCTATACTAGAGGCTGCTAGTGTTGCATACCAGCTATACTAGAGGCCGCTAGTGTTGCACACCAGCTATACTAGAGGCTGCTAGTGTTGCATACCAGCTATACTAGAGGCTGCTAGTGTTGTATACCAGCTATACTAGAGGCTGCTAGTGTTGTATACCAGCTATACTAGAGGCCGCTAGTGTTGCATACCAGCTATACTAGAGGCTGCTAGTGTTGTATACTAGCTATACTAGAGGCTGCTAGTGGTGTATACCAGCTATACTAGAGGCTGTTAGTGTTGTATACCAGCTATACTAGAGGCCGCTAGTGTTGTATACCAGCTATACTAGAGGCCGCTAGTGTTGTATACCAGCTATACTAGAGGCCGCTAGTGTTGTATACCAGCTATCCTAGAGGCTGCTAGTGTTGTATACTAGCTATACTAGAGGCTGCTAATGTTGTATACCAGCTATACTAGAGGCCGCTAGTGTTTTATACTAGCTATACTAGAGGCTGCTTGTGTTGTATACCAGCTATAATAGAGGTTGCTAGTGTTGTATACCAGCTATACTAGAGGCTGCTAGTGTTGTATACCAGCTATACTAGAGGCTGCTAGTGTTGTATACCAGCTATATTAGAGGCTGCTAGTGTTGTATACCACCTATACTAGAGGCCGCTAGTGTTGTATACCAGCTATACTAGAGGCCACTAGTGTTGTATACCAGCTATACTAGAGGCCGCTAGTGTTGTATACCAGCTATACTATTGGCTGCTAGTGTTGTATACCAGCTATACTAGAGGCTGCTAGTGTTGTATACCAGCTATACTAGAGGCCGCTAGTGTTGTATACCAGCTATACTAGAGGCCGCTAGTGTTGTATACCAGCTATACTAGAGGCTGCTAGTGTTGTATACCAGCTATACTAGAGGCCACTAGTGTTGTATACCAGCTATACTAGAGGCCGCTAGTGTTGTATACCAGCTATACTAGAGGCTGCTAGTGTTGCATACCAGCTATACTAGAGGCCGCTAGTGTTGCACACCAGCTATACTAGAGGCTGCTAGTGTTGCATACCAGCTATAATAGAGGCTGCTAGTGTTGTATACCAGCTATACTAGAGGCTGCTAGTGTTGTATACCAGCAATACTAGAGGCCGCTAGTGTTGCATACCAGCTATACTAGAGGCTGCTAGTGTTGTATACTAGCTATACTAGAGGCTGCTAGTGGTGTATACCAGCTATACTAGAGGCTGTTAGTGTTGTATACCAGCTATACTAGAGGCCGCTAGTGTTGTATACCAGCTATACTAGAGGCCGCTAGTGTTGTATACCAGCTATACTAGAGGCCGCTAGTGTTGTATACCAGCTATCCTAGAGGCTGCTAGTGTTGTATACCAGCTATACTAGAGGCTGCTAATGTTGTATACCAGCTATACTAGAGGCCGCTAGTGTTGTATACCAGCTATACTAGAGGCTGCTTGTGTTGTATACCAGCTATAATAGAGGTTGCTAGTGTTGTATACCAGCTATACTAGATGCTGCTAGTGTTGTATACCAGCCATACTATAGGCCGCTTGTGTTGTATACCAGCTATACTAGAGGCCGCTAGTGTTGTATACCAGCTATATTAGAGGCTGCTAGTGTTGTATACCAGCTATACTAGAGGCCGCTAGTGTTGTATGCCAGCTATACTAGAGGCCGCTAGTGTTGTATACCAGCTATACTATTGGCTGCTAGTGTTGTATACCAGCTATACTAGAGGCTGCTAGTGTTGTATACCAGCTATACTAGATGCTGCTAGTGTTGTATACCAGCCATACTATAGGCCGCTTGTGTTGTATACCAGCTATACTAGAGGCCGCTAGTGTTGTATACCAGCTATATTAGAGGCTGCTAGTGTTGTATACCAGCTATACTAGAGGCCGCTAGTGTTGTATGCCAGCTATACTAGAGGCCGCTAGTGTTGTATACCAGCTATACTATTGGCTGCTAGTGTTGTATACCAGCTATACTAGAGGCTGCTAGTGTTGTATACCAGCTATACTAGAGGCCGCTAGTGTTGTATACCAGCTATACTAGAGGCCGCTAGTGTTGTATACCAGCTATACTAGAGGCCGCTAGTGTTGTATACCAGCTATACTAGAGGCTGCTAGTGTTGCATACCAGCTATACTAGAGGCCGCTAGTGTTGCACACCAGCTATACTAGAGGCTGCTAGTGTTGCATACCAGCTATACTAGAGGCTGCTAGTGTTGTATACCAGCTATACTAGAGGCTGCTAGTGTTGTATACCAGCTATACTAGAGGCCGCTAGTGTTGCATACCAGCTATACTAGAGGCTGCTAGTGTTGTATACTAGCTATACTAGAGGCTTCTAGTGTTGTATACCAGCTATACTAGAGGCTGCTAGTGTTGTATACCAGCTATACTAGAGGCCGCTACTGTTGCATACCAGCTATACTAGAGGCTGCTAGTGTTGCATACTAGCTATACTAGAGGATGCTAGTGGTGTATACCAGCTATACTAGAGGCTGTTAGTGTTGTATACCAGCTATACTAGAGGCCGCTAGTGTTGTATACCAGCTATACTAGAGGCCGCTAGTGTTGTATACCAGCTATACTAGAGGCTGCTAGTGTTGTATACCAGCTATACTAGAGGCTGCTAATGTTGTATACCAGCTATACTAGAGGCCGCTAGTGTTGTATACCAGCTATACTAGAGGCTGCTTGTGTTGTATACCAGCTATACTAGAGGCCGCTAGTGTTGTATACCAGCTATACTAGAGGCCACTAGTGTTGTATACCAGCTATACTAGAGGCCGCTAGTGTTGTATACCAGCTATACTATTGGCTGCTAGTGTTGTATACCAGCTATACTAGAGGCTGCTAGTGTTGTATACCAGCTATACTAGAGGCCGCTAGTGTTGTATACCAGCTATACTGGAGGCCGCTAGTGTTGTATACCAGCTATACTAGAGGCTGCTAGTGTTGTATACCAGCTATACTAGAGGCCGCTAGTGTTGTATACCAGCTATACTAGAGGCTGCTAGTGTTGCATACCAGCAATACTAGAGGCCGCTAGTGTTGCACACCAGCTATACTAGAGGCTGCTAGTGTTGCATACCAGCTATAATAGAGGCTGCTAGTGTTGTATACCAGCTATACTAGAGGCTGCTAGTGTTGTATACCAGCAATACTAGAGGCCGCTAGTGTTGCATACCAGCTATACTAGAGGCTGCTAGTGTTGTATACTAGCTATACTAGAGGCTGCTAGTGGTGTATACCAGCTATACTAGAGGCTGTTAGTGTTGTATACTAGCTATACTAGAGGCCGCTAGTGTTGTATACCAGCTATACTAGAGGCCGCTATTGTTGTATACCAGCTATACTAGAGGCCGCTAGTGTTGTATACCAGCTATCCTAGAGGCTGCTAGTGTTGTATACCAGCTATACTAGAGGCTGCTAATGTTGTATACCAGCTATACTAGAGGCCGCTAGTGTTGTATACCAGCTATACTAGAGGCTGCTTGTGTTGTATACCAGCTATAATAGAGGTTGCTAGTGTTGTATACCAGCTATACTAGAGGCTGCTAGTGTTGTATACCAGCCATACTATAGGCCGCTTGTGTTGTATACCAGCTATACTAGAGCCCGCTAGTGTTGTATACCAGCTATACTAGAGCCCGCTAGTGTTGTATACCAGCTATACTAGAGGCTGCTAGTGTTGTATACCAGCTATACTAGAGGCCGCTAGTGTTGTATACCAGCTATACTAGAGGCTACTAGTGTTGTTACCATTGTATACCAGCTATATTAGAGGCCGCTAGTGTTGTATACCAGTTATACTAGAGGCCGCTAGTGTTGTATACCAGCTATACTAGAGGCCGCTAATGTTGTATACCAGCTATACTAGAGGCTGCTCAGTCTGTAGTCGCGTCAATCAACCCATCATGGTCCATTGTACATGGAGTTTTAGTGTTGAATCAAAGTCAATATAAAGTCAATATAAACAAGAAATATCTTTAACAAGAAAAACGGTTACATATAAATATGCAATAGAAAGACGATCTGAAACTCACTCTGCATAATACACACTCGGATTGAGTGAATGCATATACAATATAAGGTGCATAATTTAGTAATTAAATGTAAACATGTTGACAATAACATGAACCCTGTCTGTTCAACATAACAGTATATACCACATCCCTGCTGGAACATCCGCGAATCACATGGGAACCAACTATTGTTGCAGAATTTCAACTATGTAAATAGACATTGGCCATTTCTGGATCCCAGCTCAAGCCTGCATTTATATGCGCACAACAGTGAAAGCTTGGAACTAGTTCCCTGAAAACAAGTGGAGAATTTTAATACCTATAATACGAATACATAGCAGTAATTCTTATCACATAAATTCTCATTCGTCCAGAAAAAACATAAACTGTGTAGATGGAAGTATGTCCACACACGGATGTGTACCATGATTCATTATGAAGTCTTAATTAAAATGGAAAAGGTGGTTTGCCTATGATTAGCAATAACAATACCGATATAGCCACAGACCATTGGTGTCTGGATACATACTGATATGGTATATTGTAACTGTACTTTTTGGCTCTCCGATTAGCGCAGTGATTAGCGCGCTCGCTTCTCATCAATGCAACCCGGGTTCGATCCTCGGACCGGGAAGTATGTGAGATGGTACGGTGGGCGCCAGATCGGACAGGTGAGTTTTCTTCGGGTACTCCGGTTTCCTCCCACAAGAATGACCACATTTATGCTTTCATCTGCGCCAACGAGAGGGAGTAATATAAGTTGTTAAAACTTGCTTCGCAATCGTTGTAAAATAAATAAAGTTTAAATAACAAACTGTACTAGAGAAAGGCAATGTACTTTAGCTAGTATATTACTGGACTGCAACCAACTGAGAATGGAATTCGCGATGGAGTTTTAAATATGTCTCAAAAATGTCCATGGGTTATAAATGTCTTCGTGTGAGTTGCAGGGCCTTGTAATTATGTCGCTCGAATATATTGAAAACATTCGTGTGTGGCAAATTGTCTCTCAAAATAGTCGCAGCGTCCTCGCGTGTGTCTGAAACCGTTCTCGAACTCCTCGCAATTTAGTGTCCGTGACACAAAGATTGCGAGACATGTGATACCATTTTGTTTGTGGTTTGACACCTACGAAACTAGATTGCAACTGATTGGAGACATAAACGAGAATCTGACGTTCTGTACGGTTGAGAACTACCCCGGGACCCAAGGGAGCGCGATAAAATTGCGAATTTATTGAGAATAGTTTACGAACAAATTGCGACACTGTTGCACGATATTCATGCGACCGTCACGCGACATTCGCAAGTTCCAAACTGTATGCGACCTCCAGGCGTATCTTGGCCACAATTGCTCAGGCAGTTCACAGGACATTCGTGCGACAATCGCAAATATGTCGTACATATCAATTCAGTGTGATTCCAAGTTAAATATGTCGCTAATTTGATTTAACCATATGTTATTGCATATGCATATTAAACAGTACAGTTGACATACATGCATGATACAGAATAGAAATTAACAATGTATAAGATGCATACATACATTTGTGTGACATTGCAAAAGGGTCGGGCCACAAGTTATAACCAACATTAGAAAACGGCCCATGTCGCTAATTCGTATATTTTCTGGCAATTTAGTATCACCAGCTAGTCGCCAACAGTCGCAGTCCAGTGAGATATTACCTTGATATATTGGACATTTTTGCATTACATGTGTGTGTGGTGTGTACATTGACGAGACTAAAATAAAAAACTACATTTTGATAGTATGTTTTAATCACAAGATGCATAGTCGGAATGAAAGTTTGATCAGGGCCCTTATATGTCAGGAATATTTACGTCATCAATGACATTTTAATTTACAAAGGAATTTTAATTTATATGTGTGATTTTAATATTTCAATGGACATTTTGATCAGGGCCCTTATGATATGTCAGGAATATTTACGTCATCAATGACATTTTAATTTACAAAGGAATTTTAATTTATATGTGTGATTTTTATATTTCAATGGACTTTATTTATGCTAATTCATGATCGTCGTTGGTAGCTCCGTGGTTCGGGATATGGTTGTGGTGTTGAGCACCTCCAGAGCCGCCATGCCCTTGAGCAAGACACTTAAATCCACATATCCCTCCTCCGCGTGTGTTTTACGTTTATTTATCGTCGCTACCGGTTGCCCATATGAGCGACGCCTCGTGAAGAGATTAGTCATTTTAGATTTTTGGAGAATAGGCAATGATACAGACAGAAACCATTCCAGAGTCTCCTCTTGTACTTTTACGTGCACGGTATAAAGTACTGACCCGAGACCTCAATTTAAAGTCCCCATGATCTGAAAGACTTATTAATTTTATTAAGACCAGACCTGCGATCTCTGGATTCCCAGTCCATCGTGTTAACCACTGTATTACGTATCTGTCTGTGCATTCCAATAAGGTTTTGTATGGATGTGAAATATACCATTTGGAAAAGCAAATGAGAGCAAATAGATGCAACAATAGGTGTATTACAGATGTATTACAATAGTTCAGCATTGTCAACAAAATCGACAAGTCCGCCTCCGTGGTCGAGTGGTTAAGGTCGCTGACTTGTATACCACTGTAACCTATCATCACTGATGGGCACGGGTTCGAGCCCCGCTCAGGCCGTGTCTCATTTATATGAATAAGTTGGCAGTCTCTTACGGAGGTTGGTGCACCCAAGTACTGGTTAACCGCTGGAGCCTGCCCAGGACAGGTGTTGTTAGGTAAACTTCCCGCCGGCGATATAGCCCAAAATGGTTGCTGATGCAGGCGTAAAACCCGAAATATAACATAACACAAAATGGACAAATTTGTCAATGTCTGTTTTTTACAATATCATGACAATCAAATGAATTTTGAAAATGATGAAGCACGAATTTTACCCGTGATCACTGGCCGAAGGCAGTCAACGTGAATAATGTATTGATATGTCATTTTTATGGGTTATACGAAATTCATATGACATAAGTCTATTGTTGAAAACAAATTTCTGTTGACTAACGGTAACTATCTGGCACTAACTTTCGGATATATTACTTCCATACTCGTACAATACAGTGACCTATCAATAATTGTAAGGAACTAGGTAAAGGGCCTGCCACACATACACGCCCTCGTATGGCATTCCTATCACGACATCGAAACTTGAGTAAAACGTATCGGCCTCACAGGCGGATCTGTAGTACAGTGGTAACAGGCTGGACTGGTAATCCAGGGGTCCAGGTTCGATCCCCCGTCTGACCCTAATAAAATTAAGTCTTTCAGAGTGGACGTTAATCCGAATATCTTAATAGACCGCCAGTAAACGAGTAAACATACTGAATATGACTGCGCATACACGCACACGGTCTCTGGTGTATCACTGGCAAGCCACTGTCCACATTTAATCGTATACGTCGGACCACGTTTGATTCAATACCCAGTCACATCAGAACACCCATGCGTATAGGTGTGTGTCAATGCTCTAAGAAGGGAGTGTCTCCATGGCAGGGTATTAACGGTAGTTGACTTCAAGTCACTTGTTGCTCAACGGAATCCCACTGGGGGTGTCAAATTCATTCATGTGGCGAACGACAAGAAGAAGAAGGCGAACTATTCATGTGGGGCAGCTGTTCATCTGACTTGCAGAAGGTCGGTGGTTATACCCGGGTATCAATCCATACCTGAACTACTTTCCTCCACCAATAACACCCGAGGAGTGCCGTATGACAAAAGCTGTGGAATCGACTTTATATACCCCATTGACATCCGAGGAGTGCCGTATGACATAATCTGTCGGTTCGAGTTTAAATCCCAATAACAGCCGAGGAGTGCCGTATGACAAAAACGATCGAATCGACTTAAATAACAAAACAAAATATACGTACACATGTTGATTTTGTTCTGATAAACATCACATAAACTGTACATCTAGATATGTTGGCCCATCTATATTTGAGAATAGCCAGACGAATACAGACGCCCATTCCTTCCTGTTATTAGTTGTTTTACGCGGATAATTGGAAACCAATTGTGTTATTTCAGGCAATAAATGGTACGCTTATAATCCGCTGTTTCGATAGTTATACTTACGCTTTCCAACTTGTGGCAATAATGCCATTTCAAGCTGTTTTTATGGAGCTTACTAATCTAGAGATTTATTGATTCTACTGTGAATGTATCGCCTATTATAATATTGGATATATCTCAACAATAGGCACACACTAATTGCATGAATCATTCATGACGTTTGTGTTTGACCATGATAACAGAAAAAGTGACAAAACACCAAACACAACCAGTTTATGAACACCAAATTCACAACCAGTTTATGAACACCAAATTCACAACCAGTTTATGAACACCAAATTCACAACCAGTTTATGAACACCAAATTCACAACCAGTTTATGAACACCAAATTCACAACCAGTTTATGAACACCAAATTCACAACCAGTTTATGAACATCAAATTCACAACTTTTAGGCAGCATAGAATGCGAACATTGGTCACTTACTGACTCTGAATACTGCCATTGGTCCTCTTACTTGGTTTCCTCTGTTTTTATCGTTGTTTCCATTGCACCACATGCTATCAATTGGAAACGTTTTCTCATTGTAATTATTATATTATTAAATCTCGACATTTATCCAATGGATACTTTACTGTAAAAAATGGTTATTAATCAACATCATTTTGATAACTTACATCTATTGGTGTTCAAGGAAGTTAGTCACAGTCCCTATCAGGTATCAATGAATCCTCACTTCGTAATTGTGTGTGTTTTACGTTTATTTATCGTCGCTACCCTTTGCCCATATGAGCGACGTCTCCTGAAGAGATTAGTCATTTTAGATTTTTGGAGGATAGTGTAATGATACTGACAGAGACCCATTCCTGTGGTTCTTTTACGTGCACAGTGTAAATCACCGACACGAGGCCTCGGTTTAAAGTCCCAATTGAAAGACTGTTAATTTTATTAGTGTCAGACGGGGGGTCGAACCTGCGATCTTTGGATTACCAGTCAAGCGTGTTACCACTGAACTACAGATTCGTCTAAAAAATTATTGTAGGTTTAGGACACGCTATATATCTACAGGATAATGAGCATGTCCTGGATGAATGGGTCCATCTGGTAGCATGACATTGGATGAATTGGCCGATCTCGTTAGATTGACAAGCAACGTAAATTTCCAATTCACTGGAGTGAATACTTATCATTAATCGTCATAAAATGTGCCGGACAAACTAATGTGTATGGAACATAACCAGATACAGTCAAACTTGCCGGTAACTATAGCCCACGGGAATGACAAAATGTGGTTTTGTTGGTTAGTCGGCTATCATAGCAGGATAAAATTCATACAGTCAAACCAGTGTTGAATAGCCAGCCAAGGGAAACACAAGAAAGTGGCTCCTTAGCCATGTGGTTGCTTAATATATGTCAACTTTTCCGGAGTTCGAGCCCCGCTGGAGCCGTTACGATCGTGCCCTTAGGCAAGGCATTTAAATTCCACATTGCCATGGTGATGGATTCCATCAGGAATGAGGTCTCGAGAGTGATTAATATAAGTTGTAAGAGCTTGTTTCGCAATCGAGCTAAAATAAAATTTGTATAAAATAGAGGTCAACTGTATAATAAAACCTAATAAAACACAGCATATTGGGTGCTTAATACACGTTGGCTGCTTAATAGAGGTGACCACTAACACAGGTGTGACTGTAGGCAATGGCTTGAGGGGAGATCAATGTAGTGGTCCTTATTGACGATTGGGCATTCGGATGCGGTCTTTAATCATGCCGGTATGACTACTGAAGAGTTCTACAATATAATACTAGGGGCTGAGTGGTTTACGTCACTTGCCTCTCACCGCTGTATATTCGAATCGCACTAAGGATGTCGGAATTCGTTCACGGTAGAAAGTTCTATGCAGTTGGTAAGCATTAGGTATGTGGTTCTACCCGGGAGTACGTTCGTGTCTGAGGCACAATTCGGAAGGGCACCCTGGGTCTTCATCTACCAATAATAGCTGGAGAGTTGCCAATTGGCCTAAGCATTTCGTACACATTTAAGCAAACTACTATATATATAATAAGAGTCTACATCCGTTATGTCGAATTCCGTCGGACCGAACAAAATACTTCGACATAACCGAAGTTTAACTAACGAAATTCTATAGAAACGGACCCAGTTATATGTAAAATGATAGTATCTGAAACGCGACTTTGATCCGACTTAGAGATAACCGGAGAATTCGACATAATCGACTTTGACATAACGGATGTAGACTGTATATCCAGAATGAATGGACCAATCGCGCTAGCTTGACAAGCACCGTAATAGTCCAAAAAGCTGTACCGTATGCGGGTCATTATACTCCATCATAAACTGTGCTAGGACACAAACAAGATAAATCGAGCTAATAACCGTGTATGGTGAAACACATGAACTCCGGTGAAAGCGTATACATATATGCCTGTCATTTGTGCTGTAACACCCCGAAATACCCGGAGCAAAGATGCCTATGTTCGGATACATACAGGGGTGCAACAGACGGATATGTAGTCCAGTGGTAACACGCTGGACTGGTAATCCAGGGATCGCAGGTTCGATTCCCCGCCTGACCCTAATACAATTAACAGTGTTTCAGATGGGACGTTAAACCGAGGTCTGGTGTCGGTGCTTTACACCGTGCACGTAAAAGAACCAGAGGAGACTCTGGAATGGGTCTCTGTCTGTATCATTGCACTATCCTCCAAAAATCTAAAATGACTAATCTCTTCAGGAGGCGTCGCTCATATGGGCAACCGGTAACGACGATAAATAAACGTAAAACACACACAGGGGTTCAACTCCGGTGCCCGTACGTTACTGAAATACTTCTCGGAAAAGCACACGTTGTTTCCTTCTCCATAACTGGAGAGTCGTCCTTTGGCCATGAGTATTGGCAATACTTCAAACCCGAAATAACTAACTATACACAATCAATTCCCATCATACGTGAGATTTGTTCAAAATGGTTCTTTGGTCTTAACTATATAATACATTAAATCATTAGTGGTTTTAGTGGTGCTTACTATTATTAGAGCTTTTATGAGTTGTAGAACTTTGAATCTATTTTTAAGCTGTGTATAATATAAGAATTTAGATGATTTAAAAATGACTGTGTAATATCTAGTCCCCTGTAACTCAATGTTTGAATGGCAGCATACATTATGTTTTTTATGTTTTTATATATATGTACATGTTTGTATTGTATATATGCTGATGAGACTGAAATAAACTACTTAGTCTACTAAAATATACATAAACGGTATAGTGCCGCTTTCCAAGTACAATAACGTTGCCAACACACACATGAACTATACCATCAATTATGGACCAGCCTTAATTGAGTTCGTAGATTACAAACTACAGTACATGTAATATCACCTAAAATGGTTGTATCTCCAATCATAAAGTTAGTGTGTGATTAGTTACGGTCTGTGTAGTAAGAAAGGACGCTGTATGAATAGTTTATGAAGATTACTTGAGAACTGTACAATCATATCATCTAGCATATCCGGCCACCATCGTTGTATAGGCTGAACAATATAACACCTTGCCGTTACTGTGAATAGCTGATTTAACGAAACATTAAAGCGACATTACATCGGTGAAATCACAAATGTCTGCAGAATGCAATTTCCTATTATATGGTATAATATCCCCCCCCCCCAATATTTGCCTCAAAAACTGAGTATTTCAACAAATAAACAAACTTCGTATACACGGTTTGTTGACGTACCAAAATAAAATGTAAATAGGGTCGATATTCATGCGTAATACTATCTATCTATCTTCCTATTAGTCAAACCCCTGATGGGGACCTTAGACTTTGACGCGCGTCAACTGACAAGAATGTTAGTAAGAGATGAAATAAAAGATGATAAAAGAATGATGTTAGGTTGGTTAAAAACAGGTTAAGAACAGGGCAGGTTTATTTAGGGAGAAACATGTTCAATCCGACTTGCAGCCAGACTGAACTGTGGGCCAGACAAGGTGACAATATCTGGGGGCAAAGCATTCCAGTGGACAATGGTTCTTGGAAAGAAGGAATATTTATGGTAGTCAGTCACTGTTTGGATCTGTCGGAATGCTTGGGAATGGGATGTTCTGGAAGATCTTGTATTTGGGGTAAGGTAGTTTTCAGCTTGAATGGCAACTTGGTTATGGAGGATGTTGTGGAACATAACCAATCTTTGGTCGATGCGACGAAGGTCAAGGCGTCTCCAATTTAGGGAGTTCAACATTTCTGTGACACTGGACGTTCGGCCGTAGTCTTGTTTGGCCCAGCGGGCAGCTCTGCGCTGTACAGACTCAAGCTGGTCTATGAGAACTGCCGTATACGGTGACCAAATCGTGGAGCTATACTCAAGCTGGGGCCTTACCAGTGTCTTGTATGCTGTTGATTTTAACCTTTCTGAGTGTACTTTGATGTTTCGTCTTAGAAAACCCAATGTTTGACTTGCTTTTTTGCTGATGTTGTCTATGTGTTTGTTAAAGTTTAAATCACTTGATATTGTTACTCCCAGGTATTTTGCTGAAGAAACAGTTTCTAAGAAGGTATTATGCAGACGATATTTCGTGGATATGACTAGTTTGCGTTTGGTGATCTGAATAACCTGGCACTTTGATGGATTGAATTTCATTTCCCATTTGGATTCCCATTGTTCAAGCTGGTGTAAGTCTTGCTGTAGTAGGCTGGAATGAGAAGAAACAGTCAGAGAAAGATAAAGAGCTGTGTCATCGGCGAAGAGGCGGACTTTAGAGTGTTTGACAAAATCTGGGAGGTCATTGATGTATATGAGAAAGAGGAGTGGTCCGAGGACCGAACCCTGTGGGACACCGGAGGAGACTGGTATGGTACTTGACTTAGAGCCATTGACTACGACGGACTGTGACCTGTTGTCTAGGAAGCTTTTAATCCATGAGAGAGTTTGACCCCTTATGCCATAATAATGTAGCTTATACAGGAGCTTTTCATGGTTAACCATATCAAAGGCTTTTGAGAAGTCAAGGAGTATTAAGTCAACTTGACTTCTCTGGTTTATGGATTTGAGGATGTCGTCTATTAGCATGAGGAGTTGGGTTTGACATGACCTTTTTTCTCGGAAACCATGTTGTAGTTCATAGAAGAGGTTGGCTTGTGTGAAGTGCTTTGTTACGCTAGATGAGACAATGTGTTCCAGTGTTTTGCACAGGATACAGGTAAGAGAGATTGGTCGGTAGTTTGCAGGGTCGGACTTTGTGCCTTTTTTATAAATAGGGGCTACATTTGCCATTTTCCAGATATCAGGTAGGGTACTGGTCTGCAACGATGCATCCTGAATAACACAATGTATGGTACATATTTACCGTGATATCTCACATGTGTGCCTATGCCTATTTATTTGTAGGCTAATCTTAGTAAAATTATCTCTAATCGAAAGTATCTCGTGTTTAGTATTGACTCCAATGACGATCACAAGTAAATTCAGGAGCACGGATGACCGTTGTATGAAACCCTACTTTCACTTTTGATAGTTTGTATACCACAAAAACGCTGTTTATTGATTCAATTTTAGTGTTCGAATGTATTCAGAAGAATGTGTAGTAGCTATGCATTATACGTCGCTTTAAAGGAAAACAGTGTCCGTTTAAGCTAAATTTAATAGCTAAATGGCTGTCGTTTGTATGGAGATATAATAGTATATTAACCTAAATCTCATGTAGTCCCAGTAATATCTATGGAGGTGGGATAGATATGGCGGCTACTTATCCACTGCATGACAGCTAAATGGCTGTCGTTTGTATGGAGATATAATAGTATATTAACCTAAATCTCTATGTAGTCCCAGTAATATCTATGGAGGTGGGATAGATATGGCGACTACTTATCCATTGCATGATAGCTAAATGGCTGTCGTTTGTATGGAGATATAATAGTTATATTAACCTAAATCTCTATGTAGTCCCAGTAATATCTATGGAGGTGGGATAGATATGGTGACTACTTATCCACTGCATGATAGCTAAATGGCTGTCGTTTGTATGGAGATATAATAGTATATTAACCTAAATCTCATGTAGTCCCAGTAATATCTATGGAATTGGGATAGATATGGCAACTACTTATTCATGCATGATAGCTAAATGGCTGTCGTTTGCATGGAGATATAATAGTATATTAACCTAAATCTCTATGAAGTCCCAGTAATATATATGGAGGTGGGATAGATATGGCGACTACTTATCCACTGCATGATAGCTAAATGGCTGTCGTTTGTATGGACATATAATAGTATATTAACCTAAATCTCTATGAAGGAAAGGGTTAAACCAACCACTGCGCCACTCACTGATCCGCCCCTGTATACTCTCATTCACGGTATTTTACGACATTCTGATGCTTGGACAAGACTGGCGATGATGAATGGCGGTCAGTTTACCACCAAGTACTTCCGAAAGCTATAAAAACCCAGTGTACATCTAAACAATTTCCGTTCTCGTTAGTGCTGCCATGATGCCGTCCCATTATGTACCTTCATTCTATAGAACAGCTTTAGCCAATTACGTATTTATAGGTAAATGTATGAAAGACCAGTGCTGACATTCCCTATTTCATCATTTCTTCTACACGAATTCACGAATATCAACAGCTTCGTGGCCGATTGGTTAATGTCGCTGTAGGTTCGAAGCCCACTGGGGGTGTCGAAGGGTTTCATGATGTGAGGAAGCTGTTCAGTTGGCTTGTGGGAGGTCGGTGATTCTACCCGGGTATCCGTCCTTGCATTGAATACTGCTCGGAGGGACACTCGGAATCTTCCTTCACTAATATGATGAAGAGTCGCAATATAATAATAATAATAATAAAGACTTTAATTAACGAGAGAACTCATTTAAACAATTAAGTCATCCATTTATTCAATGTTAGTGTTCGATGTATTCCGAAGAATGTGTAGTAGCAATGCATATATTCGCTTTTTGCGATGTAATGTCGCTTTAAACTCTTCCAGAACAAAACTGTTACGGTCGCAGTTGGCTCGCTTAATAGCATGTTTCTGCCATTCGATTAGTTTTAGTTTAAACTTTATTTATTTTTACAACGATTGCGAAGCAAGTTCTAACAACTTATATTAATCACTCTCCTCGGCGCGGATGAACGCGTATATGTGGTCATTCGTGTGGTAGGACACCGGAGTACCCGGAGAACCAACCTGTCCGATCTGGCGACCACAATACCATCTCACATACTTCCCGGTCCGAGGATCGAACCCGGGTTGCATTGGTGACAAGCGAGCGCGCTAACCACTGTTCTAATCGGACAGCCCATTAGATTAATAACAGTTAATATTAAGTGAAATTTCGCCACAAATTCTCTCTATAATCCATTTTTATTTGTATTTGTATTTAATCTTACCGCTAAGCATAAAGTAATGACGTCATCCCAATGCAGGTTTGAAGGAAACTTAAAGCCGAAAACGTAGATAGAATACGATTAAAATGTGCATGCCATTACAATAACTTTAATAACTATTCCCATGATATTGCTATTAAGTTCGTTTCCTAGCAACAAACTTCCTCCCCGATATTACGCGCCGCGGATGCGCAACCGTCTTAATGCCAATTTAGACATGAAAAATAGCATATCAATAAATAATGTTCCTGAATATGAGAAACTATATATTGAACAATAATTAGGGAATGAAAAGCTAATAGACCATAATGAGAATGTTTTGACGTCATCACGCAAACTTCCAATTAAAGATATGATTTATTACGATGGTAGAACGCCGGTATTAGATGTAAGCCTGTTCAGTATAAGAAATGCATGTGACAGTATTATATCAGATAAAATCGCAAGTATAACCACTGGGATTTGAAGTCTCGGTATACACATTTATTTTAGCTCGATTGCGAAACAAGTTATTTCAACTTATATTAATCACTCTCGAGACCTCATTCCTGGTGGAATCCATCGCCAGGAGGGAGAGAGAAGAGGCAACGTGGAATTTAAATGCCTTGCCTAAGGGCACAATCGTAACGGCTCCAGCGGGACTCGAACTCCGGACCTTTCGCACCTGAAGCGAATGCGCATCCACTGCGCTATCACGACTTCCACAAAGTTTGAAGTCTCATCAATTTTATTAAAGACAGATAGATTTTCTGGACAGAGACACTATTTGTTTTTATCACATGGACTTGCTTGTAGCCTACATTGTATCCTATGCAATACTGTCCTCACGAATGTCCATATCCATATATTACACATGTGTATGGTCCTCCGTGACTGATCGGTTATGGTGGTTAACTGCAATCCACTTGCCCATCACCGCTGTAAGTTCGAAACACAATGTGGGTATCGAATTCTTTAAAATGAGAATGTTGTCCAATTGGCTTGGTTTAAACAGTATTTATTACAAAACATAAATCACATATAACATACAAAGACATATATGATGCATAATGCAAAGGATCGAGTAGGAAGCACAAAGACATATATGATGCATAATGCAAAGGATCGAGTAGGAAGCACAAAGACATATATGATGCATAATGCAAAGGATCAAGTAGGAAGCACAAAGACATATATGATGCATAATGCAAAGGATCGAGTAGGAAGCTCAAAGACATATATGATGCATAATGCAAAGGATCGAGTAGGAAGCACAAAGACATATATGATGCATAATGAAAGATCGATAGAAGCTCAAGACATATTGATGCATAATGCAAGGATCGAGTAGAAGCCAAGACATATATGATGCATAATGCAAAGGATCGAGTAGGAAGCACAAAGACATATATGATGCATAATGCAAAGGATCGAGTAGGAAGCACAAAGACATATATGATGCATAATGCAAAGGATCGAGTAGGAAGCACAAAGACATATATGATGCATAATGCAAAGGATCGAGTAGGAAGCTCAAAGACATATATGATGCATAATGCAAAGGATCGAGTAGGAAGCACAAAGACATATATGATGCATAATGCAAAGGATCGAGTAGGAAGCACAAAGACATATATGATGCATAATGCAAAGGATCGAGTAGGAAGCACAAAGACATATATGATGCATAATGCAAAGGATCGAGTAGGAAGCTCAAAGTAGCTTTTATAAAACTGTTTCCTTAATTGGCATATGGAAGGTCGGTTATTCTACCCGGGTGCCTGTCTGTCTTCCTCCACGTTACGCCATGTGGATGTCCCAAAATATTAGTATGCATTGTGTAATGAAATTACAGCAGCAGGACACTAGCTGGCCAGGACACCAACTGGCCAGGATACCAACAGGCCAAGCACACCAACTGGCCAGCACACCAACAGGCCAGGATACCAACTGGCCAGGACACCAACTGACCAGGATACCAACTGGCCAGGATACCAACTTGCCAGGATACCAACTGGCCAGGATACC
>CM026399.1:36912823-36939729 GCA_014843695.1 Archivesica marissinica
GGCCAGCATAACAACTGGCCAGCACACCAACTGGCCAGCACACCAACTAACCAGCACACCAACTGGCCAGGACACCAACTGGCCAACTGGCCAGGACACCAACTGGCCAGGACACCAACTGAACACCAACTGACCAGCACACCAACTGGCCAGCACACCAACTGGCCAGCACACTGCACACCAACTGGCCAGCACACCAACTGGCCAGCACACACACTGGCCAGCCAGCACACAAACTGGCCAGCACACCAACTGGCCAGCACAAAAACTGGCCAGCCAGCACACCAACTGGCCAGCAAACAAACTGGCCAGCCAGCACACCAACTGGTCAGCCAGCAAACAAACTGGCCAGCCAGCACACCAACTGGCCATCAACAGTCTGACCATGTACAAGTTTCAAGCAGTGTAGTACTAAGAAGATGCATTGATCGATAAAATAAAATTTAGAAAGGAAAATGCAATCAACACGTAGCAAGAATATTATCTCGCAATCCAACACTAACTCATCAATGGTTAGCAGCGGTGCTTGCCTGCAGCATTTCCACAATGATTGTCATACACTAATTGGTCTGGTCACATTGCTTATATGTATAGGTTATAAACCGAAAACGATCCAATATGTAAAATATTGAACTGTGTGACGGGCGTAGCCCGAAGACAGTAGCAATATGTTACATATTGGATCCGTTTGAGGCTTATATCTTACTTAAAACACACTTACATAACAGGATCCTACTAATTAAAAGTGTTATTTTCGTACCGGTACGGTACCTTGTCTTGCGAGTATCCTGCCCTCGACTAACGTGTACCTTGTATTGCCAGTATCCTGTCCCCGGATAACTCTTAAGTTGCTGACCATGTTTCATGTCTAAGCAGGAAATGCATTTTAAGAACTATAAGATGTGAATAGATGAGACGGAACATTCTGTTTGATCCCCCATCTGACTCTAATAAAAATAACAGTCTTTCAGATTGGACATTAAACCGAAGTATCGTGTCGGTGAACCGTGCACGTAAAAGAACCAGAGGAGACTCTGAAATGGGTATGTCGGTATCATTGCACTATCCTACAAAACTCTAAAATGACTAATCTCTTCAGGAGGCGTCGCTCATATGGGCAACCGGTAGCGACGATAAATAAACGGACACACACATACGATAATGCAGAATAACACCACCTGCGCATAACGGTCACCATTTCGTTTTCAAACCTACATGTTACTATGATCTCAATTTGATTTCAATGCTGCCGTTATCAGTAGAATTTAGCTTCTTATTTTAATACGTATTCATAACTGATTCGAACACTATATGCACACACTTAGTTTTTGCAAGTTTTGCAATATCTTTTATTCAGTCCGCCTACGTGGTCGAGTGGTTAAGGTACTGTAACCTATCATCACTGATGGTCACGGGTTCGAGCCCCGCTCAGACCGTGTCTCATTTATATGAAAAAGTTGGCAGTTTCTTATGGAGGTTGGTGCACCCAAGTACTGGTTAACCGCTGGAGCCTGCCCAGGAACGGTGTTGTTAGGTAAACTGCCCGCCGGCGATATAGCCCCAAATAGTGCTGATGCAGGCGTAAAACCCGAAATATAATAATAATAATCTTTTATTCACATAAACGATACAGTTTCTAGTGACTAAAATTTTAATATACATTTTACGACATAAGCATATACTTATGCCAACAAATGTAGGTTATAATTATTAGGAATGAGCTATAGTAGAAATTTACTTGATCGAATAAATAAACGTAAAACACACAGAGAAGATTCTGCTGAACAGAATTCGAAGAGCCAATTTCCCTCAATAAGAATAATGATATATAGCTGTAGTTCGATCCATAATTTACTGTTCAGACCTTGTACATAGCATCTTCTCTATGTAACCGATATTTGTTAAATGATTTTTGACACTATAATAGCAAACAGTCCATATGTTTAACAAGTTTGGTTGGCCCGTGAGAGTTGGCCAAAACGAAAATAGCAGAAGATCGATAACACTTAGCACATGACAGTGTATTTAAGATCTTATATCCCAAGTAATGACTGGTTAACAGGCGGAAAGAAAACCAGGCACTAAACCCGGATACATTTTGAAGAACATAAAGTAGCATGTATTTTATAGAATAACATTTGGTTTAATCTGACGGGATAAATATCATGCTCGCCCATATTGTTCGCCGGCGGCGAAGGTAAATAGCTCAATCATCATCGGGATAAATCCGTATTAGAAAAGCAGAGATTAACATAAAACTCCATCTTACACCGCTTTGAAACAGTGAAATATGGCATTGTCACTGCCACTGGTTGCGTTCCGTATTCCTGCGCGGTTAGATGTACTTTTATATTGTTAGCTATTTTCTGACTATCATGTTAGCTATTTTCTGACTATCATGAACAGTTAATTATTAAGTAATATATTCTAATGAATTTGTTTTGTCTGTAGTTTTTAATTTTGACAGCAAACGGAAACATTATACAGGAATTATTTCTTATTACGGCCGTTCACACAGACGGAAGTGGTTGTGCGGTTGTGAGTCACGTAATGCAACGAGGCTCCAGACAGGGCAGTTAAAATGAATACAATTTGAAAAATAATTTTATATTAGCCAAAGTCATCGGAAATCATAAAAGAAAAAGAAGAGTTGTGTTTATTGGTGTAAGATAGGATTCGATTTCATCTCGTATTCAAATATGTACTTTGGTGATCGCTCGATGAAGTAATATCATATGTTACACTAATAAGCACAAATATCCGCTATATCTTGCGAATTTATTTGCTTGATTTTGTGGTTTAACCCATTCAACCCCAAGTAACTGACATGGACTGGTGCGTGATATGTTCAGACCAATAAATTAATAAGAAAATTACCATTGGACCAGTTCATTTATCAAAATGGGTAATTTTATCTAAAAATAGTAATAATTATTACTGGCAAAAAAGTGCAGATCCTGATGAGACGGCTCGTCACGAGCCGGCTCATCTGGATCTACACTTTTCATAAGCCTATTTAGAGGCCTGTGGGGTTGAAAGGGTTAAAGTCGCACCAACAGCCTTTAAGTCATTAGCGTCTCTCCAGCTATTATTTGTGGAGGAAGCCCCCTGGTGCCCATCCACGCAGTATTTCGTAACGGACGGGCACCCGGGTAGAACTATCGACCTACCGCAAGCCAGCTGGATAACATTTTTACTTGAAATAATACACCTGAAGATGGAGTCGAACCTATAGTGGTGATGGGCAAGTGATTTGCTGTCTATTTACCTTAACCACTCGACCATGGAGGCCCATCGAGGTCGTGAAATAGTTTAACCAAGCGTATGGAAAATAAAATAAGCGTGAATTCTTGAACAATATTCAACAGTGGAAACATTCTTCCAATCTTTTAAAATTTAAACAAGACATTTATCTTTATTTCTATTTCATTGAGTTTCAGCATTGTAAATATGTAGAAGTCGTGATAGCGCAGTGGATGCGCGTTAGCTTCAGGTGCGAAAGGTACGGAGTTCGAGCCCCGCTGCAGCCGTTACGATTGTGCCCTTAGGCAAGGCATTTAATTTCCACGTTGCCTCTTCTCTCTCCCTCGTGGCGATGGATTCCATTAGGAATGAGGTCTCGAGAGTGATTAATATAAGCTGTAAGAACTTGTTTCGCAATCGAGCTAAAATAAATGTGTATAATATTAAATATGTGTTAATGACACGAAATAAAATAATGTAGAGGTTGTAAAACAACAAATAAATTGCCTATTAAATACATAGTAAAAGCATACAGTATGTTCATTTATATTTCCAATCTTTCATTTCTTCTGATACCACATCCATTGTGAAGAGGTATTCAAATCGGCCTGAAACACACCAACAATATTTCAAATTTTAAGTTTCAAATAACCAGTGCTCGCCTGTGAATAACGTCACTGTGTTTACACACTGTATTCCTCCGCCAAATAATACACGGAAACACGGTTTGGACACCGTCTTGACCCAGATTCTTATAAACAGGTAAACAAACATTAAAACCGTTCGTTATAAAATCACCGGTTTAGCGTATTTTGGCAATATACTACCTTCGACATACTCTGTTTACTTTGGTAGGTTGTTTTGTAACTGTATTCTATCCGTATTTATATAACTACTGATAACAGAAGTGAATATTAGAGAGTAAACACGAATTCACGTACTAGTTTCGTCTAAAAAACCGTTTCGTCTAACGATGAGTTCGGGTAGTAACTTATTCATCCACATATACTGGGTACTCCCAGCACACACCACTGAGTATGACAGGGTGGCGCTTGTCGGGGACAGTTAATAAACATCTCATTTGAGACACAGAATGTTGAAAATAACCACATACTAAGGTCAAAAACAGTCCCGAGTGGTACAGTGGCCAGCCGCTCAGCAAAAATGGTAAAGGCTGGGGCTGGAGTGTACATAGTATCTTATACTAATCTATCTATATATCATATCATATCATATCAATCTTATCTTATCTATCATATCTATCATATCATATCTATCTATCTATCTATCTATCTATCTATCTATCTATCTATCTATCTATCTATCTATCTATCTATCTATCTATCTATCTATCTATCTATCTATCTATCTATCTATCTATCTATCTATCTATCTATCTATCTATCTATCTATCTATCTATCTATCTATCTATCTATCTATCTATCTATCTATCTATCTATCTATCTATCTATCTATCTATCTATCTATCTATCTATCTATCTATCTATCTATCTATCTATCTATCTATCTATCTATCTATCTATCTATCTATCTATCTATCTATCTATCTATCTATCTATCTATCTATCTATCTATCTATCTATCTATCTATCTATCTATCTATCTATTCTATCTATCTATCTATCTATCTATCTATCTATCTATCTATCTATTCTATCTATCTATCTATCTATCTATCTATCTATCTATCTATTACTATCTATCTATCTATCTATCTATTCTATCTATCTATCTATCTATCTATCTATCTATCTATCTATCTATCTATCTATCTATCTATCTATCTATCTATCTATCTATCTATCTATCTATCTATCATTATCTATCCTTATCTACCCACCTTTATCTACCTACCTTTATCTGTCTACCTACCTTTATCTATCTTCCTTTAATGTCGAATCCCTTGCGGGGATGTAGACATGTTGCGCATCAAAAACCGCAAATAAGTTAAAAGTATGAATAGTTAAAAGCATAATTTAAGAAAGTAATGAAAATAAGTTGTGGTAAAAGTTTAAAAGCAGCTGCGCAGAACAACTAGGGACTGGCATGGTCAACATGGCACACTGTCGTATTGAATTGCTCTGTGGTAGGGAGATGGACAATGTCAGGAGGGAGATGGTTCCAATGGTAGATTGTTCTTGGAAAAAAGGAAAACTTGTAGTAGTCTGTAGTTGCTGTAATTAACCTATAGCTTACGGAATGGCAATGGCAAGCAGGACGGGAGAGGGGAACTAGGTAATTTTCAATGGGAATAGCAACAAGATCATTATGAATTTTATACAGAAGGGATAACCTATTGTCAATACGCCGTTGATCTAGTCTGCGTATATTTAGGGACTGTAGCATGTCTGTAACACTAGAGGTACAATATAAGTCAGCCTTTATCCAACGCGGTGTTGTCTCATATACCGCTGGACACATTCATATGGTCTATCAATGTTTGGGTATGTGGCAACCATATCTCGGAGCCATATTCAAGCTGGGGTCTCACTAGTGTCTGGTAAGCCATGGACTTAAGGGGTTCGGATTTGACCTGGAGGTTTCTACGTAGGAATCCTAATGTTTGGTTTGCTTTCTTAGTTGACCTTTTTATGTGAGTGTCCCACGACAGGTTATTTGAGATATCCACGCCAATGTATTTGGCTGAGGTGACCTACTCAAGTAGGACTCCATGGAGTTCATATTGACTGGGAATAGGATGTTTCCTTCTGGTGACGTGGATAACTTGACATTTGGAGGGGTTAATGTCCATGTCCCACTCCAACTCCCACTCTTCTAATCTCTTAAGATCGTTTTGGAGTGTGACCGATTCATTTGCAGATGATAGATAGACTGCAGTATCATCTGCAAAGATACGGACTTTGGAACTGATGTTTTGTGGGAGGTCGTTAAGATAGGCTAGGAAAAGCAGGGGTCCAAGTATGGATACCTGTGGGACTCCAGAGGAATGGCATCTGAACTAATACCATTAAGGACAACTGACTGGAATCTATTATCTAGAAAACTCTTAATCCACCTTAATGTTTGACCTCTGACTCCATAGTCATGCATTTTTAGTAGTACTTTCTCGTGATTGACCTTATCGAAAGTCTTACTGAAGTCTAATAGGATGAGATCTACCCGATGCTTATTGTAGACAGAGGTAACCAAGTCATTGATTAGCATTACTATGCTGCAAATGGTACAGAATACTGTGGTTAGTGAAGTGTTTTACTATCGAGGAGTAACTAAGTACTAATAACTAAGTATATGTTCTAGAACCTTGCATAGTCAGTGCGATGGGCCTATAGTTGGCGGGGTGTGACCTGTCCCCTTTTTTGTAAATGGGAGCAACATTTGCTGACTTCCATTGGGCCGGCAGTGATCCTTCGTTGAGGGGAGGGGGGCCATTCCAATGCCATGCGTTATTATAGTTAATTAATATGGTGCGTGTGACCTAAATGTTACTAATGCATTCAATTACGTATGTACATTGTATGTTTTATTGATGCCAAGCACCTTGTGGGGACCTTGACATGTTTTTTGGACAGGCTTAGCAGACTTAAGTCACTAACCAGTACTGAGATGCCTCACTCAATTACACTATATGTGCCCCCAAACTAGTATCAAACCCGGGACCCTTTGAATCCAAATAAGACACTCTACCACTGTACCACTGGAACGTGGATGACACACTAAGTAATTCTCTGAACCATATAACCCATATGCATTCGTAGGAACAGATATTGCGTCTAACTACTGGTAAATTTCAAGATTATGTGACACTTATGTGTGTCATTCCTATACGAGTAATGCATATTTACGTTTATTTACCTGTTAGTCTCGTTTTGGCGAAAGTAGGTCAAAACGGTGTGCAATATATAATAAGCCAAACCGTGTTTCCGTGTATACAGTATACCAACCTTCAGTTTGCAATGGCCTGACTTCTTATACCACATCTTTTCTACACATCAACTAGTCTGAAGTTTTCTCAAGTCACATAATGTCTCAAAAACACAAACTATACACTGCCTGTCATGAAAATGCATCTTTACCAACAGAAAGATTAACTATATTAGTTAGTGGGACTACATTAGACCGCGGATGCACTTCTGTCTATTTACGTATATACAACCTAGAGACGGAAACACGGAAATAAGAAAATAATTTCAATATTTCAAACAGTTCTTAATGGTGCGTAGGGAAACTGCTCAATAGCTCAAATCTGTCCAGTATTCACCATCATTTAATCGTAATTTTACACATATGTAGCATGCCATTTTTAATGATGCGCATAGAACGAACGCGGAACTAAGCCGCAATTATGTTCAAAGCTTAACAGCTTAATTACGCATGGAACCTGGTATTAAATGGGAGTCTTTCATTATTTTAAATCCAAATAATGGAGCATCTTAGAGATAGACACTGACGTCACTGTGTGCGTTTGAATGCTCGCTCTGGCACGAATAGCTGACGTCTTTGGCTTGTTTGGTTTTGGGATTTAAAAGCGCACCGCCAGCGTATGTCACATGGCGACTCTCCAAGCAGTTCTTCAAGCATGTGTTGGCACCCACATAGAACCACCGACCTTCCCCAAGTCATATGGATAGCTTCCTCGTAAGAAATAATTCGATACCCTGAGTATGATTCGGACTAGTCCAACATGTGAACGGTCTCCATGGTCGAGTGGTTAAGATCGCTGACTTGTATACCACTGTAACCTATCATTACTGATGGTCACGGGTTCGAGCCCCGCTCAGGCCGTGTCTCATTTATATGAAACAGTTGGCAGTCTCTTACGGAGGTTTGTGCACCCAAGTACTGGTTAACCGCTGGAGCCTGCACAGGAAAGGTGTTGTTAGGTAAACTGCCCGCCGGCGATATAGCCCGAAATGGTGCTGATGCAGGCGTAAAACCCGAAATATAACATAACATAACCAACATGTGAACGTTATTATCACATCATTAACATTCCTTATAATATATGTGGACGATCGTCAGGGGAGGTAACTAGAGCCACATGGTGGGGCTAGATTCGAACCTACAGCGGTGATGGGTAAATCGACGACCGTAACCACTCCACTACGACAATTATACTATATTATATACAGACGAATCTGTAGTCCAGTGGTAACACGCTGGACTGGTAACCCAGGGATCGCAGTTTCGATCCCCCGTCTGACCCTAATAAAATATAAGTCTTTCAGATGGGACGTTAAACCGAGGTCTCGTGTCGGTGCTGTACACCGTGCACGTAAAAGAACCAGAGGAGATTCTGCAATGGGTCTCTGTCTGTATCATTGCACTATCCTCCAAACATCTAAAATGACTAATCTCTGCAGGAGGCATCGCTCATATGGGCAACCGGTAGCGACGATAAATAAACATAAAACACACACAGTTATGAATTAAATAACGAATGTATGTTGAGCATGTCAAACTGTGGAAAATAAGCGGGGTTCCCGAAAGGGTCATTAAAAACGGATAAGGAACGAACGAAAAGCAAGAAAACATATCAAATTTATTTTCAGTGGCAATAACAATTTAGCATACTGCACTCTTATGAGCCTTCGAGTCGACTAAGCAAATTAGCAAAACTATCAAATCAATTGAATAAAACAACGTATGAACATCATACATTGCAAAGAAATCAATGTTATTTTTCGTATTAATATATATAGGATATAAGCAGAAAACGATCCAATATGTAAAATATTGGACTGTGTGAGGAAGACAGTACCACTATTTTACCTATTGGACCAGTTTGAGGCTTACTTAAAACACACACACTTATACAACAAGATCAGTCCGCCTCCGTGGTCGAGTGGTTAAGGTCGCTGACTTGTATACCACTGTAACCTATCATTACTGATGGTCACGGGTTCCAGCCCCGCTCAGGCCGTGTCTCATTTATATGAATAAGTTGGCAGTCTCTTACGGAGGTTGGTGCACCCCAAGTACTGGTTAACCGCTGGAGCCTGCCCAGGAAAGGTGTTGTTAGGTAAACTGCCCACCGGCGATATAGCCCAAAATGGTGTCGATGCAGGCGTAAAGCCCGAAATATAAATATAATATACAACAAGATCCTACTAATTAAAATTGTTAATTTCGTGCATTTACGCGTAGTATTTAATACTATACACTGGCCTTTTGACACCAGTCCAATATTAATACTAATGGACGTGCATGTACAAAGGTATGACGTCACGACAGTGTTTTATTATTACATAAAGTAAGCATAATAACGCACAACACTGGCAACATGTTTCAGGAACACTTCCAGGAATTCCAGCTTTATTAACATGCGTTATTGGTTCGACATGAACACAGAACGCCGACAACGAATATGCAGCATCATTACACTAGGATTGAAGAAAAAGACATTCAATTAAATTTAATACCCTCCACATTCCCTAATGAACGCCGCAGCAAATCAATTTTATTCCGTAGAGCCTCAAATCAAATTCACACAGAGAAACTCTAAGTGAAGCACAACCTTGCTGGTTTGTTTTTATTGTAACAGCAATATCTCATCCGTCTTTTTATTGGAGATAATCAAATTAGCGAGAGTCAGTGAAATTGAATTGCAATAAATGAGGCGTCACGAAACTTGCGTTATATGCACAGACGAGGAATTGCAATTATTTTGGCATTACACTGTAATCATAAGAAAGTAATATTTCCTAATCTGACTTTGCGCACGAGGGTACCCAGAATGGCACGTGTCTCCGTGGCCGAGTGGTTACGGTCGTTTACTTCAAATCACTTGCTTGCCCTTCGCTGCAGTATGTTTGAATCCCACTGTGGTGTCGGGAATTATTTCCATGTGAGGAAGCTATACAACTGGCTTGCGGAAGGTCGGTGGTTCTATCCCGAGTGCCTGTCCCTGCCTGTAATACTGCACGTAGGGGCACAAGGGGTCTTGCTTCATCAATAGTAGATGTAGAGTCGACCTAAGCTGTTGGTTCGACTCTAAGCCCTAATTACAAACAAACGAACATATGTGTACAAAAACCACGAACATATGTGTACAAAACCACGAAGCTCAAATAATGGATGATAGTTGAGGTTATTTACGCTTCTTCGGATACGCTGCATATATATGTATGTCTAACATTCGGATACGCTGCATATATATGTATGTCTAACATTCAGATACGCTGCATATATATGTATGTCTAACATTCGGATACGCTGCATATATATATGTAGGTCTAACATTCAGATACGCTACATATATATGTATGTCTAACTAACATTCGGATACGCTGCATATATATGTATGTCTGACATTCGGATACGCTGCATATATATGTATGTCTAACATTCGGATACGCTGCATATATATGTATGTCTAACCTTCGGATACGCTGCATATATATGTATGTCTAACATTCGGATACGCCACATATACATGTATGTCTAACATTCGGATACGCTGCATATACATGCATGTCTAACATTCGGATACGCTGCATATATATGTATGTCTAACATTCGGATACGCTGCATATATATGTATGTCTAACTAACATTCGGATACGCTGCATATATATGTATGTCTAACATTCGGATACGCTGCATATACATATATGTCTAACATTCGGATACGCTGCATATATATGTAGGTCTAACATTCGGATACGCTGCATATATATGTAGGTCTAACATTCGGATACGCTGCATATATATGTATGTCTAACATTCGGATACGCTGCATATATATGTATGTCTAACATTCGGATACGCTGCATATATATGTATGTCTAACATTCGGATACGCTGCATATATATGTATGTCTAACTAACATTCGGATACGCTGCATATATATGTATGTCTAACATTCGGATACGCTGCATATACATGTATGTCTAACATTCGGATACGCTGCATATATATGTAGGTCTAACATTCGGATACGCTGCATATATATGTAGGTCTAACATTCGGATACGCTGCATATATATGTATGTCTAACATTCGGATACGCTGCATATATATGTAGGTCTAACATTCGGATACGCTGCATATATATGTAGGTCTAACATTCGGATACGCTGCATATATATGTATGTCTCAACATTCGGATACGCTGCATATATATGTATGTCTCAACATTCGGATACGCTGCATATATATGTAGGTCTAACATTCGGATACGCTGCATATACATGTATGTCTAACGTTCGGATACGCTGCATATATATGTAGGTCTAACATTCGGATACGTTGCATATATATGTATGTCTAACATTCGGATACATGTATGTCTAACATTCGGATACGCTGCATATCTATGTAGGTCTAACATTCTTCACTAGTTGATTAGTTCATAATAACATGTGCAAAAACATACACATAACGTCACCACATCAGCCAGAGACCAAAACGGTCTAAGTATTATTATTACCTCCCTTTATTATTAGCCTATCGTTTCCGGCGCCACCAACTTAGGAAATGTTGTACCCGTAGGGCTGAATTAGCCTGGGAACAGGCGTCGATATATTTTGCCGGGTCAGTCCAATACATACATGTTAACACCGAGACCATTAATTGGGCCGTATTGAGCTTCTGATCATATTTGCCAGAAGTTAAAAAGTGACAAATCGACAGACTGGCACCCAGGCTAAGCTGAATAGCAACGTTAGTGTTGCACTAGTGTATATATACGAGTATGCAAACTTTAAAAGCGGAATTAGCTCGTCTGCAAAAACGTGTTTTCTGAAGTTTCCGCGTTATGTGGAGAAAGGATAAGTTAAGTGTCAGTGAAATATGTTGTTGTTTCATTCGTTTATATACCGTCTCCCGCCATCGGGGCGATATCACCAGAACTATATCCCTCATTTTATTGTTGTGGACGATAGTCCGTGGATTAAAATACGGTACAGTCGACAGTCGATCTCTTAAATGTAAAAGTGCATCATCTGTGAAATATACTCTTAATGTAACTAACTCCTAACGTCTTTACCCTCCGTGATAATTAGTGAACAGTCCATAAGCAACACGTTTTTCTTCTAACTAATACTTTTAATAAATTATTAAAATTAAATTGCATCGATCCTGCATCGTTTTAATATGCGCAGAAATGAAGTCTAAATTAAAACCAACACTGCATCCCCTCATAAGTTACAGCGGATGTTTCATACCCAATCGTAAGTAGAAAACGACCAGGTCCTCCAAAGAGAAGATTAGCCCATCAATATATCCTAATACACAGACGGTTGATCAGTATCTGATCAGAATTCACTAGGCTATTTTAACTTTAAGAAGATACTATTAATAGTATTTAGTCACTAGTCTTGCTCAGACTTAGAAACCACATTGATTATCCTGAAATTCACGATAGATGTGCAAACACGTATACATTGTATTTGTGGAAACTTAAACCCCACGGGTAACTACCCGAGCTGTATTTCTGTCTAGGACGGGCACCTGATTAATGTGTGGCGTACGTGGTCCAGTGGTAGAGCGTCGGATTTGGAATCGAACGGTCCCGGGTTCGATACTCGGTCAGGCCACGTATGTAGTGTCAGTGAGTAAGGCATCTCACACACACTGCTTAGTACTGGTTAACCACTTCGGCTAAACCTGCCCAGGAAAACATGTTTAGGACACAGGACACCGCAAGGGGTTTGACATTAATGGAACATGCATACATATATTTAAATTCGCTAAATATAGGACAGGTACAAGTCATGCCAATTGTGTTACATCATTGCAATGCAATGCTGCTTCTGGATGACAGTACATCAATCTTCCGAGGGTAGCACTTAACGAATGTCGCAGGTTATTCTAAATGCGCACTTCCGTGTCAATTACAAGTAGTTTGTCTTTTCAAACTAACGGCCGCCTCCACAGCTATGCCTGACGATTATACTGTTATATGTGATTGACATTTGAAATTCGTACCGACAGCTTATCTCATATGGTGTCTCCCCAACAGTTATGTGTGGAGGATTAAGCCCCCCGAGTGATTATCAGAGATGTATGTGTGGAGGTCAACCCCCGTGTGACTATCCGAGTTGTACTTGTGGAGGAACCCCCGTGTGACTATCCGAGCTGTATTTGTGGAGGAACCCCCCGGTGACTATCCGAGCTGTATTTGTGGAGGAACCCCCCGGTGACTATCCGAGCTGTATTTGTGGAGGAACCCCCCACCCCGGTGACTATCCGAGCTGTATTTGTGGAGGAACCCCCCGGTGACTATCCGAGCTGTATTTGTGGAGGAACCCCCCGTGACTATCCGAGCTGTACTTGTGGAGGAACCCCCCCGGTGACTATCCGAGCTGTATTTGTGGAGGAACCCCCCGGTGACTATCCGAGCTGTACTTGTGGAGGAACCCCCGGGTGACTATCCGAGCTGTATTTGTGGAGGGATCCCCCGGGTGACTATCCGAGCTGTATTTGTAGAAGCTTAAATCCCAAGGGTGACTATCCTAGCTGTATTTGTAGAAGCTTAAATCCCAAGGGTGACTATCCTAGCTGTATTTGTAGAAGCTTAAATCCCAAGGATGACTATCCTAGCTGTATTTGTAGAAGCTTAAATCCCAAGGGTGACTATCCTAGCTGTATTTGTAGAAGCTTAAATCCCCCGGGTGACTATCCTAGCGGTATTTGTAGAAGCTTAAATCCCCCGGGTGACTATCCGAGCGGTATTTGTAGAAGCTTAAATCCCCCGGGTGACTATCCGAGCTGTATTTGTAGAAGCTTAAATCCCAAGGGTGACTATCCTAGCTGTATTTGTAGAAGCTTAAATCCCAAGGGTGACTATCCGAGCTGTATTTGTAGAAGCTTAAATCCCAAGGGTGACTATCCGAGCTGTATGTGTAGAAGCTTAAATCCCAAGGGTGACTATCCTAGCTGTATTTGTAGAAGCTTAAATCCCAAGGGTGACTATCCGAGCTGTATTTGTAGAAGCTTAAATCCCAAGGGTGACTATCCTAGCTGTATTTGTAGAAGCTTAAATCCCAAGGGTGACTATCCGAGCTGTATTTGTAGAAGCTTAAATCCCAAGGGTGATTATCCTAGCTGTATTTGTAGAAGCTTAAATCCCAAGGGTGACTATCCTAGCGGTATTTGTAGAAGCTTAAATCCCCCGGGTGACTATCCGAGCTGTATTTGTAGAAGCTTAAATCCCAAGGGTGACTTTCCTAGCGGTATTTCAGTCTGGGACGGGCACCGGATTAATACTACCGATATTCGGCGAGCAACGTCGCGTAGCAATTACCAATACGACCACTCTATCATAACGTCAATTGTACGATGAGTCTAAAAGAAACACGAGCAAAAGAGCTTTACAAATGATAAATGTCCATAAGATTAACCTAGGTCAAGTGAGATGTTTCCGGTTGTATACGTTCGATTAACAATAAAACTAAGACGTAGCCATTAATTTTCCGTTGTATCTGCAACTGCCAAGAAATCTCACTCGCAGATCATTCGAATAAGAAAGCAATTATAGACTAGACACCTTATAGCGACACAGATAATGTCAACATGTGCCAGAACTCGTGCACTGTTGTCTGTCACGCGTATTTCAATACTGTCCCAAACATTGGGGAAAAGCATAAACATTTCCAAAGAGGGTATGTATATTTTATATGATACGAGTATGTTGATTACCAATGGTGGGTGTGGCTATGCTACTATCAACATGTTGCATTCACGCGTACTTCAATACTGTTCCAAACATTGGGGGGAAAGCCTAAACATTTCCAAAGAGGTTATGTATATTTTATATGATACGAGTATGTTGATTACCAATGGTGGGTGTGGCTATGCTACTATCAACATGTTGCATTCACGCGTACTTCAATACTGTCCCAAACATTGGGGAAAAGCATAAACATTTCCAAAGAGGGTATGTATATTTTATATGATACGAGTATGTTGATTACCAATGGTGGGTGTGGCTATGCTACTATCAACATGTTGCATTCACGCGTACTTCAATACTGTCCCAAACATTGGGGAAAAGCATAAACATTTCCAAAGAGGGTATGTATATTTTATATTATACGAGTATGTTGATTACCAATGGTGGGTGTGGCTATGCTACTATCAACATGTTGCATTCACGCGTACTTCAATACTGTTCCAAACATTGGGGGGAAAGCCTAAACATTTCCAAAGAGGTTATGTATATTTTATATGATACGATTCTGTTGATTACCAATGGTGGGTGGGGCTATGCTACTATCAACATGTTGCATCGGCATCACGCAAGCTACATGTTATAACTAAGAGGATATTTGTGGAAGTCGTGATAGCGCAGTGGATGCGCGTTCGCTTCAGGTGCGAAAGGTCGGGAGTTCGAGCCCCACTGGAGCCGTTACGATTGTGCCCTTAGGCACGGCATTTAAATTCCACGTTGCCTCTTCTCTCTCTCTCGTGGCGATGGATTCCATCAGGAATGAGGTCTCGAGAGTGATTTATATAAGTTGAAATAACTTGTTTCGCAATCGAGCTAAAATAAATTTGTATAAACTGTTTGTTTGTTTCGGGGAATGATTGAATTATATTTTACCGAATGAACATTGAAAGCATTATTATGCTAATAGCTATTCTTATAAAGGACGTTCAAACTAACCTAAATGGTTGTGTGGTTGTGCAGGCTCCCGACAGGGGCAGTTAAAATGAATTAAATTTGATAACAAATATTATATTAGCCAACATCATTGGAAAGCATCAAAGAAAATGGAGAATTGTGTTTTAACGCCACTCGTGGAAATATAAATGTCGGCGATCACTCGATGAAATACAATCCTTGTCGGCGATCACTCGATGAAATAAAATCCTTGTCGGTGATCACTCGATGAAATAAAATCTTATCTTGCACTATTTAGACTAATAAACATCACTATTCTCTATGTGTTAGGATGAACACGATGCAACCGTTAGCCAAATGACGAAATACCATAAATGACGTCATGACATAAGCAAACAAAGAAACATAAAAGCAAACAAACAATCCTTTGTTTGAAAGCTTAGAAAACAATGTTTAGACTCCATGTATTATAAATTTATAATAGACCAAACATATATTATTTATTTTAATGAAAGATATAACTATACCTAGTTATAGAAACTTATCAAAATCACATTTATTTTTGAAAACTATAAAAACAGAGTTGGCAGTTTCTTACGGAGGTTGGTGCACCCAAGTACTGGTTAACCGCTGGAGCCTGCCCAGGAAAGGTATTGTTAGGTAAACTGCCCGCCGGCGATATAGCCCAAAATGGTGCTGATGCAGGCGTAAAACCCGAAATATAAATATAATAAAAACAGATTCCTTTCCCGATGGGAAAATAACTTAAACGGCATGTAGTTGTGTTCTTTTATTTGACACACGTATTAGCGTGTAACCATGAACTGTAACAATTATTATTGTATTGTATTGTTTATTGACAAATCTTAAATGCCCAACTCTTCGTCATTTCGAATGTATTAATATCATTTTATTTAAACTTTATTTATTTTACAACGATTGCGAAGCACGTTTTAACAACTTATATTAATCACTCTAGTTGGCGCGGATGAAAGCGTTAATGTGGCCATTCGTGTGGGAGGAAACCGGAGTACCCGGAGAAAACCCACCTGTCCGATCTGAATAGCATTGACCAATGAAACGTAAGACAAGTATTATTGTTGGTGATCTCTTGAAGTATTCTGTAAACGAAATAGTTCAGTGCGTTATTACTAGTAGTATATTCTTTATTATTTATAACCTCGAACAATCATAATTATGTTAATGAGTGTGTGTATGTGTTTTACGTTTATTTATCGTCGCTACCGGTTGCCCATATGAGCGACGCCTCCTGAAGAGATTAGTCATTTTTAGATTGTTGGATGATAGTGCAGTGATACAGACAGAGACCCATTCCAGAGTCTCCTCTGGTTCTTTTACGTGCACGGTGTATAGCACCGACACGAGACCTCGGTTTAAAGTCCCATCTGAAAGACTAAATATGTTGATGAATGTTTTTATTCTTCAATGTATGTCTGTATGTATGTGAAATGAGCGAATATAAGGTCTTTGACTTGACGTCGAGTCTATCTTACCAATTCTGTTTGTATGTTTCACAAGACGCGGATTGTTTTATTTGTTTGACCTAACATTTAGCGATCTATTTGAAAATGTCATTCTTTTCCCCAATACAACGCCAACTCATTGACATCCTTTCTATTCTGAATCGTATAATGGAAGTGTACATTATTATCTTTAATCTGTGTTTTAAGTATGAAAGATCAAAGAGAAAGCTGATGGTATATCAAATAATAATTAAATGCTCATCAAAACTGGTTAATATTTTTTCCAGCAATGTCTATCGACTCTAGAAAAGATCAAGTAACTTTCCCAAGAAACTAGTCATTAGATGGTAGCTACATAGGCTAACGCCAGTTACAATATTTTTATACAAAGAAAGCTCGGGTCATCATCGTATTTTCCCAGCATTGTAGCGCCGACTAAAGAAACATTTCCCAATAATTAACGTTAAAAAAAAATCAGTCCGATTGTTTTCCCCTTTAATCACCGTCGAATTGGAAATGTTAGAATAATACTGAAAACAATGTGAAGCTCGCACTTCAAATAAAGCAGTTATGTGAATTTGAAAACGTGAAAATGAATTCAAAATGGCTGCCATTCTGAATAGTTGAGGGTAGTTATGACGTCACAGCTACAATACTATTATTTAAATAATGTTTACATTAAACAATACTTATATATGTAGCTACATAAACAGCTATTAGGGCCTACATGTAATAGACATTTTAAATTAAATATGTTTGTTTAGAGGAGTATAATTGGATTTCCTTGATGGAAACCAAGATGGACTCCTTCAGAATGTTCTAGTTGAGATCATAACTAACCTCCTTTTTTAATTTAAGTTTATTTAACGTCGCTACCGGTTTCCCATTTGAGCGACGGGCAGTTTACCTAACAACACCTTTCCTGGGCAGGCTACAGCGGTTAACCAGTACTTGGTGCACCAACCTCCGTAAGAAACTGCCAACTTTTTCATATATAAATGAGACACGGTCTGAATGGGGCTCGAACCCTTGACCATCGGATATGATAGGTTACAAGTCAGCAACCGTAACACTAACCTCCTATAACTTGTTTATAGGTATGTAGTACATGCTTCAACATTCGTTATTGTTTAAGATTAACATGTATCATGCTGAATGTTTACCGTTAATAAGCCATTGCACTCTCCGGTATACCTCGAAACACAATAGACACGGGGAATCATGCTCGTAATATGCGACACTGTGTGTTTAGCGTTGTTGTTTCTGTTGTTTCTGTTGTTTTTCGAATGCGGTCTACTCGTTTGGACACCATTATGCTTGACATGCAAGGTGGTTGTGCTAATTATTCGTATCCTCTGGATTCGAGGGCTCTAGCGTGTCTATTACATAGTATCGGTATGCACGTGCATGAGATAAATGATATGTTAACAAGATGGCGATATGGATGAATAGGCATTAACATGTCACACCCTCTAATCAACAACACCCTTTATTATCATTTCGGAATATTAATATGTTACGGTGCTCGTCTGGCACCCATTGGCGGGTAGTTAATGTCGTTCACTTCAAATTACTTGCCCCTCACACCACTGTGGTTCACTTCAAATCACTTGCCCCTCACATCGCTGTCGTTCACTTCAAATCACTTGCCATCACACCGCTGTCGTTAACTTTAAAAATAACTTGCCCCTCACACCGCTGTCGTTCACTTAAAATCATTTGCCCCTTACACAGCTGTCGTTCAATTAAAATAACTTGCGCCTCACGCCGCTGTAGTTCACTTAAAATCACTTGCCCCTCACACCGCTGTCGTTCACTTCAAATCACTTGCCCCTCACACCGCTGTCGTTAACTTAAAAATCACTTGCCCCTCACACCGCTGTCGTTCACTTCAAATCACTTGCCCCTCACACCGCTGTCGTTCACTTCAAATCACCTGCCCCTCACACCGCTGTCGTTCACTTCAAATCACTTGCCCCTCACACCGCTGTAGTTCACTTCAAATCACCTGCCCCTCACACCGCTGTCGTTCACTTCAAATCACTTGTCCCTCACACCGCTGTCGCTCACTTCAAATCACCTGCCCCTCACACCGCTGTCGTTCACTTCAAATCACTTGCCCCTCACACCGCTGTCGTTCACTTCAAATCACTTGCCCTCACACCGCTGTAGGTTCGAATGCTACTGGTGTTTTCGAGTTAGCTAACCAGCTGGCTAGTGGATGGTCGGTGGTTTTACCTGGACGTTGGCAGCCATATGACGTAAGCTATTGGTGAGACTTTATAGCCCAAATCTAACGAGTATTTGTTCTCCTCGAGTATTTAAGGATCAGGACATATGGGAGTTTCACGCTGGACTCGTAATCGAGGGATCGCAGGTTCGATCCCCCGTCTGACCCTAATAACAGTCTTTCAGATGGGACTTTAAACCGAGGTCTCGTTTCGGTGCAGTACACCATGCACGTACAAGAACCAGAGCAGACTCTGGAATGGGTCTCTGTCTGTATCATTGCACTATCCTCCAAAAATCTAAAATGACTAACCTCTTCAGGAGGCGTCGCTCATATGGGCAACCGGTAGCGACGATAACTAAACGTAAAACACACAAGGGGGGTTTCACATCTATGGAACTAATAACATACATAGATGCTCTACCGGCATGGCAACAAATGCTTCAATGCACGTTGCAATGATAGCAGTAATAATGCACTTCTCTACGTTCCGTGGTTAGCGTACGACTTCCATGTGTGTATCACTACACCGGAACTTCCAACTAACCATTACCGTGTTGTTAATTTATACAAATTTATTTTAGCTCGATTGCGAAACAAGTTCTTTCAACTTAAATTAATCACTCTCGAGACCTCATTCCTGATGGAATCCATCGCCACGAGGGAGAGAGAAGAGGCAACGTGGAATTTAAATGTCTTGCCTAAGGGCACAATCGTAACGGCTCCAGCAGGGCTCGAACTCCGGACCTTTCGCACATGAAGCGAACGCGCATCCACTGCGCTATCACGACTTCCGTGTTGTTAACGTCATTGACTTCAAATCACCTGCTCCTCACCGCTGTAGGTTTGAATCCCGCTTGGGTGCCGAATTCGTTCTTGTTAGGAAGCTATCCTGCTGACTTGCGGATGATCGGTGGTTCTACCCGGTTCTTTGCTATGCCTGAACTATGGCTCGAAGGGGTACCAGGTGCCTTATTTCCATAGGATCTAAGCGATTGATTTAATCATCAAAAATCAACCACAATCAACTGATGTAAAATTCAAGATGGCCGGAATTACCTGGTTTTATATTTTAACATAAGTTTATGAACAGAAGTTACAATGTGTAAATATCCAGTCTGGACATTCACCTATGTCTACAATGTATAACTTTCCTGTGTGTACATTGACCTATGTCTACAATGTATAACTTTCCTGTGTGTACATTGACGTATGTCTACAATGTATAACTTTCCTGTCTGGACATTGACGTATGTCTACAATGTATAACTTTCCTGTCTGGACATTGACGTATGTCTACAATGTATAACTTTCCTGTCTTGACATTGACGTATGTCTACAATGTATAACTTTCCTGTGTGTACATTGACCTATGTCTACAATGTATAACTTTCCTGTGTGTACATTGACGTATGTCTACAATGTATAACTTTCCTGTCTGGACATTGACGTATGTCTACAATGTATAACTTTCCTGTCTGGACATTGACGTATGTCTACAATGTATAACTTTCCTGTCTTGACATTGACGTATGTCTACAATGTATAACTTTCCTGTGTGTACATTGACCTATGTCTACAATGTATAACTTTCCTGTGTGTACATTGACGTATGTCTACAATGTATAACTTTCCTGTCTGGACATTGACGTATGTCTATAATGTATAACTTTCCTGTCTGGACATTGACGTATGTCTACAATGTATAACTTTCCTGTCTTGACATTGACGTATGTCTACAATGTATAACTTTCCTGTGTGTACATTGACGTATGTTAGGACATTGAAGTATGCGATCTGTCGTGCAGAAAATCAAATGTACCCGCTGCATGAATGCATCAAGTTGGAAACTCAACACAACAATGACAAACCCGATCAATATTCTCCAAAGTAGGTATACATGTATACAATTGCGAATAGTATAGGGTGCGTGCGGCCGTTTTTCTAATGTTGCTAAAAACGTGTGGTTCTAGCCAGTTTTACCATGATTCTATGTTTTTGGAGTTATATGTTGTGTGTTACATCATAATGAATGCAATAAAATATGATTAAACTAAATTACATTTTCCGCTTCCGAAAATCTAAATACTGAAATTTAAGCAGAAGTGAAAAGTTAATATTCGCATCATTTCCCATAGGAGGCATATTTTCCCGGAAAACGTCACAAATATTAACACTGTAGACATTGTGTGACAGTACATATGTTTCACCAACCACATTATGGTGCCCGTACTAATGTTTGGCAACAGCAAGAACAATGGCCATAAACGAAAACCCTACAAACGTGCAGGAGATTTTCTTCACGTCTTTGTTGCCATCTAATTCCTTGAAGAGTATATTGAAGAAAACAATATAGAAAATAGTTCCGGTTGCCAGACTTTGCAAAATGGCATTAGGCACGTCAACATTATTGTATAATTGGGCGCCGGTTGATATGGCCACACCGATTACTATTCCAACTGCACAAATGATAGAAAAGGCGCTAACTGTGAACACAATAGTTGATGGGTTTTCATAATTTCTGGCATACTGCAAACTCAGACCGAACGATAATATCCCCCTGTGTATACCAATAGCTACACACATCACCCACACATCGCTTTCTTGCGCTTGCAATCCCAGTGCCATACCCTCGAATACTCCATGGAACGAAAGCGCTGTTAACAATAGCACCGAGCGAACCTGTCCGCGTCCTTCCTCCGCTCTACTTATCTCTGTTACCACCGTTTTAACTTCCAGGTCTGGTAAAGGAGCGGGTACAATCTCCATATCAAACCGGTTATCATGTGATGCGTTAGAGTGATTCATCACAGAATGATTCATAGTTATGTTATTTGGATTATTTGGATTGATATGGTTCACGTTTTCTTCAAGAGTAACACTTTGAGTCTGATCTGTAGTCTGTCTCTCCTCGTCGTCGCTGGTACCATGATATGAATAAGCTGACTTTAAACTTTTACATTCCGCTAGTTCACATCCGTCTAGGTCAGGGTCATCCATTGCCGGATAATACTCGTGATCAAAGCTATAGCTATCGGGATCGTACGACGGGAAACATGTGTCATCTTGTATGCGGTAATACATATACCGTATCGCATGTTCGCAGAACACAACCGCGAAAAATCCAGCCATTGTTAATAACTCCGCTACAGGATATTGTGACCTTGACCCTAGCTGGTTCAAAAGTGTATCTACATTCTTTCTTGTTTCCGGTATCAAATGTAAAAAACATGTCCCGAGGAAAACACCACCAGAAAAGCACTTAGCACCACAAAGCATGTCATCAAACACTCGTTTTCTTCGTAACATTGTCCGACCAAAGTGTTTGACCAGACGACACGGTAAAAGGCCAATCAGCACCGTGATGCTTGTTAAAATGACGAGCGAAAGAACCTTGGCAACAACCACATCCATGTCTACTTTCGAGTCTGGTTTCTCTGACATTTGATAGCTGTGTTTTAGCTCTGTTTCAGAACGATTTAGAGGTATATGCCAAGGTATGGTCTTTCGTCAGACCCCATCCGTTCATTTGAACTATGGTTAATAAATTACATTAAGGAAAACAGTAACACTGAACATCCACCTGCCTACCAATATTTTAGAATAGAGCTTATAGCTAAGAATATTATATTGCTAGCACTCACAAAGGCGTTTTCTCGTATACACGATATATTAGAGAAATCTGAACCTCCATAGAATATTATTATTTTGTCTTGGAATGAAATGTATTATCATACTCTTTAGAAAGCATGTATTTATATACTATTATTGTCCTGTTCTACCCTCGGAGAACAATAGGATATTCGACCTTCTGTAGACTGTATTCACTTCTGTTTCGTTTAGATGGTATTATACAAAAACCAACATGGGAAAGCTCTCGTCTACTGACGGCTGCTGTTCATTTCCAATGTCAGTCTTAACAATAGGGACATCACCCTGAAAAAAGATAATCGAATGGTACAGTATGATTATTACGGACTATATCATATTACCTAGATATTATGCGGACAGTGTATCGTTTTAAATGAGAATCCTGTTCCTAACAGGTGGGCTCTACATACTAGAACAACAGAGTGTATTACATTACCTCCTGCGTTCACTTCAGATAAGTGTCATTGTTTCATTACGAGTCTGAATGGACAAAAGGACACTCTATTAATAAGATTAGTGTCGTCGCTACCTGACGACCAGTCACGTTCTATAGCGAGCTGTATCAGTATGTATGGGGATGTTAAGCAAATTAACAACCTCCGTTGGGTAATGTGCCAGTAATCAAGGGTTTGCGATATCGATCTGCCGACAGAACCACGGTCGTTGTGTCATTAGACAAGACACGTATTGCTCAGGCCGTGTCTCATTTATATGAAAAAGTTGGCAGTTTCTTATGGAGGTTGATGCACCCAAGTACTGGTTAACTGCTGGAGCTTGCCCAGGAAATGTGTTGTTAGGTAAACTGCCCGCCGGCGATATAGCCCAAAATGGTGCTGATGCAGGCGAAAAACCCGAAATATAATAATAATAATATAATAATAATAACAAGACACGTAAATCCACATTGCCTCTTCTGTCTCCATCATGACCTTGGATTACATTAGGAATGAGGTCTCGAGAGCGATTTGTCTACGGTTGTGTGAATATGAATAATAATATCATATATTGGTCGCCATTTAATATAGCAATACATACTTCCGACAGCCTGCGGGAAAACACTGATAATATCTTATATTGGTCGCCATTTAATATAACAATACATACTTCCGTCAGCCTGCGGGAAAACACTGATACTATCTTATATTGGTCGCCATTTAATATAGCAATACATACTTCCGACAGCCTGCGGGAAAACACTGATACTATCTTATATTGGTCGCCATTTAATATAGCACTACATACTTCCGACAGCCTGCGGGAAAACACTGATAATATCTTATATTGGTCGCCATTTAATATAACAATACATACTTCCGACAGCCTGCGGGAAAACACTGATAATATCTTATATTGGTCGCCATTTAATATAGCAATACATACTTCCGACAGCCTGCGGGAAAACAATGATACTATCTTATATTGGTCGCCATTTAATATAGCAATACATACTTCCGACAGCCTGCGGGAAAACACTGATAATATCTTATATTGGTCGCCATTTAATATAGCAATACATACTTCCGACAGCCTGCGGGAAAACACTGATAATATCTTATATTGGTCGCCATTTAATATAGCAATACATACTTCCGACAGCCTGCGGGAAAACACTGATAATATCTTATATTGGTCGCCATTTAATATAGCAATACATACTTCCGACAGCCTGCGGGAAAACACTGATAATATCTTATATTGGTCGCCATTTAATATAGCAATACATACTTCCGACAGCCTGCGGGAAAACAATGATACTATCTTATATTGGTCGCCATTTAATATAGCAATACATACTTCCGACAGCCTGCGGGAAAACACTGATAATATCTTATATTGGTCGCCATTTAATATAGCAATACATACTTCCGACAGCCTGCGGGAAAACACTGATAATATCTTATATTGGTCGCCATTTAATATAGCAATACATACTTCCGACAGCCTGCGGGAAAACACTGATAATATCTTATATTGGTCGCCATTTAATATAGCAATACATACTTCCGACAGCCTGCGGGAAAACACTGATAATATCTTATATTGGTCGCCATTTAATATGGCAATACATACTTCCGACAGCCTGCGGGAAAACACTGATAATATCTTATATTGGTCGCCATTTAATATAGCAATACATACTTCCAACAGCCTGCGGGAAAACACTGATACTATCTTATATTGGTCGCCATTTAATATAGCAATACATACTTCCGACAGCCTGCGGGAAAACACTGATAATATCTTATATTGGTCGCCATTTAATATAGCAATACATACTTCCGACAGCCTGCGGGAAAACACTGATACTATCTTATATTGGTCGCCATTTAATATGGCAAGTTTTAGAAACGGCAAGTTCGTGGTTGACCTTGTAATTATGTAGCTGCATGAACATATAAGTTATTTTTTGTCTTTTATTATAAAATCTGGTATCATTTTAAAAGTATTGAAATACACATTTTAGATATCAATTTAGGAAATAATATTTATCTTGCCGTTTTTCGGCGAATAAACCGCAGGTTGGAGTTTGATACATATGCATTAACCATGCAGGCCGTAGGCCTATGTTGTTTATTCCTACGCACCAGAACTCCACATCGTGTTTTATTCGCCGATAAAACAACAGCAAGACATGTATTATTTCCATTCATACATGACCCAATAATGTTATACACGAATAACTATGTATGTTATTTGGTATCCTTGTATGTTATTTGGTATCCTTGTATGTTATTTGGTATCCTTGTATGTTATTTGGTATCCTTGTATGTTATTTGGTATCCTTGTATGTTATTTGGTATCCTTGTATGTTATTTGGTATCCTTGTATGTTATTTGGTATCCTTGTATGTGATTTGGTATCCTTGTATGTTATTTGGTATCCTTGTATGTTATTTGGTATCCTTGTATGTGATTTGGTATCCTTGTATGTTATTTGGTATCCTTGTATGTTATTTGGTATCCTTGTATGTTATTTGGTATCCTTGTATGTTATTTGGTATCCTTGTATGTTATTTGGTATCCTTGTATGTTATTTGGTATCCTTGTATGTTATTTGGTATCCTTGTATGTGATTTGGTATCCTTGTATGTTATTTGGTATCCTTGTATGTTATTTGGTATCCTTGTATGTTATTTGGTATCCTTGTATGTTATTTGGTATCCTTGTATGTTATTTGGTATCCTTGTATGTGATTTGGTATCCTTGTATGTTATTTGGTATCCTTGTATGTTATTTGGTATCCTTGTATGTGATTTGGTATCCTTGTATGTGATTTGGTATCCTTGTATGTGATTTGGTATCCTTGTATGTTATTTGGTATCCTTGTATGTGATTTGGTATCCTTGTATGTGATTTGGTATCCTTGTATGTTATTTGGTATCCTTGTATGTGATTTGGTATCCTTGTATGTTATTTGGTATCCTTGTATGTGATTTGGTATCCTTGTATGTTATTTGGTATCCTTGTATGTTATTTGGTATCCTTGTATGTTATTTGGTATCCTTGTATGTTATTTGGTATCCTTGTATGTTATTTGGTATCCTTGTATGTTATTTGGTATCCTTGTATGTTATTTGGTATCCTTGTATGTTATTTGGTATCCTTGTATGTGATTTGGTATCCTTGTATGTTATTTGGTATCCTTGTATGTGATTTGGTATCCTTGTATGTTATTTGGTATCCTTGTATGTGATTTGGTATCCTTGTATGTTATTTGGTATCCTTGTATGTGATTTGGTATCCTTGTAT
>CM026399.1:36940729-36993655 GCA_014843695.1 Archivesica marissinica
ATATTGGTCGCCATTTAATATAGCAATACATACTTCCGACAGCCTGCGGGAAAACACTGATAATATCTTATATTGGTCGCCATTTAATATAGCAATACATACTTCCGACAGCCTGCGGGAAAACACTGATAATATCTTATATTGGTCGCCATTTAATATGGCAATACATACTTCCGACAGCCTGCGGGAAAACACTGATAATATCTTATATTGGTCGCCATTTAATATAGCAATACATACTTCCAACAGCCTGCGGGAAAACACTGATACTATCTTATATTGGTCGCCATTTAATATAGCAATACATACTTCCGACAGCCTGCGGGAAAACACTGATAATATCTTATATTGGTCGCCATTTAATATAGCAATACATACTTCCGACAGCCTGCGGGAAAACACTGATACTATCTTATATTGGTCGCCATTTAATATGGCAAGTTTTAGAAACGGCAAGTTCGTGGTTGACCTTGTAATTATGTAGCTGCATGAACATATAAGTTATTTTTTGTCTTTTATTATAAAATCTGGTATCATTTTAAAAGTATTGAAATACACATTTTAGATATCAATTTAGGAAATAATATTTATCTTGCCGTTTTTCGGCGAATAAACCGCAGGTTGGAGTTTGATACATATGCATTAACCATGCAGGCCGTAGGCCTATGTTGTTTATTCCTACGCACCAGAACTCCACATCGTGTTTTATTCGCCGATAAAACAACAGCAAGACATGTATTATTTCCATTCATACATGACCCAATAATGTTATACACGAATAACTATGTATGTTATTTGGTATCCTTGTATGTTATTTGGTATCCTTGTATGTTATTTGGTATCCTTGTATGTTATTTGGTATCCTTGTATGTTATTTGGTATCCTTGTATGTTATTTGGTATCCTTGTATGTTATTTGGTATCCTTGTATGTGATTTGGTATCCTTGTATGTTATTTGGTATCCTTGTATGTTATTTGGTATCCTTGTATGTTATTTGGTATCCTTGTATGTTATTTGGTATCCTTGTATGTGATTTGGTATCCTTGTATGTTATTTGGTATCCTTGTATGTTATTTGGTATCCTTGTATGTGATTTGGTATCCTTGTATGTTATTTGGTATCCTTGTATGTTATTTGGTATCCTTGTATGTTATTTGGTATCCTTGTATGTTATTGGTTTTGTGTTTGGTATCCTTGTATGTTATTTGGTATCCTTGTATGTTATTTGGTATCCTTGTATGTTATTTGGTATCCTTGTATGTTATTTGGTATCCTTGTATGTTATTTGGTATCCTTGTATGTTATTTGGTATCCTTGTATGTTATTTGGTATCCTTGTATGTTATTTGGTATCCTTGTATGTTATTTGGTATCCTTGTATGTTATTTGGTATCCTTGTATGTTATTTGGTATCCTTGTATGTTATTTGGTATCCTTGTATGTGATTTGGTATCCTTGTATGTTATTTGGTATCCTTGTATGTTATTTGGTATCCTTGTATGTGATTTGGTATCCTTGTATGTGATTTGGTATCCTTGTATGTGATTTGGTATCCTTGTATGTTATTTGGTATCCTTGTATGTGATTTGGTATCCTTGTATGTGATTTGGTATCCTTGTATGTTATTTGGTATCCTTGTATGTGATTTGGTATCCTTGTATGTTATTTGGTATCCTTGTATGTGATTTGGTATCCTTGTATGTTATTTGGTATCCTTGTATGTTATTTGGTATCCTTGTATGTTATTTGGTATCCTTGTATGTTATTTGGTATCCTTGTATGTTATTTGGTATCCTTGTATGTTATTTGGTATCCTTGTATGTTATTTGGTATCCTTGTATGTTATTTGGTATCCTTGTATGTGATTTGGTATCCTTGTATGTTATTTGGTATCCTTGTATGTGATTTGGTATCCTTGTATGTTATTTGGTATCCTTGTATGTGATTTGGTATCCTTGTATGTTATTTGGTATCCTTGTATGTTATTTGGTATCCTTGTATGTGATTTGGTATCCTTGTATGTTATTTGGTATCCTTGTATGTGATTTGGTATCCTTGTATGTTATTTGGTATCCTTGTATGTGATTTGGTATCCTTTTGTTATTTGGTATCCTTGTTGATTGTATGTGATTTGGTATCCTTGTATGTGATTTGGTATCCTTGTATGTGATTTGGTATCCTTGTATGTTATTTGGTATCCTTGTATGTGATTTGGTATCCTTGTATGTTATTTGGTATCCTTGTATGTGATTTGGTATCCTTGTATGTGATTTGGTATCCTTGTATGTGATTTGGTATCCTTGTATGTTATTTGGTATCCTTGTATGTGATTTGGTATCCTTGTATGTGATTTGGTATCCTTGTATGTGATTTGGTATCCTTGTATGTGATTTGGTATCCTTGTATGTTATTTGGTATCCTTGTATGTTATTTGGTATCCTTGTATGTGATTTGGTATCCTTGTATGTTATTTGGTATCCTTGTATGTGATTTGGTATCCTTGTATGTGATTTGGTATCCTTGTATGTGATTTGGTATCCTTGTATGTGATTTGGTATCCTTGTATGTGATTTGGTATCCTTGTATGTGATTTGGCTGATGGCTTTACAAGATACCTCACTTTAAAATACCTTCTGTACTCCAATGGCATTGAACATCTAAAAACTGATTATCACGTCAGCAACGTAATTACGTGTAAAATTACAAATAATATACCTGTGGGAAAACACTGATAATTTCTTATATTGGTCGCCATTTTAAATGGCAAGTTTTAGAAACGGCAATTTAATGATATATTAATATTATATTATAATTCTTAAACTGCATGAACATAGATGTTATTTTTTTGTTTGTTATTATAAAATCTTGTATCATTTTAAAGGTATTACAAACCAGTATTTTTTAATAACTATTTTTCGCAAATGCTTGTAACATGGACTACTCAGAATACAATGGTATTCATCTTCCAAATCTCTCGATTTACAGCATCAGCAATAACGTTCGTATTGTGGTATTCTATTTTGGCCATATATCCCTGTATGAATTCTTAATGAATGAGCTAAAAGTCTTAGTCTAGATATTAAGTATAGTAAATTATATGGAATAATATCACGATATGATTCGTATTCGAATCGCAATTTACAACTATTATACAATCCAAACACACCACTTGTGTCTTTACTAACAAACCACCCTTGTACATGTATAACGCAATTAATATTCCGTTTAGTCAATGTACGCCTATAAGTCTGCTAATCTAATAACCGAGCTATCGTTTTGAAGTCGAATGAAATCTTATTCATTGGTAGTATGGTGTTCTGCGCTATAATACTGCATATGAGGACATACACGGGGAATGGGTAATATGATAAGTCAATACAATTATATTTATCAAATAAATCTGCCGATTGTTCCAGTACAGACATTGTTTGTGAATTTAGCTGCTAATAAAAACAAACACTCATCGTAAAAGCACATGTTTTGCTGAAAATAATAACGTTAAAGCAAATGAACGTTTTAATGTATTATGTACGATGAAACTAAACTGGTTTTCTAGAAAATATATATTATTCATCAGGACATAATTTAAATGTTCAGTCGGTCTCTCACTGATTCTCAGTTAGATTGTCATATGTTATTTACGAAGGGAAACTGTAATTATAGGTTTTAAGCCTACTGTATGGTCCCGTCAATTTTCAATAACATTGACCTAAACAATAGCAGCCAGTTCGTCTGATTATGGTCTCCCGACCAATGCAAAGCATCTCATTCGAGAATAGCCATTTTTAACTTGTTTTCTTTTTCTCTTAGGGGATTAAAATCATATGTCGACTTTCCAGCTATTATTGGTGGTGGAAGACTCCGGGTGACCCTCCGGCATGGACGGGTACCCGGGAAGAACCACAAACCTTCAACAAGCCGGATGGCTTCTAGTGGAGTCCAACCTGTGGTTAGTGGGAAGTGAATTCAAGCCATCAACCCCCTACCCGCAGTGTTTACTGTTACGTCGCAATCGCCTAAAGGTTATTATCAACCCATTGTCTTTTGATTCAATTTACATTTCATTTGGTGCACATTCAGGTTTGTGCCTACCCTTTGTTTTATGCCAGCTACATCGCATTTGTATAATGCCATTGGACATTAACCCTTCGGCTTTGAGTGTAAGCCTAGACAGAGGGTGCTTGGGAGGTACGTGTTTGGTTTAAGCATATTTATTCCACTATACACACTCAGAAAACAATACATGTACATGTACACACAATCAAAGAAGTAAGTATATAGGAAAGGATTAAAACGGAAGCAGAGCTTTTATAGTTTCTCTCCTTAAAGGTATATGTTTGGTTTAAACATATATAGTCCACTATACACACTCAGAAAACTGTACATGTACACAAAATCAAAGAAGTAAGTATATAGGAAAGGATTAAAACGGAAGCAGAGCTTTTATAGTTTCTCTCCTTAAAGGTATATGTTTGGTTTAAACATATATATTCCACTATACACACTCAGAAAACAGTACATGTATACACAATCAAAGAAATAAGTATATAGGAAAGGATTAAAACGGAAGAAGATCTTACATAGTTTCTCTCCTTAAAGGTATATATTTGAATGTCGCTGGGGTATCGAATTGTTTACCTATGTTTACCTGTGTGTCCGTCCGTCCCTGCAACACTACTCGGAGTTGCACTATGGGTAATCCTCCACCACTACTAAGTAATACATGGGTATTCCTCCACCACTACTAAGTAATACCTGGAGAGTCGGCATGGCACCTAAACTAGTTAGCGCGCTCGCTTCTCACCAATGCAACCCGGGTTCGAGTCTCATTTATATGAAAAAGTTGGCAGTTTCTTACGGAGGTTGGTGCACCCAAGTACTGGTTAACCGCTTGAGCCTGCCCAGGAAAGGTGTTGTTAGGTAAACTGCCCGCCGGCGATATAGCCCAAAATGGTGCTGATGCAGGCGTAAAACCCGAAATATAACATAACATAACATAAACCCGGGTTCGATCCTCGGACCGAGAAGTATGCGAGATGGTACGGTGGTCACCAGATCGGACAGGTGGGTTTTCTCCGGGTACTCCGGTTTCCTCCCACACGAATGACCACAGTTGCGCTTTCATTCGCGCCAACGAGAGTGATTAATATAAGTTGTTAGAACTTGCTTCGCAATCGTTGTAAAATAAATAAAGTTTAAGCTTTTTAAACTAGCTGTACGGTTTTAAACACACAACGCGTACAAACAGCGGACTGGAATACGATGCTTAGTTTAAACGTATGTTCTTAGGAAAATAACATACAAGACTAAAGTGCTGTAAAAGAAAATATTTTAAATATTTTAATACGATGCTTGCATTGTAAAATAGTGTATTTCATAATGGCATCTATTGCAAATACAATTGCTCCCACACAAATAACCATATTTACGCTTTCATCCGCGCCAACGAGAGTGATTAATTATATACGTTGTTAAAGCTTGTTTCGCAATCGTTGTAAAATAAATAAAGTAAACTAAGTACAATTGGTGTTATTCGGGTGCGTCACATAAATGCATACCTCTATAAAATTCGTGCCTATATCTTTGCCGCCCAGTTTCTTTTATTTCTGGTGAATATGATTCGGAGTTGTCGAATAGCAATGTGTCGTTAGTCGGAGAATATTTTTTTATCGGGTACTTGCATGTAATATTTACTGTTTTACACGTGTATCGTACGTGTATTCTATAACGATGGACGTCCATGTTAATAACTTCACTTTATGTAAATACACTCAATGTAATCATTGCTTTAAGAAGGTATGAGGTCATGCTTGTCAGTTACTTTATCATAACAGAGGGCGCTACAAAACAGAACATTTTTATATTACAAAACATACAAAAAAATTGTAATATAGAAGATGGGCAGTATTTTCGCAAATGTACAGTCAAACCTGTCTTAAGCAGCCAAGCAAGGGAATCACAGAAAGTGGCTTCCTAGCACAGGTGGCTAATTAATAGTGGTCAAATGTATAATAAAACAACATATTGGGAATCTGGAAACTGGCTGCTTAATACAGGTTGACTGCTTTAATAGAGATGACCACTAACACAGGTTAGACTGTATTTGACACGAATAACATTGTTTGAATGTAATATAGACGCATTTAGAAGGCTCATAAAGCCTAGGCATTTCTTTGTGTACGTCGTGATCCGTTTTGTCATGGATACGCTCCTAATGAAATGAGTTGCTCTTATATCGATCAGTGTACGTCTGTAATGAAGTTCTGCTAATCTTATTACATACCGTGTAAGTCTAACGAAATGGTATTGAAGCTGTGTTGGTGTGCTTTCGTTTTGTTATGTAAATGTCTGCGATATAATAAACCTGAAGAGTAAATGTATTGAGTGTCAGTTTAGTCATCTAATAAAACATGCTTTTCACATTTGAGCACAATCAGTAAGTTCGAGGAAATTTTCAAAATTTTCTTTTCTAGGAACCATGCATTATTTATAGAGACGTGTATTAAATCTTCCCCTTGGGCTTTCATTTCAAGATTGAAACATGTAATTTAGCAAATTGTTTAAATACGGGCGTGCGTGAGAAAGGGTAATTCTATGTGATAAGCATACTGTACGGTTTCGTTTCTTTGCGTATTGTGTGTTTAAGACACTTGTCTCCCGATGTATGGTTTGTGTTTTTGGCCTAAGTAGTATCTCGGTAGACATAGCAACGTTGCCGGAAACAACATTGAAAACATGATCAAATACGGTATCAACATAGTCCCCTTTAGGAGTGCTTAATGATACAGTTTCCATGTCCCACGTGTAAACATGCTATTAAGCGAGTCTCTTCTTTACCACACGAACAGCAGCCATTAAACTACTTTTAAAGAAATTGACAGGCCCCCCGCTAGAGTAGTTCCAAATAATGCACCATTTTATTTCATTTTAACATGTATTCAATCTGACCTAAAAAGTAAAACTTTATTCTTCAAATTGAAGACAAATGAATCACATTGGCTGGTAACTCGTTTTCGTCCATGTTTGTTTGTTAGCACGCGGAGTGATACAATTAAGTCACGCGATTCGATATATTATATTACACGGGTGTAGTATCCGGAAATCCATAATGGCTATATTGATTCTGATGATGACAAGGTTGTTCATGTGATAAAATAGTATTTTGAATAGGATAGTGCTGGGTTCATTCCGATTTCTTCGAATCTACATTTCTCCGTAACATACTTATAATAATAATGAAATTGTTTGATTATCTATTACCTCCCTTGCCAGATAAATTCCGAAATATCCCGAAATGCATATCGATTTATTTTAGTTGGAATCCTTTGTTTTTACTGTTGCTCTCTGACCACTGTTGCGGTATGATTGATAAACAGTGATTTTTATCAAAATCATGTTAATGAATTGATAGTGGAGATATAGTAATTTAATAATTATACGATGAGAAAGTAAATGAAAATTGATAGCATGTTGTGCAAAATAAATAACAGATAAATAAAAACAGATGAAACCACTTTTGATAACCTATATATATAATAATACTTTTAGGGAATATTCAGATGCTCTAACTGACACCGATGTCTCTCTTTAACATGCGGGACTCATTGTTAGCATGTTTCATTATTATTGTAGGAATTAAAAACTGGCCATTTGCATGCAGTGCAATTTCGTCTTTTTGAACAAGATTAACTATGACTTAATGTTTATAATTATATCGGTGATTGAGATGCGTATATATCGGTGATTGAGATGCGTATATATCGGTGATTGAGGTGCGTATATATCGGTGATTGAGGTGCGTATATATTGGTGATTGTGGTGCGTATATATCGGTGATTGAGGTGCGTATATATCGGTGATTGAGGTGCGTATATATCGATGATTGAGATGTGTATATATCGATGATTGAGATGTGTATATATCGGTGATTGAGGTGTGTATATATCGGTGATTGGGATGTGTATATACCGGTTATTGAGATGTGTATATACCGGTTATTGAGATGTGTATATATCGGTGATTGAGGTGTGTATATACCGGTTATTGAGATGTGTATATATCGGTGATTGAGGTGCGTATATATCGGTGATTGAGGTGCGTATATATCGGTGATTGAGGTGCGTATATATCGGTGATTGTGATGTGTATATATCGATGATTGAGATGTGTATATATCGATGATTGAGATGTGTATATATCGGTGATTGAGGTGTGTATATATCGGTGATTGGGATGTGTATATACCGGTTATTGAGATGTGTATATACCGGTTATTGAGATGTGTATATATCGGTGATTGAGGTGTGTATATACCGGTTATTGAGATGTGTATATATCGGTGATTGAGGTGCGTATATATCGGTGATTGAGGTGCGTATATATCGGTGATTGAGGTGCGTATATATCGGTGATTGTGATGTGTATATATCGATGATTGAGATGTGTATATATCGATGATTGAGATGTGTATATATCGGTGATTGAGGTGTGTATATATCGGTTGTGTATATATCGGTTATTGAGATGTGTATATATCGGTTATTGAGATGTGTATATATCGGTGATTGAGGTGTGTATATATCGGTGATTGAGATGTGTATATATCGGTGATTGAGATGTGTATATATCGGTGATTGAGGTGTGTATATATCGGTGATTGAGGTGTGTATAACGTGAAAGAACTTGTAAAAGAAGTATCCAAGGATTATAGTTCTGCATTGCACAAGTCGTATAATAAATATAATTCGTCGAAAGTTCCAAAACTACGTAACTCAAAAATAGCAAAAACTACGTAACTCAAAAATAGCAAAAACTACGTACACTCAACAATAGCAAAAACTACGGACACTCAAAAATAGCAAACACTACGTAACTCAAAAATAGCAAAAACTACATAAACTCAAAAATAGCAAAAACTACGTAACTCAAAAATAGCAAAAACTACGTAACTCAAAAATAGCAAAAACTACGTACACTCAACAATAGCAAAAACTACGGACACTCAAAAATAGCAAACACTACGTAACTCAAAAATAGCAAAAACTACATAAACTCAAAAATAGCAAAAACTACGTAACTCAAAAATAGCAAAAACTACATAAACTCAAAAATAGCAAAATCTACATAAACTCAAAAATAGCAAAAACTACGTACACTCAAAAATAGCAAAAACTACGTACACTCAAAAATAGCAAAAACTACGTACGCTCAAAAATAGCAAACCAAAACAATACTGGAACATTATTAATTCAAACAATGTCTCTTAAGAAACGTCTGTTATTTTGACGATTTTAACCACTTCTTTAAATATAATAACAGTTAAAGTAATGATGACCACAGACAGATCTGTATTCCATTTGTTAACACGCTGGACTGGAAATCCAGAGATCGGAGGTTCGATCCCACGTCTGGCCATGATAAAATTAACAGTCTTTCAGATGGGACTTTAAACTGAGGTCTCGTGTCGGTGCTTTACACCGTGCACGTAAAAGAACCAGAGGAGATTCTGGAATGGGTCTCTGTCTGTATCATTGCACTATCCTCCAAAATTTAAAGTGACTAATCCCTTCATGTAAGTGTACAGCCCGCGAATGTATTAATACGACCAGTGATTAAATATACGAATTCACGATTTTCAATTAGGGCGTACATGAAATACCGATTCCGTGTTCGTGAAGCCGAATTCGTGAAATCGTGAATTCATGAAGTTGAATTCGTGAATGTGTGAACTTGAATTCGTGAATAAGTGAAGTTGAAAGCCTAATTTCATAAGTTGAAATCGTGAATTTGTGTAGTAGAAGTGAATATAATTATGAAATATCGAACCGGTCTTTCGTATAAATCATTTATCATGTATTAATATATATCTGTGGAAAAGACCTATCTTGATTAATTGTTGCTCCCTGCTGATGTAGTATTTAGCATAGCAAATATAATTAATTAAACAGGAAACATTACAATCTTGATGAATACAAAGTAGTATTAGTATAGTCTAACCTAAGTACAATGCTAAACATATACACATTAGTATTAGTATAGTCTAACCTAAGTACAATGTTAAACATATACACAGTAGTATTAGTATAGTCTAACCTAAGTACAATGCTAAACATATATACAGTAGTATTAGTATAGTCTAACCTAAGTACAATGTTAAACATATACACAGTAGTATTAGTATTGTCTAACCTACGTACAATGGTAAACATATACACAGTAGTATTAGTATAGTCTAACCTAAGTACAATGTTAAACATATACACAGTAGTATTAGCATAGTCTAACCTAAGTACAATGTTAAACATATACACAGTAGTATTAGTATAGTCTAACCTAAGTACAATGTTAAACATATACACAGTAGTATTAGTATAGTCTAACCTAAGTACAATGTTAAACATATACACAGTAGTATTAGTATAGTCTAACCTAAGTACAATGTTAAACATATACACAGTAGTATTAGTATAGTCTAACCTAAGTACAATGTTAAACATATACACAAGACATTTCACTGGAATGCATGTAGTCATTTAACATAAAATAATTATATAAGAACGTACGTAACTCGTGCGTAATGATGTGTAGAGTTTATTTACAATGGCCACCGCAGAGCATATGGAAGATAATTTGTGATAGGCACCGTGGAATTGGTTTTAGATATAAAGGGTTGTAATGTGTTTGGTCATGTTCTTAACAGACGAATCTGTAGTCCAGTGGTAACACGTTGGATAGGTAATCCAGGGATCGCAGGTTCGATCCGCCGTCTGACCCTAATAAAATATAAGTCTTTCAGATGGGACGTTAAACCGAGGTCTCGTGTCGGTGCTTTACACCGTGCACGTAAAAGAACCAGAGGAGATTCTGGAATGAGTCTCTGTCTGTATCATTGCACTATCCTCCAAAAATCTAAAATGACCAATCTCTTCAGGAGGCGTCGCTCATATGGACAATCGGTAGCGACGATAAATAAACGTAAAAAACACACACAGGTCATGTTCTTGAAGTGGGAAACGGCTCCATTTGAAGCCACGCCATCGAGGAATAGATCGGACAGCTGCCACATATTACGCAGAAGACCTACTTCTATCTGATGGTGCAGAAGACATACTTCTATCTGATAGTGCAGAAGACATACTTCTATCTGATAGTGCAGAAGACATACTTCTATCTGATAGTGCAGAATACCTACTTCTATCTGATGGTGCAGAAGACATACTTCTATCTGATAGTGCAGAAGACATACTTCTATCTGATGGTGCAGAAGACATACTTATATCTGATGGTGCAGAAGACATACTTCTAGCTAATGGTGCAGAAGACATACTTCTAGCTGATAATGCAGAAGACATACTTCTATCTGATAGTGCAGAAGACATACTTCTATCTGATAGTGCAGAAGACGTACTTCTATCTGATAGTGCATAAGACATACTTCTTCTATCTGATAGTGCAGAAGACATACTTCTAGCCGATAGTGCAGAAGACATACTTCTAGCTGATAGTACAGAAGACATACTTCTAGCTGATAGTGCAGAAGACATACTTCTAGCTGATAGTGCAGAAGACATACTTCTAGCTGATGGTGCAGAAGACATACTTCTAGCTGATGGTGCAGAAGACATACTTCTAGCTGATGGTGCAGAAGACATACTTCTAGCTGATGGTGCAGAAGACATACTTCTAGCTGATGGTGCAGAAGACATACTTCTAGCTGATGGTGCAGAAGACATACTTCTAGCTGATGGTGCAGAAGACATACTTCTAGCTGATGGTGCAGAAGACATACTTCTAGCTGATGGTGCAGAAGACATACTTCTAGCTGATGGTGCAGAAGACATACTTCTAACTGATGGTGCAAAAGACATACATCTAGCTGATGGTGCAGAAGACATACTTCTAGCTGATGGTGCAGAAGACATACTTCTATCTGATAGTGCAGAATACATACTTCTATCTGATAGTACAGAAGACATACTTCTAGCTGATAGTGCAGAAGACATGCATGTTATGATTGAAATGCTGAATAATGTGTGCAATGTTAATAACATGGTAGTCAATCCATCACATGGTAGTCAATCCATCACATGGTAGTCAATCCATCACATGATAAGTCGATCCATCACATGATAGTCAATCCATCACATGATAGTAAATCCATCACATGATAGTCAATCCATCACATGGTAGTCAATCCATCACATGGTAGTCAATCCATCACATGATAGTCAATCCATCACATGATAGTCAATCCATCACATGATATTCAATCCATCACATGGCAGTCAATCCATCACATGGTAGTCAATCCATCACATGGTAGTCAATCCATCACATTATAGTCAATCCATCACATGATAGTCAATCCATAACATGGTAGTCAATCCATCACATGGTAGTCAATCCATCACATGATAGTCAATCCATCACATGATAGTCAATCCATCACATGATAGTCAATCCATCACATGATAGTCGATCCATCACATGATAGTCAATCCATCACATGATAGTCAATCCATCACATGATAGTCAATCCATCACATGATAGTCAATCCATCACATGATAGTCAATCCATCTATGAGTAATACTGTACACTTTAGGCCAAGCTCGGTATGTAGCACTTCTTTTAAGTGATGATAATGTGATACAAGTCGCCAATATGTATACCTACCTTGCTTGGTTTGCTGTTGATTGAATATACCTCCAAAACTGTTGCTCAGAGTGCGTGTAGAGCACTGTGTTGCTGATTGTAAGATGCAAAGTAATGGGCGGAGTTCCTTACAATGTGTATATACAACGTTATGACTGTTTTGTTTGGCATACTATATCATATGGCGTTTCTGTCTGGGGTTCTATGATCTAATCCTGTAGTAATGCTATTCAGAATCGAGCGGTTCTACCTGGGCAGTGGTATATATACACCCACCAATGGTATTTTATGGTGAGGTTGCTTGACCCCCCCCCCTCGTGTGAAACAATGGAAGTATCTCACCCAGCAGTGGCATAGAAATAAACGCAGGGGGGGGGGAAGTGCACAGAGTTAATAGTAAGATTAATAGATACTGTGCTAATAGATTACAATATGGCAGTATCAATATACGAACCATTTGGTAAGTATTAATTTATTACATTTATCAGAAACATGTACACACGTATGGTCGATATAGTTCTGTGATGATGTTTTACAACAGTCTATAAACTTGCTTCGCAATCATTGTAAAATAAATAAAGTATAAAAAAAAAATACTAAAAAAACCCCCAGTCTATTGAAGATGTTATTGATATATGGAGAACCAATGTTCATAGTGATATTGGTTCATCTAGAAGCGGTTGTAATAAACTTCGTACGTACATATTGCTTAAACATGACTATCACACTGAGTTTTGTGTTGGAATTACTTCTATATATACACAGATCCGCTAAATTTAGATGCGGAGTTGCTACACTGAGAGTAGATACTGAGAGGTGTCAGTGAGAACCAACAGAACCAATGTCTGTGTAAGTCGTGATAGTGCAGTGGATGCGCGTTCGCTTCAGGTGCGAAAGGTCCGGAGTTCGAGCCCCGCTGGAGCCGTTACGATTGTGCCATTAGGCAAGGCATTTAAATTCCACGTTGCCTCTTCTCTCTCCCTCGTGGCGATGGATTCCATCAGGAATGAGGTCTCGAGAGTGATTGATATAAGTTGAAATAACTTGTTTCGCAATCGAGCTAAAATAAATTTGTATAAACTAACGTCTGTGTCATATCTGTAATAAGTCAGTTGAAAATGAAATACATGTATTGTTTGAATGCGCGGCATACCAATGGTTCAGAAATGTATTAAATGCAAAAGCATGTGAGATTAATAATACCTATGCTAACTTTGATGCTTAGGAATTTAGAATATCTGCCCAAACCTGATGTATGGTCTTTTTAACAGTAGAAACAACTTGTTGCCTAGATAATAGTTACACATAATAAAGTTGAACGAGGCTGAATAACTGTTCTTACTGAAATGCCGTATCAAATAGTCACCATTTTGTGTATGTCAGTCACTCTCTGATGCTGCATATAATATTATCACGTGATCATAGTCTTTTAAAGCGACACTACATCAGTAGTATAATTATGGTATAATTGTTTCCCAAATATTTGCCTCAAAATACTGAGGTTTTCAACTAATAAACAAACGTTGTTACGCGGTTTGTTGACATAGCAAAATAATGTAAACATCCATGCGTAATACAACATTGTGTATCATGAATAACACGATTTATGTTACATATTTACCGTTATATCTCGCATTTGTGCCAATTTTTGTAGACTATTCTTAGTTAAATTATCTCTAAACGACATTATCTGGCGTTTAGTATTGACTCCGATAACAAAGAAACGGCATTGATAACCGTTATATGAAATCATACTTTCAATCCACAAAAACACTGTTTAGTTTATACAAATTTATTTTAGCTCGATTGCGAAACAAGTTATTTCAACTTATATTAATCACTCTCGAGACCTCATTCCTGATGGAATCCATCGCCACGAGGGAGAGAGAAGAGGCAACGTAGAATTTATATGCCTTGCCTAATGGCACAATCGTAACGGCTCCAGCGGGGCTCGAACTCCGGACCTTTCGCATCTGAAGCGAACGTGCATCCACTGCGCTATCACGACTTCCACTGTTTATTGATTCAATGTTAAGTGTTCGAATGTTTTCGGAAGAATTTGTAGTAGCAATGCATTTATACGTGAACACATGCATTTGATTTGCTTTTTGCGATGTAATGTCGCTTTAAATATTAGAACCAATGTTTAAACAAGTGTGTAGATAATGCATACTTATCTTAGGTAGTATGTAAAAATAGATTGCTTGAATACAATGTTAACATGTATTTTCTCAAAACAACATCAGAACATCATTTATATGAATATCAAAACTATTAAGAGACGTCTGCTAAGCATGACTAAGATTTTATATGTAAATGATAGTTTTATTAGCTGATAATTGATATGTAAATGATAGTTTTATTAGATGATAATGAAGATGATCTGCAAATATTACTAGATGACCTAACTGTTTGATGTGGTAGCAATGATATGACTGTAACTGCAACTAGAAGCAATAGTGTACACTTCAGACGGCCCAGACGGATCTGTAGTCCAGTGGTAACACGCTGGACTGGTAATCCAGGGATCTGTAGTCCAGTGGTAACATGCTGGACTGGTAATCCAGGGGTCTGTAGTCCAGTGGTAACACGCTGGATTGGTAATCCAGGGATCTGTAGTCCAGTGGTAACACGCTGGACTGGTATCCAGGGATCTGTAGTCCAGTGGTAACACGCTGGACTGGTAATCCAGGGATCTGTAGTCCAGTGGTAACACGCTGGACTGGTAATCCAGGGATCTGTAGTCCAGTGGTAACACGCTGGACTGGTAATCCAGGGATCGTAGGTTCGACCCCCATCTGACCCTAATAAAATTAAGTCTTTCAGATGGGACGTTAAACCGTGATCTCATGTCAGTGCTTTACACCGTGCACGTAAAGGAACCAGAGGAGACTCTGGAATTGGTCTCTGTCTGTATCATTGCACTATCCTCCAAAATCTAAAATGACTAATATCTTCAGGAGGCGTCGCTCAAATGGGCAACCGGTAGCGACGATAAATAAACGTAAAATACACTCAGACGCCCCACGGTTAAAACACTTTGTATTTCATTATGGTAACCCATTGCTACTTGTGAAGTTGTGACTGATAATATGAAATGACCATCTTGATTTTGAAGTTACTGCGTACCAACAGATGTGCTTTCTCCGGTTTCCTCCCACACATATGACCACATATACGTGTTCATCTGCGCTATTGAGGGTGATTAATATAAGTTGCTAAAGCTAGTATCGCAATCGTTGTAAACAAATAAAGTTTATACTTTAACAACTAACAATTAGTCAGAAACATGTTAGTTGCAGCGATTTATTGCAGATGTAAGTGACAGTTGAGACAGAAATCATAATATAATAATATCCAATTAGCAGCCTCATAATACTGCATGTGCAATCAACACGTACAGTCAAACCTGTGTTAGTGGTCACCTCCATTAAGCAGCCAACCTGTATTAAGTCAAACCTGTGTTAGTGGTCACCTCCATTAAGCAGCCAACCTGTATTAAGTCAAACCTGTGTTAGTGGTCACCTCCATTAAGCAGCCAACCTGTATTAAGTCAAACCTGTGTTAGTGGTCACCTCCATTAAGCAGCCAACCTGTATTAAGTCAAACCTGTGTTAGTGGTCACCTCCATTAAGCAGCCAACCTGTATTAAGTCAAACCTGTGTTAGTGGTCACCTCCATTAAGCAGCCAACCTGTATTAAGTCAAACCTGTGTTAGTGGTCACCTCCATTAAGCAGCCAACCTGTAATAAGTCAAACCTGTGTTAGTGGTCACCTCCATTAAGCAGCCAACCTGTATTAAGTCAAACCTGTGTTAGTGGTCACCTCCATTAAGCAGCCAACCTGTATTAAGTCAAACCTGTGTTAGTGGTCACCTCCATTAAGCAGCCAACCTGTATTAAGTCAAACCTGTGTTAGTGGTCACCTCCATTAAGCAGCCAACCTGTATTAAGTCAAACCTGTGTTAGTGGTCACCTCCATTAAGCAGCCAACCTGTATTAAGTCAAACCTGTGTTAGTGGTCACCTCCATTAAGCAGCCAACCTGTAATAAGTCAAACCTGTGTTAGTGGTCACCTCCATTAAGCAGCCAACCTGTAATAAGTCAAACCTGTGTTAGTGGTCACCTCCATTAAGCAGCCAACCTGTAATAAGTCAAACCTGTGTTAGTGGTCACCTCCATTAAGCAGCCAACCTGTATTAAGTCAAACCTGTGTTAGTGGTCACCTCCATTAAGCAGCCAACCTGTATTAAGTCAAACCTGTGTTAGTGGTCACCTCCATTAAGCAGCCAACCTGTATTAAGTCAAACCTGTGTTAGTGGTAACCTCCATTAAGCAGCCAACCTGTATTAAGTCAAACCTCTGTTAGTGGTCACCTCCATTAAGCGGCCAACCTGTATTAAGTCAAACCTGTGTTAGTGGTCACCTCCATTAAGCGGCCAACCTGTATTAAGTCAAACCTGTGTTAGTGGTCACCTCCATTAAGCAGCCAACCTGTAATAAGTCAAATCTGTGTTAGTGGTCACCTCCATTAAGCAGCCAACCTGTATTAAGTCAAACCTGTGTTAGTGGTCACCTCCATTAAGCAGCCAACCTGTATTAAGTCAAACCTGTGTTAGTGGTCACCTCCATTAAGCAGCCAACCTGTATTAAGTCAAACCTGTGTTAGTGGTCACCTCCATTAAGCAGCCAACCTGTATTAAGTCAAACCTGTGTTAGTGGTCACCTCCATTAAGCAGCCAACCTGTATTAAGTCAAACCTGCGTTAGTGGTCACCTCCATTAAGCAGCCAACCTGTATTAAGTGAAACCTGTGTTAGTGGTCACCTCCATTAAGCAGCCAACCTGTATTAAGTCAAACCTGTGTTAGTGGTCACCTCCATTAAGCAGCCGACCTGTATTAAGTCAAACCTGTGTTAGTGGTCACCTCCATTAAGCAGCCGACCTCCATTAAGCAGCCAACCTGTATTAAGCAGCCAGTGTCTAGATTCTCAAATTGCTGTTTTATTATACAGTTGACCTCTATTAAGCAGCCACCTGTGCTAAGCAGCCACATTCTGTGATTCCCTTGGCTTGCTGCTTAAGACAGGTTTGACTGTATACACTTAAGGCCACTTGTAACCCGACACTTATATAATTCGATATATTTGGATTTTTTGCGAAAGGATTTTGTTCACATTTGGACCATGAATAAATCAACATACCATACGTACATACTAGAAATTTCTTTTTAGTTCATCAACAATAAGGTATAAAACTTAACAAATAACAAATATCACTGTAAATTCACAAAAATGATGACACAACGCAAAATCCGAACAATGTGAAAAGTCACTGAATCTCAATACAGAAACTAATATCTACATGTAATGTGTCCCCTCCTGATTGTACAAGGTGCACACACCTCTGTCTCGCAGTGTGTTACCATGTCTTGTATAGCTAAATTAATAAATGTAGCCGAATAACATGATCTATAATTTCAAATTAATATCTTGAACCATGCTCGCGAAAATCCAATTGGAAAATTGTCGAGTCTTGCGTTGTGTTATTTTGTGAATTTAGATGTTATTTTCTGTCATATTTCTGGTGTATCCTACGCGAGAAATGCTATCTCCCTATGACACGATAACACTCATATTTCTGGTGTATCCTACGCGAGGAATACTATCGTCCTACGACAGGATGAATCTCATATTTCTGGTGTATCCTACGCGAGAAATGCTATCGTCCCACGACACGAAAAATTAAAAATTGTCGCGAGTCTTGCGTTGTGTTAATTTGTGAATTTAGAGATTACAGTGTTATTTGTTATTTGTTAAGTTTTTGTTTATCAATTGAAAAGAAATTTCGTGTATGTACTTATAATGTCTTGATTTATATATAGGCCAACTTAGAACGAAATCCTTTCACAAATAATCCAATCAATCAATCAATCAATCAATCAATCAATCAATCAATCAATCAATCAATCAATATATATCAGACATGTGGGTTTTCTCCGGCTACTCCGATTTCCTACCACGTGAATGACCACATATATATACGCTTTCATCCGCGCCAACGATAGTGATTAATATAAGTTGTTAGAACTTCGCAATCGTTGTAAAATAAATAATGTTTAAAATTTAAATAAACTAAACTGAAATATGAAGTTCTAGAGTAACCTTAACCTTAACCCATTCAACACCAAGTAACTGACATGGACTGGTCCATGATATTTTTAGACCAATAAATTAATAACAAAATTACATTTGGATCAGTTCATTTATCAAAATGTGTATTTTTTTTCTCTAAAAATAGTTATATTACTTGAAAAAAGTGCAGATCCTGATGAGCCGGCTCATCTGGATCTACACTTTTTTTGTAAGCCAATTTAGAGGTCTGTGATGTTGAAAGGGTTAATAATGACTGTCATCCATGTCATTCGTATTGCATAAACTATACCATTTACGTAATGTAAGGATGACAAGCCAGATTTGAAATTGCCTTGCTATTAATTTGAAATACAAATGGTGAACTGGACGATATTTATATTGCATCAGTACAGGATTGAATTATATTTCACGGAATGAACATTGGCAGCATCAACGACGCGAGTGATACTATTATAATATATTGCTATGTCATGTGTGAAACATAATCCGATCATGCACTTAATAGAACACATCTACTTTCTTTTATACTTTCCAATGAATGATAGAATGTTCTAGGTGAGAGAAAACTCCATCTTACACCGCTTTGAAACAGTGGAAGATGGCATTTTCTCTGCCACTGCTAGAGTTTCGTATTCCTGCGCGGTTGGATGTACTTTTGTGTTTTAGCTATATTCTGACAATCGTGAATAGTAGTCATGTAATTATAAAGTAATATATTCTAATGAAATTGGTTTGTGTGTATTTTTTTATATTTTGACAGCAAACGTAAACTAACTTGAAAATTATAGTGGAACTATTTCTTATTACGGACGTGCACACTAACATAAGTGGTTGTGCGGCTGTGGAATATAGTGAAATGAGCCGACAGGGGCAGTTAACATGAATTAAATTTGAGAACAATTGTTATATTAGGCAAAATCTTTGGAAATCATAAAAGAAAAAGAATATCCTTACTTTCGGCTGTAACGTACTTTATGACAGAAAGATGCAAAACTGCGCTAAATGGGACTAGAAAGTCACGTTTAGACACGTTACAAATGACGTCATTGACGCCTTAAGTCTGAAAACATTCATGTTGACAATATATCAATCTACAGTGACTGGGAAATCATCTGGGCTACTAAATGTGTTCAAGCGGTGAAATAGCACATTTTATAAGAACATATACACCAAAACTACAATAGTTGTCAAATATCATTTTAAATATTGAATATAGTATTAAAATAGTTTTTCTTTTTCCTTTCTACATATGCTAACTGTAAGTGTACTCATGAATGTATTTTACGTTATTAGCAAACAACAGGACTGAGGTGAAGTATAATTTAACTTAATAATATTTTATTGCAACTTTTTCCATAATGATGAGTACAATTTACAAATCACAATAACATTACTGTCACATTAATAACATACATACATCACTTTAATATCCATATACATATATATATACATGGCATTTTCAAAGTGCAAATGGATTGGGCTCCAAGTTTTGAAAACATTACAACTTAACTGGAATCAGTGAGAGGAGAACCAACCGACATAATGTGTGTACTGAGAAACTTGTATACACATCAAACGAGATATGTAACATGGGCCAAATAAATACAATACAAAACGAATTATATTATATATGTGTATACATACCTATATCAGAACACAACACTACAACTTATATTCCACAACTGAAAACTGTTATCTAAGAGTGTGCAGCGTATTTCTTAGAACATGCTATAGAACAAAACATGAATATTGAGTGTTTCGCACTGACGTTGATTCTAGCACTACGATCTCCGGGATGCACTTTAACATTTTTAGATAAGAGAATACCGCCAAATCATTTTAGAGAATTAATACGCAGCGTTCCAGATGACAACGATATCACCCAATATTCATTCATCCAGTGTTTACCCTCGCTGATCTCTCGCTGATGTGCTTGTATCGATGTTTTTCCTTCATTTAACAACACCAGTCATTGCCTTCATAATTAGTGCTTTATTTTCGCCGTTCATTGATTTTCATCAGAGCCTGGATTCTGTCCCCCTCGAATTAATTAGATTTTAATGTCTTACTATGTATGCTATGCCTGGGCAACGTTCTTAGTACAATTCTGAAACAGTTCTGGAACAATAAATACCAGAATAATTTGGAAAGAGGATTTCGTGCAGTCTTCTGATCTAAATAGCAATTAATTTGACATATTTCAGTCTTAACACAGCCCGAAGGAGCGAAAGTTGTCCATGAAACTGCGTACTGAATTAGTGTGTAAGCCTATGACAAGATAAAGAGCGTGCTAGCTTAGAAACATTGACGAGACATCGCGCACAGAAATCATTATCATGTTGATAACTCGCAACATGACAATTAAAATATATTCTTGAACACGTATATTGATCATTTAAAGAAAGTTCTGATGTAGCTTACGTGAGCAAGGTTATCGGCATAATACACGACGACACTCATCCGTCTGGTGTACCCTACGCGAGAAATGACATCGTCCCAGGTCACGATAAAGCTCATATTTCTGGTGTATCCTACGCGAGAAATGCTATCGTCCCACGTCATGATAACACTCATATTTCTGGTGTATCCTACGCGATTAAGATTGTTTTTATAATACACGACGGCACCCATTTCATTTCAATGACATATATACATGTACTCGTAATGCAAATGTAGATGGAGGGTCATAATTTGACCTAACCGTGGGTGGCCACTATAGCCCCCAAAATAAACAACCAGATAGTGAACGTAACTGGCACACTGACTATTCAAATGGTTGCGGTTTTATAAGGAAACGGTGTAAGCTTTATTTATTTTTACGATTGCAAAGCAAATTCTAACAACTTATATTAATCACTCTCGTTGGCGCTGATGAAAGCGTAAATGTGGTCATCGTCCGCCTCCGTGGTCGAGTGGTTAAGGTCGCTGACTTGTATACCACTGTAACCTATCATCACTGATGGTCACGGGTTCGATCCCCGCTCAGGCCGTGTCTCATTTATATGAAAAAGTTGGCAGTTTCTTACGGAGGTTGGTGCACCCAAGTACTGGTTAACCGCTGGCGCCTGCCCAGGAAAGGTGTTGTTAGGTAAACTGCCCGCCGGCGATATAGCCCGAAATGGTGCTGATGCAGGCGTCAAACCCGACATATAACATAAATATGGTCATTTGTGTGGAAGGAAACCGAAATACCCGGAGAAAACCCACCTGTCCGATATGGCGGCCATCGTAATATACTTCTCGGTCCGAGGATCGAACCCGGGTTGCATTGGTGAGAAGCGAGCGCGCTGACCACTGCGCTAATCGGACCGCCTAAGGAAACACGTGGTTTTATTTCGCAAGCCGCAACATTTAAGTTAGAGCATCATTTGCTACTTCTTCTCTTTCCTAGTCTCAGTATTTCCAGGCACCTTATTATGTCTTAATTATGCTAGGCTAACATGACCAAATCTGACTTCAACTATTGATAGCAATTAATTGCACATCCCTTCCTAAACTCTTAATTGTTTACGTTAATTAATTACCGGGGTGCCAACACCAAGGCAATACTGGTTCGATAAGATCCGCAGTGATATCCGAGGTTTATTCCAAAACCTTTTTCGATTATCTGTACACGCCCATTCATTGTAAATGTCTGCAAGTTTATTACAATAAAACAGCTACAGTGTGTAATTTCTTAAAATGATTTAAGAGTCTGTGAACTAAACTAAACTAAACAAGGAGCGACCGGGAGACAATAGACACTATACGTCATTGATGGCGTTATCCTTACAGCGACATTACATCGCAAAAAAGCCAAATAAATGCATTTGTTCACGTATAAATGCATTGCTACTACATATTCTTCAGAATACATTCGAACACTAACATTGAACCAATAATCAATGTTTTTGTTGTCTACATACAAACTTTCAAAAGTGAAAGTAGGATTTCATATAACGGTCATCCACGCTCCTGAAATGACGTTTGTTTGTCATTGGAGTCAATACTAAACGCGCGATATTTCGTTTAGAGATAATTTAACTAAGATTAGTCTACAAATAAATATGCATAGTCACAAATGTGAGATATAACGGTAAATCTGTACGATAAATTGTGTTAATCAGGATACACGTATTGTATTACGCATGAATGTTGACCCTATTTACATTATTTTGTTATGTCAACAAACCGCTTATACGACGCTTGTTTATTTGTTGAAATACTCGGTTTTTGAGGCAATTATTGGGGGGAAATTATACCATATAATAGGAAATTACATTCTGCAGACATTTGCGTTTTCACCGATGTAGTGTCGCTTTAAGAACTATACTAAATATAGCGTATTGGATGAATCCAGAACTCGTTTATTTCTAAGATTGTGTTTGTTTCGAGGTGATTTTAGTCTAGGTCAATGAATAAAATATGTTAAACCAATAACGCACACGAATAGAAGCATAGACTGGTATTGCATATTTACTTTGAATTTCTATCTAATTAGTGAAGATCAATTCTTGCAAAGTTTTAATCAGTTGTATTGTCGGCATAGTTGAAAAATGAGCTTTGCCTTTTCCTGCAAATTACATATTTCTAACCAACAACCCTATATAACACTGCTTCTAAGTTACATTGTATTTCTGTCTATATCGGCATCAATTTATCAAAGCACAGAGTAATTCATGATCCGACAATTATGTAAATATTTGCTCAGTCCGGAAATCAAAGTAGAAACTTAATGTGTAATGCAAATAATAGGGGAAGATCGCTGCAGAAGTTCCATATTTCATAGGCCTATCTCGCCCTGTGTAACCAGATACAACACTATAACCTGACTGTGAACACTTGATACAAGAGAACTCGAAAAATATATTTGTTTAAACAGTATTTATTCCAATAAATGTACAAGTATAACACAAAAAATGTTACAAATTACACAAATTGTGAATGGTTTGGATTGGAAAACAAGTTTTCAGAAAACTTATATTAATTCCTCTCCAGTGGAAATGTACATATTAAATATTTGCAATGAACATATATTGAAAATACAATTGAAAATGTAGTCGAGTTTATACAGTTTCAATCAGCTTACTTTGTCCCGTTAGTCCGCCTCCGTGGTTGAGAGGTTAAGGTCGCTGACTTGTATACCACTGTAACACCTATCATCACTGATGGTCACGGGTTCGAGCCCCGCTCAGGCCGTGTCTCATTTATATGAAAACGTTGGCAGTTTCTTACGGAGGTTGGTGCACCCAAGTACTGGTTAACCGCTGGAGCATGCCCAGGAAAGGTGTTGTTAGGTAAACTGCCCGCCGGCGATATAGCCCAAAATGGTGCTGATGCAGGCGTAAAACCCGAAATATATTATAATAATAATAATTCTTTGTCCCGTTGTATCAACTGTTCGCAGTAACGTAGATTTAATGTATCTGGTTGCAGAGTGTGACGGTGCATGTTGACTATTAATTAAAAGCGTATTCATATTATTGGCGTTGAACTTTTAATCAATCTATTTCAAAGTAGACAGTAATCAACGCATTCATCACGCTATGCCATTAAGTAAATATTTTCAAAGTGGTATTGTCAATCAGTTCTCCTCAATCACACATCAAATTATACTTAGAAATATCGCAACCGAAGCAACATGGCACGAACATAGATGACTGACGCAATCCAAACATCAGAACTGCACTATAGCATTCAGAATATATTCTCAGAATCGGATATATTGTGTCGGAATTACTCGGAAAGAGCGATGCGTTTCCATCGTTGACTCTAGTCATATCTAAGTTACTTCACAAGAAATTGTTTGCGTGATAGGAAAACTACCAATTTGGCCATGGTGTGAGATGAATAAACATGACTCATTAGTTATAGTATAATATTCCTTTATTCCCATTTAAGAATCATTTCCATCTCTCAAAGTGTATCAAATGTGTATTAGTGGAAACTAATACTGATATATAAAATCGATATTGCTAATACTGTTGCAGTTATTGAGATATCTCTGTCTTTATAACTTGACCGATATTGTTCGGAGGTTTGGGGTTTCGGAGAGAGGCAGTCAAGTAGCTTATTAGGACAGCTATTAAAACTATTTTGTTCAATTCATTTTAAATATTCTGTTAATCGTATCCCGTCATATTGATATTCAATCTAAACAATAATGTTCTTGAAAACATTTATAAAGTTAGTCTGCTTAGTGGTGCCATTTATAACACAGGAAAAACGATTTGTAAGAATTAAAAGAAATATTAATATTCTATTATTAAATAATATCATTATATAACGTTTTTAAGATTCAGGGAAAACTAATAAATTATTAATAAATTAAAAGAATACAACATCATGAATGTAATATTCAAAATGTGTCAGTATGCGGCTGAGTGTTGTTGTACTTGCTGAATAGTCTTACCGCTTAAATTGTATGCGATTCTTAATGTCATGCGCTAAACTAACATCAAACAAATAGTTAAATGTCTATCATCTGCGAAGCCATGCCTTGAATCCGTGACCTCATCTCTGAATCTTTAACAGTTCCATCGCACTCCTCCCATAGCTCCTGTAGTTGTCTGAAACACTCCTCCCATAGCTCCTGTAGTTGTCTGAAACACTCCTCCCATAGCTCCTGTAGTTGTCTGAAACACTCCCATAGCTCCTGTAGTTGTCTGAAACACTCCTCCCATAGCTCCTGTAGTTGTCTGAAACACTACTCCCGTAGCTCCTGTAGTTGTCTGAAACACTCCTCCCATAGCTCCTGTAGTTGTCTGAAACACTCCTCCCATAGCTCCTGTAGTTGTCTGAAACACTCCTCCCATAGCTCCCGTAGTTGTCTGAAACACTACTCCCATAGCTCCTGTAGTTGTCTGAAACACTCTCCCATAGCTCCTGTAGTTGTCTGAAACACTCCTCCCATAGCTCCTGTAGTTGTCTGAAACACTCCTCCCATAGCTCCTGTAGTTGTCTGAAACACTACTCCCATAGCTCCTGTAGTTGTCTGAAACACTCCTCCCATAGCTCCTGTAGTTGTCTGAAACACTCCTCCCATAGCTCCTGTAGTTGTCTGAAACACTACTCCCATAGCTCCTGTAGTTGTCTGAAACACTCCTCCCATAACTCCTGTAGTTGTCTGAAACACTCCTAAGAGTAATGATTCTTGCAGTCCAACATGTAGTTCACAACGTTCTGAAGCCGCTGGACTATCGGGTGATAACTCTTGCTTAATATTCCCAAACACGCTATCTTTTGGGTGCATAAATTCAGAAGTTTGGAGATCTCATTGTGTCTAGTGTGTGTTTTACGCTTATTTATAGTCGCTACCGGTTGCCCATATGAGCGACACCTCCTGAAGAGATTAGTAATTTTAGATTGTTGGAGGATAGTGCAATGATACAGACATAGACGCACTCCAGAATATCCGCTGGTTCTTTTACGTGCACGGTGTACAACACCGACATGAGACCTCGGTTTAACGTCCCATCTGAAAGACTGTTAATTTATTAGGGTCAGACGGGGGATCGAACCTGCGATCCCTGGATTACCAGTCCAGTGTGTTACTACTGGACTACAGATCCGCCTGTAACGTTGTGTCTAGGGCGTCCCGCATGTCCTTAGATTGCTTCACTGTGCCCCCAGTGGCTACATTTGGCACTTATCCATAACAGTATGTGTATATTGCACGCAATTCATTGTTTCTGGTCTTTTATTTAGCTTAGTTTATACACATTTATTTTAGCTCGATTGCGAAGTTATTACAGCATTATATTAATCGCTCTCGAGACCGCATTCCTGATGGAATTTATCGCCATGAGGAAGAGAAAAGAGGCCCTGTGGAATGTAAGTGTCTTGAATAAGGGCGCACCTAACGGCTACAGCTGGACACGAACCCCTAGCCTTTTACATCTGAAGCGAACGCACAATCATTGCGCTATTACGACTTTCTCCAATAATTAGCTATACCCTTTTTGGCTCCTGTCATATTACTTGCACTATCGTAACACTGACAGCGGCAGTTATCCTGTGACATAGTCATCCACAGTAAGCAGACCTCAATCGTCTTAGTTAGTGTATCCGAGTTCACCAGTTCAATAAATTCCTGATTGGATACAAGACACTTCATTGGGGTGCCTTATTACAAAATCAGCGTGTCACAGATTTTTACCGAAAAGCAATAACATTCAAAGCATTTAGCAATATCTGCACATATTGTTCATTCTCAGCTAATAAGACGATGTCATCAGCATATAAAAGAATACATATACGCTCAGTATCCAACCTTACACCAAGATATAGGGACTTGAGATACACTGTCATGTCATTGATATAGACATTAAATAGTATAGGAGACAAATTACAACCTTGTCTCTGAGTGGGTTAACCCTACACATCCACATATCTACGCTATATATTAATTTCAGTAAATGTAATACTTCAACAATGAATTAATTTATAATAATATATTGTGCTGTTACTTTTCTTTCAGCATTCGTTTCCGTAGACTTCTGTGTTGTTTTTATACGTTCATTTACTAAAGCATGTGCGACACATCATGACGCATACTTATTCAGCATACTCATATCATTCGTTGGTTATTGTGCATGCCCGTTGTATAACACCTATACACGAAACCTCAGTTTATAGTACCACCTGAAAGACTGTTAATAGTAGTAGGGTCAGTCTGAGATCGAGCTGGTGATTCATGGAGTCGGTGTCCAACGTGTTAACCACTGGATCACTAACTCGTCCATAAACAAGAATTCACATACAAACCATTAGCGCTGTGTTAGTTCCACCAAACACTCATCATTATGTTATAATTTTCAATTTTGTGATTTAGTATCTAAAAAGCTTATATACAGAGCAATCTGCGCATAAGGTCCGCCTCCGTGGTCGAGTGGTTAAGGTCGCTGACTTGTATACCACTGTAACCTATCATCACTGATGGTCACGGGTTCGAGCCCCGCTCAGGCCGTGTCTCATTTATATGAAAAAGTTGACAGTTTCTTACGAAGGTTGGTGAGCCTGCCCAGGAAAGGTGTTGTTAGGTAAACTGCCCGTCGGCGATATAGCCCAGAATGGTGCTGATGCAGGCGTAAAACCCGAAATATAACATAACATAAAGAAATCTGCGTACAAGCCAAACCAGCCTTGTTAATACTTTCTTAGACGAGCTAAATATCACAAACGAATATTATGTTCACAAAGGAGCAAGTATATACTTTTTAAAACGTTTCATAAGTCACTTTTAAATGATTCATATTTCATTCACCACTAATGACTCGTAATACCATCAGTTTTGAATGTATTTGTCATTCAAGAATTCAAGCTTACCATTTGTATATATTTTGAACTGTACATACTATGCTATGTTTGATGTACAACAATGTTAAATATTAAGAGGAAAACATTAAAAAAAAAGAGTTATTAATTATATTGTAAACAAAAACCATACAGGGATGTAATATTCAAATACTAACTGCACACATCCATTCATTTGTGGACAGAAGTTCTGCTAAAATATGAATGGTTTATTGTTAAAATATGGAATTCTACGACAATCCCGAGTTATAATATTCCGCTTCATTATTATTATAGTGCTTTAGATGACAGTTTAGGGAACTGACTTCAATGGTGTGCCGAGTGTTAAACCACACGTTTGCTTTGGATGACAGTTTAGCCATCTGACTTCAATGGTGTGCTGATAGATAATACCAAGTTGTGCTTTAGATGACAGTTTAGCCATTTGACTTCAATGGTGTGCTGATAGATATTACCAAATTGTGCTTTAGATGACAGTTTAGCCATCTGACTTCAATGGTGTGCAGATAGATAATACCAAAGTGTGCTTTGGATGACTGTTTAGCCGCCTGACTTCAATGGTGTGCAGAGAGATAATACCAAAGTGTGCTTTGGATGACTGTTTAGCCACCTGACTTTAATGGTGTGCAGATAGATAATACCAAAGTGTGCTTTAGATGGCTGTTTAGCCATCTGACTTCAATGATGTGCAGAGAATTTAAGAACACATAGTGCTTTAGATGACAGTTTTGGGACCTGACTTCAATGGTGTGCCGAGTGTTAAACCCCAAGTGTGCTTTGGATGAAAGTTTAGCCATCTGACTTCAATGGTTTGCTGATAGATAATACCAAATTGTGCTTTAGATGACAGTTTAGACACCTGACGTCATTGATGTGCAGATAGTTAAGACCACATAGTGCTTTATATGACAGTTTAGCCAACTGACTTCAATGGTGTGCTGATAGATAATACCAAATTGTGCTTTAGATGACAGTTTAGCCATCTGACTTCAATGGTGTGCAGAGAATGTAAGACCACATAGTGCTTTAGATGACAGTTTAGGGACCTGACTTCAATGGCGTGCCGAGTGTTAAACCCCAAGTGTGCTTTGGATGTCAGATTAGGGACCTGACTTCATTGGTGTGCTGATAGATAATACCAAATTGTGCTTTAGAGGACAGTTTAACAATCTGACTTCAATGGTGTGCAGAGAATTTAAGACCACATAGTGCTTTAGATGACAGTTTAGGGACCTGACTTCAATGGTGTGCCGAGTATTAAACCCCAATTGTGCTTTGGATGACAGTTTAGCCATCAGACTTAAATGGTGTGCTGATAGATAATACCAAATTGTGATTTGGATGACAGATTAGCCATCTGACTTCAATGGTGTGCTGATAGATAATACCAAGTTGTGCTTTAGATGACAGTTTAGCCATCTGACTTCAATGGTGTGCAGAGAATTTAAGACCACATAATGCTTTAGATGACAGTTTAGGGACCTGACTTCAATGGTGTGCCGAGTGTTAAACCCCAAGTGTGCTTTGGATGACAGTTTAGCCAACTGACTTCAATGGTGTGCTGATAGATAATACAAAATTGTGCTTTAGATGACAGTTGAGCCATCTGACTTCAATGGTGTGCAGAGAATTTAAGACAACATAGTGCTTTAGATGACAGTTTAGGGAACTGACTTCAATGGTGTGCCGAGTGTTAACCCCCCCAAGTGTGCTTTGGATGACAGTTTAGCCATCTGACTTCAGTGGTGTGCAGAGAATGTATGACCACGTGGTGCTTTAGATGACAGTTTAGGGACCTGACTTCAATGGTGTGCCGCGTGTTAAACCCCAAGTGTGCTTTGTATGACAGTTTAGTAATCTGATTTCAATGGTTTGCTGATAGATACAACCAAATTGGGCAATAGATGGTTGTTTAGCCATCTGACTACAATGGTGTGCAGAGAATTTAAGACCACATAGTGCTTTAGATGACAGTTTAGGGACCTGACTTCAATGGTGTGCTGAGTGTTAAACCCCAAGTGTGCTTTGGATGACAGTTTAGCCAACTGACTTCAATGGTGTGCTGATAGATAATACAAAATTGTGCTTTAGAAGACAGTTGAGCCATCTGACTTCAATGGTGTGCAGAGAATTGAAGACCACATAGTGCTTTAGATGACAGTTTAGGGACCTGACTTCAATGGTGTGCCGAGTGTTAAACCCCAAGTGTGCTTTAGATGACAGTTTAGCCATCTGACTTCAATGGTGTGCAGAGAATGTAAGACCACATAGTGCTTTAGATGACAGTTTAGGGACCTGACTTCAATGGCGTGCCGAGTGTTAAACCCCAAGTGTGCATTGGATGACAGTTTAGCCCTCTGACTTCAATGATGTGCTGATAGATAATACAAAATTGTGCTTTAGATGACAGTTTAGCCATCTGACTTCAATGGTGTGCAGAGAATGTAAGACCACATAGTGCTTTAGATGACAGTTTAGGGACCTGACTTCAATGGTGTGCCGAGTGTTAAACCCCAAGTGTGCTTTGGATGACAGTTTAGCCAACTGACTTCAATGGTGTGCTGATAGATAATACAAAATTGTGCTTTAGATGACAGTTGAGCCATCTGACTTCAATGGTGTGCAGAGAATTTAAGACAACATAGTGCTTTAGATGACAGTTTAGGGAACTGACTTCAATGGTGTGCCGAGTGTTAACCCCCAAGTGTGCTTTGGATGACAGTTTAGCCATCTGACTTCAATGGTGTGCAGAGAATTTAAGACCACGTTGTGCTTTAGATGACAGTTTAGGGACCTGACTTCAATGGTGTGCCGCGTGTTAAACCCCAAGTGTGCTTTGTGTGACAGTTTAGTCATCTGACTTCAATGGTTTGCTGATAGATACAACCAAATTGGGCTATAGATGACAGTTTAGCCATCTGACTACAATGGTGTGCAGAGAATTTAAGACCACATAGTGCTTTAGATGACGGTTTAGGGACCTGACTTCAATGGTGTGCCGAGTGTTAAACCCCAATTGTGCTTTGAATGACAGTTTAGCCATCTGACTTCAATGGTGTGCTGATAGATATTACCAAATTGTGCTTTAGATGGCTGTTTAGCCATCTGACTTCAATGGTGTGCAGAGAATTTAAGACCACATAGTGCTTTAGATGACAGTTTAGGGACCTGACTTCAATGGTGTGCCGAGTGTTAAACCCCAAGTGTGCTTTGGATGACAGTTTAGCCAACTGGCTTCAATGGTGTGCTGATAGATAATACAAAATTCTGCTTTAGAAGACAGTTGAGCCATCTGACTTCAATGGTGTGCAGAGAATGTAAGACCACATAGTGCTTTAGATGACAGTTTAGGGACCTGACTTCAATGGCGTGCCGAGTGTTAAACCCCAAGTGTGCATTGGATGACAGTTTAGCCCTCTGACTTCAATGATGTGCTGATAGATAATACAAAATTGTGCTTTAGATGACAGTTTAGCCATCTGACTTCAATGGTGTGCAGAGAATTTAAGACCACATAGTGCTTTAGATGACAGTTTAGGGACCTGACTTCAATGGTGTGCCGAGTGTTAAACCCCAAGTGTGCTTTGGATGACAGTTTAGCCAACTGACTTCAATGGTGTGCTGATAGATAATACAAAATTGTGCTTTAGATGACAGTTTAGCCATCTGACTTCAATGGTGTGCAGAGAATTTAAGACAACATAGTGCTTTAGATGACAGTTTAGGGAACTGACTTCAATGGTGTGCCGACTGTTAACCCCCAAGTGTGCTTTGGATGACAGTTTAGCCATCTGACTTCAATGATGTGCAGAGAATTTAAGACCACGTGGTGCTTTAGATGACAGTTTAGGGACCTGACTTCAATGGTTTGCCGCGTGTTAAACCCCAAGTGTGCTTTGTATGACAGTTTAGTCATCTGACTTCAATGGTTTGCTGATAGATACAACCAAATTGGGCTATAGATGGTTGTTTAGCCATCTGACTACAATGGTGTGCAGAGAATTTAAGACCACATAGTGCTTTAGATGACAGTTTAGGGACCTGACTTCAATGGTATGCCGAGTGTTAAACCCCAAGTGTGCTTTGAATGACAGTTTAGCCATCTGACTTCAATGGTGTGCTGATAGATAATACCAAATTTTGCTTTATATGGCTGTTTAGCAATCTGACTACAATGGTGTGCAGAGAATTTAAGACCACATAGTGCTTTAGATGACTGTTTAGGGACCTGACTTCAATGGTGTGCCGAGTGTTAAACCCCAAGTGTGCTTTGGATGACAGTTTAGCCAACTGACTTCAATGGTGTGCTGATAGATAATACAAAATTGTGCTTTAGAATACAGTTGAGCCATCTTACTTCAATGGTGTGCAGAGAATTTAAGACAACATAGTGCTTTAGATGACAGTTTAGGGACCTGACTTCAATGGTGTGCCGAGTGTTAACCCCGAAGTGTGCTTTGGATGACAGTTTAGCCATCTGACTTCAATGGTGTGCAGAGAATTTAAGACCACGTGGTGCTTTAGATGACAGTTTAGGGACCTGACTTCAATGGTGTGCCGAGTGATAAACCCAAAGTGTGCTTTGTATGACAGCTTAGTCATCTGACTTTAATGGTTTGCTGATAGATAATACCAAATTGTGCTTTAGATGACAGTTTAGCCATCTGACTTCAATGGTGTGCAGAGAATTTATGACCACATAGCGCTTTAGATGACAGCTTAGGGACCTGACTTCAATGGTGTGCCGAGTGCTAAACCCCAAGTGTGCTTTTGATGACAGTTTAGCCATTTAACTTCAATGGTGTGCTGATAGATAATATCAAATTGTGCTTTAGATGACAGTTTAGCCATCTGACTTCAATGGTGTGCAGAGAATTTAAGACCACATAGTGCTTTAGATGACTGTTTAGGGAGATGACTTCAATGGCGTGCCGAGTGTTAAACCCCAAATGTACTTTGGATGACAGTTTAGCCATCAGACTTCAATGGTGTGCCGATAGATATTACCAAATTGTGCTTTGGATGACAGTTTAGCCATCTGACTTCAATGGTGGGCAGAAAATGTAAGACCACATAGTGCTTTAGATGACAGTTTAGGGACCTGACTTCAATGGTGTGCCGAGTGTTAAACCCCAAGTGTGCTTATGGATGACAGTTTAGCCATATGACTTCAATGGTTTGCTGATAGATACTACCAAATTGGGCTATAGATGGTTGTTTAGCCATCTGACTACAATGGTGTGCAGAGAATTTAAGACCACATAGTGCTTTAGATGACAGTTTAGGGACCTGACTTCAATGGTGTGCCGAGTGTTAAACCCCAATTGTGCTTTGGATGACAGTTTAGCCATCTGACTTCAATGGTGTGCAGAGAATTTAAGACCACATAGTGCTTTAGATGACAGTTTAGGGACCTGACTTCAATGGTGTGCCGAGTGTTAAACCCCAAGTGTGCTTTGGATGACAGTTTAGCCATCTGACTTCAATGGTGTGCAGATAGATAATACCAAAGTGTGCTTTGGATGACAGTTTAGGGACCTGACTTCAATGGTGTGCCGAGTGTCAAACCCAAAGTCTGCTTTGGATGACAGTTTAGGAATCTGACTTCAATGGTGTGCTGATAGATAATACCAAATTTTGCTTTAGATGGCTGTTTAGCCATCTGACTTCAATGGTGTGCAGAGAATTTAAGACCACATAGTGCTTTAGATGACAGTTTAGGGACCTGACTTCAATGGTGTGCCGAGTGTTAAAACCCAAGTGTGCTTTAGATGACAGTTTAGCCACCTGACGTCATTGATGTGCAGATAGTTAAGACAACATAGTGCTTTAGATGACAGTTTAGCCACCTGACTTCAATGGTGTGCAGATAGATAATACCAAAGTGTGCTTTAGATGACAGTTTAGCCATCTGACTTCAATGGTGTGCAGAGAATTTAAGACAACATAGTGCTTTAGATGACAGTTTAGGGACCTGACTTCAATGGTGTGCATATAGATAATACCAAAGTTTGCACTGGATGACAGTTTAGCCATCTGACTTCAATGGTGTGCAGAGAATTTAAGACCACGTGGTGCTTTAGATGACAGTTTAGGGACCTGACTTCAATGGTGTGCCGAGTGATAAACCCAAAGTGTGCTTTGTATGACAGCTTAGTCATCTGACTTTAATGGTTTGCTGATAGATAATACCAAATTGTGCTTTAGATGACAGTTTAGCCATCTGACTTCAATGGTGTGCAGAGAATTTATGACCACATAGCGCTTTAGATGACAGCTTAGGGACCTGACTTCAATGGTGTGCCGAGTGCTAAACCCCAAGTGTGCTTTTGATGACAGTTTAGCCATTTAACTTCAATGGTGTGCTGATAGATAATATCAAATTGTGCTTTAGATGACAGTTTAGCCATCTGACTTCAATGGTGTGCAGAGAATTTAAGACCACATAGTGCTTTAGATGACTGTTTAGGGAGATGACTTCAATGGCGTGCCGAGTGTTAAACCCCAAATGTACTTTGGATGACAGTTTAGCCATCAGACTTCAATGGTGTGCCGATAGATATTACCAAATTGTGCTTTGGATGACAGTTTAGCCATCTGACTTCAATGGTGGGCAGAAAATGTAAGACCACATAGTGCTTTAGATGACAGTTTAGGGACCTGACTTCAATGGTGTGCCGAGTGTTAAACCCCAAGTGTGCTTATGGATGACAGTTTAGCCATATGACTTCAATGGTTTGCTGATAGATACTACCAAATTGGGCTATAGATGGTTGTTTAGCCATCTGACTACAATGGTGTGCAGAGAATTTAAGACCACATAGTGCTTTAGATGACAGTTTAGGGACCTGACTTCAATGGTGTGCCGAGTGTTAAACCCCAATTGTGCTTTGGATGACAGTTTAGCCATCTGACTTCAATGGTGTGCAGAGAATTTAAGACCACATAGTGCTTTAGATGACAGTTTAGGGACCTGACTTCAATGGTGTGCCGAGTGTTAAACCCCAAGTGTGCTTTGGATGACAGTTTAGCCATCTGACTTCAATGGTGTGCAGATAGATAATACCAAAGTGTGCTTTGGATGACAGTTTAGGGACCTGACTTCAATGGTGTGCCGAGTGTCAAACCCAAAGTCTGCTTTGGATGACAGTTTAGGAATCTGACTTCAATGGTGTGCTGATAGATAATACCAAATTTTGCTTTAGATGGCTGTTTAGCCATCTGACTTCAATGGTGTGCAGAGAATTTAAGACCACATAGTGCTTTAGATGACAGTTTAGGGACCTGACTTCAATGGTGTGCCGAGTGTTAAAACCCAAGTGTGCTTTAGATGACAGTTTAGCCACCTGACGTCATTGATGTGCAGATAGTTAAGACAACATAGTGCTTTAGATGACAGTTTAGCCACCTGACTTCAATGGTGTGCAGATAGATAATACCAAAGTGTGCTTTAGATGACAGTTTAGCCATCTGACTTCAATGGTGTGCAGAGAATTTAAGACAACATAGTGCTTTAGATGACAGTTTAGGGACCTGACTTCAATGGTGTGCATATAGATAATACCAAAGTTTGCACTGGATGACTGTTTAGCCATCTGACTGCAATGGTGTGCTGATAGATAATACAAAAGTGTGCTTTAGATGACATTTTGGCCATCTGACTTCAATGGTGTGCAGAGAATTTAAGACCACATAGTGCTTTAGATGACAGTTTAGGGACCTGACTTCAATGGTGTGCCGAGTGTTAAACCCCAATTGTGCTTTGAATGACAGTTTAGCCATCTGACTTCAATGGTGTGCTGATAGATAATACCAAATTGTGCTTTAGATGGCTGTTTAGCTATCTGACTTCAATGGTGTGCAGAGAATTTAAGACCACATAGTGCTTTAGATGACAGTTTAGGGACATAACTTCAATGGTGTGCCGATTGGTAAAACCCAAGTGTGCTTTAGATGACTGTTTAGCCACCTGACGTCATTGGTGTGCAGATAGTTACGACACCATAGTGCTTAAATGACAGGTTCGGGACCTGACTTCAATGGTGTGCAGATAGATAATACCAAAGTGTGCATTGGATGACTGTTTAGCCACCTGACTTCAATGGTGTGCAGATAGATAATACCAAAGTGTGCATTGGATGACTGTTTAGCCATCTGACTTCAATGGTGTGCTGAGAATTTAAGACCACATAGTGCATTAGATGACAGTTTAGGGACCTGACTTCAATGGGGTGCCGAGTGTTAAACCCCAAGTGTGCTTTGGATGACAGTTTATTCACCTGACTTCAATGGTGTGCCGAGTGTTAAACCCCAAGTGTGCTTTGGATGTCAGTTTAGCCATCTGACTTCAATGGTGTGCTGATAGATAATACAAAATTGTGCTTTAGATGACAGTTTAGCCATCTGACTTCAATGGTGTGCAGAGAATTTAAGACCACATAGTGCTTTAGATGACAGTTTAGGGACCTGACTTCAATGGTGTGCCGAGTGTTAACCCCCAAGTGTGCTTTGGATGACAGTTTAGCCATATGACTTCAATGGTGTGCAGAGAATTTAAGACCACGTGGTGCTTTAGATGACAGTTTAGGGACCTGACTTCAATGGTATGCCGAGTGTTAAACCCCAAGTGTGCTTTGTATGACAGTTTAGTCATCTGACTTCAATGGTATGCTGATAGATAATACCAAATTGTGCTTTAGATGACAGTTTAGCCATCTGACTTCAATGGTGTGCGGAGAATTTAAGACCACATAGTGCATTAGATGACCGTTTAGGGACCTGACTTCAATGGTGTGCCGAGTGTTAAACCCCAAGTGTGCTTTGGATGACAGTTTAGCCATCTGACTTCAATGGTGTGCTGATAGATAATACCAAATTGTGCTTTAGATGGTAGTTTAGCCATCTGACTTCAATGGTGTGCAGAGAATGTAAGACCACATAGTGCTTTAGATGACAGTTTAGGGACCTGACTTCAATGGTGTGCCGAGTGTTAAAACCCAAGTGTGCTTTAGATGACAGTTTAGCCACCTGACGTCATTGATGTGCAGATAGTTAAGACAACATAGTGCTTTAGATGACAGTTTAGCCACCTGACTTCAATGGTGTGCAGATAGATAATACCAAAGTGTGCTTTAGATGACAGTTTAGCCATCTGACTTCAATGGTGTGCAGAGAATTTAAGACAACATAGTGCTTTAGATGACAGTTTAGGGACCTGACTTCAATGGTGTGCATATAGATAATACCAAAGTTTGCACTGGATGACTGTTTAGCCATCTGACTGCAATGGTGTGATGATAGATAATACAAAAGTGTGCTTTAGATGACATTTTGGCCATCTGACTTCAATGGTGTGCAGAGAATTTAAGACCACATAGTGCTTTAGATGACAGTTTAGGGACCTGACTTCAATGCTGTGCCAAGTGGTAAACCCCAATTGTGCTTTGAATGACAGTTTAGCCATCTGACTTCAATGGTGTGCTGATAGATAATACCAAATTGTGCTTTAGATGGCTGTTTAGCTATCTGACTTCAATTGTGTGCAGAGAATTTAAGACCGCATAGTGCTTTAGATGACAGTTTAGGGACATAACTTCAATGGTGTGCCGATTGGTAAAACCCAAGTGTGCTTTAGATGACTGTTTAGCCACCTGACGTCATTGGTGTGCAGATAGTTACGACACCATAGTGCTTTAGATGACAGGTTCGGGACCTGACTTCAATGGTGTGCAGATAGATAATACCAAAGTGTGCATTGGATGACTGTTTAGCCACCTGACTTCAATGGTGTGCAGATAGATAATACCAAAGTGTGCATTGGATGACTGTTTAGCCATCTGACTTCAATGGTGTGCTGAGAATTTAAGACCACATAGTGCATTAGATGACAGTTTAGGGACCTGACTTCAATGGGGTGCCGAGTGTTAAACCCCAAGTGTGCTTTGGATGACAGTTTATTCACCTGACTTCAATGGTGTGCCGAGTGTTAAACCCCAAGTGTGCTTTGGATGTCAGTTTAGCCATCTGACTTCAATGGTGTGCTGATAGATAATACAAAATTGTGCTTTAGATGACAGTTTAGCCATCTGACTTCAATGGTGTGCAGAGAATTTAAGACCACATAGTGCTTTAGATGACAGTTTAGGGACCTGACTTCAATGGTGTGCCGAGTGTTAACCCCCAAGTGTGCTTTGGATGACAGTTTAGCCATATGACTTCAATGGTGTGCAGAGAATTTAAGACCACGTGGTGCTTTAGATGACAGTTTAGGGACCTGACTTCAATGGTATGCCGAGTGTTAAACCCCAAGTGTGCTTTGTATGACAGTTTAGTCATCTGACTTCAATGGTATGCTGATAGATAATACCAAATTGTGCTTTAGATGACAGTTTAGCCATCTGACTTCAATGGTGTGCAGAGAATTTAAGACCACATAGTGCATTAGATGACCGTTTAGGGAACCTGACTTCAATGGGGTGCCGAGTGTTAAACCCCAAGTGTGCTTTGGATGACAGTTTAGTCACCTGACTTCAATGGTGTGCTGAGTGTTAAACCCCAAGTGTGCTTTGGATGTCAGGTTAGCCATCTGACTTCAATGGTGTGCTGATAGATAATACAAAATTGTTCTTTAGATGACAGTTTAGCCATCTGCCTTCAATGGTGTGCAGAGAATTTAAGACCACATAGTGCTTTAGATGACAGTTTAGGGACCTGACTTCAATGGTGTGCCGACTGTTAACCCCCAAGTGTGCTTTGGATGACAGTTTAGCCATCTGACTTCAATGGTGTGCTGATAGATAATACCAAAGTGTGCTTTGGATGACTGTTTAGCCACCTGACTTCAATGGTGTGCTGATAGATAATACCAAAGTGTGCTTTGGATGACAGTTTAGCCATCTGACTTCAATGGTGTGCAGAGAATTTAAGACAACATATTGCTTAAGATGACAGTTTAGGGACCTGACTTCAATGGTGTGCCGAGTGTCAAACCCAAGGTGTGCTTTGGATGACAGTTTAGCCATCTGACTTCAATGGTGTGCTGATAGATAATACCAAAGTGTGTTTTAGATGACAGTTTAGCCATCTGACTTCAATGGTGTGCAGATAGATAATACCAAAGTGTGCGTTGGATGACTGTTTAGCCACCTGACTTCAATGGTGTGCAGAAAATTTTAAGACTACATAGTGCTTTGTATGACAGTTTAGTCATCTGACTTCAATGGTATGCTGATAGATAATACCAAATTGTGCTTTAGATGACAGTTTAGCCATCTGACTTCAATGGTGTGCAGAGAATTTAAGACCACATAGTGCATTAGATGACCGTTTAGGGAACCTGACTTCAATGGGGTGCCGAGTGTTAAACCCCAAGTTTGCTGCTTTGGATGACAGTTTAGTTATCTGACTTCAATGGTGTGCTGATAGATAATACCAAATTGTGCATTAGATGACAGTTTAGCCATCTGACTTCAATGGTGTGCAGAGAATTTAAGACCATATAGTGCTTTAGATGACAGTTTAGGGACCTGACTTCAATGGTGTGCCGAGTGTTAAACCCCAAATTTGCTTTGGATGACTGTTTAGCCACCTGACGTCATTGGTGTGCAGATAGTTAAGACCACATAGTGCTTTAGATGACAGTTTAGTCATCTGACCTCAATGGTGTGCAGAGAATTTAAGACAACATAGTGCTTTAGTTGACAGTTTATGGACCTGACTTCAATGGTGTGCCGAGTGTTAAACCCCAAGTTTGCTTTGGATGACTGTTTAGCCATCTGACTTTAATGGTGTGCTGATAGATAATACCAAAGTGTGCTTTCTATGTCAGTTTAGCCATCTGACTTCAATGGTGTGCAGATAGATAATGCCAAAGTGTGCTTTGGATGACTGTTTATCCACCTGACTTCAATGGTGTGCAGATAGATAATACCAAAGTGTGCTTTAGATGACAGTTTATCCATCTGACTTCAATGGTGTGCAGAGAATTTAAGACCATAATTATGAGATCAGTGTGCAGCACATTCCAATAATCAACTCATTATATAAGAGTTCGGTGTACAGCACATTCCAATAATCAGCTCATTATATAAGAGTTCGGTGTGCAGCAGCACATTCCAATAATCAACTCATTATATAAGAGTTCGGTGTGCAGCATATTCCAATAATCAACTCATTATATAAGAGTTCGGTGTGCAACAGAACATTCCAATAATCAACTCATTATATAGGAGTTCGGTGTGCAGCAGCACATTCTAATAATCAGCTTATTATGTAAGAGTTCGGTGTGCAGCACATTCCAATAATCAGCTCATTATATAAGAGTTTGGTGTGCAGCACATTCCAATAATCAGCTCATTATATAAAGTTCGGTGTGCAGCACATTCCAATAATCAGCTCATTATATAAGAGTTCGGTGTGCAGCACATTCCAATAAACTTGATGTACATCACATTCCAATAATCAGCATCTCCTTATAAGAACTTGATGTACATCACATTCCAATAATCAACATCTCCTTATAAGAACTTGATGTACATCACATTCCAATAATCAACATCTCCTTATAAGAACTTGATGTACATCACATTCCAATAATCAACATCTCCTTATAAGAACTTGATGTACATCACATTCCAATAATCAACATCTCCTTATAAGAACTTGATGTACATCACATTCCAATAATCAACATCTCCTTATAAGAACTTGATGTACATCACATTCCAATAATCAACATCTCCTTATAAGAACTTGATGTACATCACATTCCAATAATCAGCATCTCCTTATAAGAACTTGATGTACATCACATTCCAATAATCATTTGTTCCTTATAAAACATAGCGTGCAAACATCACAATCAGATGGGACTTTAAACCGATGTCTCGTGTCGGTGCTTTACACCGTGCACGTAAAAGAACCAGCGGAGACTCTGGAATGGGTCTATGTCTGTATCATTGCACTATCCTCCAAAAAGTGACGTGTCTCTTCAGGCAACCGGTAACGACGTTAATACACACGCACACACGCACACCATAATCATCTGCTCAGTGTACAGGAAATTCTAATCATCCGTTCCTTATAAGAGTTTTAGTCTACAGCACATTCTAATCAACCGCTCATTCTAAGAGCTCAATGTGCAACACATTCCAATAATCCGCTCCTCATAGAGTGCCGTAAATTCTGATACTCCTCTCCTAATAAGGACTCAATGTGCAGTACATTCTAATAATTTGCTCCTGATAATGGCTTAGTGTGCAGTAAATTCTAATCACCAGCTTCTTATATGAGTTTAGTGTGCAGTACATTCTAATCATCCGCTTCTTATAAGAGTTTAGTGTGCAGTACATTCTAATCACCAGCTTCTTATAAGAGCTTAGTGTGCAGTAAATTCTAATCACCAGCTTCTTATATGAGTTTAGTGTGCAGTACATTCTAATCATCCGCTTCTTATAAGAGTTTAGTGTGCAGTACATTCTAATCACCAGCTTCTTATAAGCGTTTGGTGTGCAGTAAATTCTAATCATCCGCTTCTTATAAGGTATCAGTGTTCGGTACATTCTAATCATCCGCTTCTTGTAAGAGTTTAGTGTACAGTACATTCTAATCATCCGCTTCTTATACGAGTTTAGTGTGTAGTACATTCTAATCACCCGCTTCTTATAAGAGTTTGGTGTGCAGTACATTCTAATCATCCGCTTCATATAAGGTATCAGTGTTCGGTACATTCTAATCATCCGCTCCCTATTACGGGTCAGTGTGCAGAACATCCGTATGACCAATGTTTGGTGGCCAATGGTCTTAATTTGACACAGTTAAGCCAAATACGTTACAGTATGTATGTTCGTTTTATGTCAAACCACTTGAACGGAATTAGACATGTTTCCTGGGCAGGATTTTAAAATCGACATATTAAGTTGTTTAACACGTACTAAGCAGTATGCGTGAAGTGACTTGCTTAAGGACACTGTCCATGTGTGCCTTGATCGAGTATCCAACCCAGGACCGTTATATTCAAAACCCGACCACTGGACCACGGGCGACACTGTTGTTCTTCTCAGGGTGGCAATACAATGTGTATCTTTCCTATCTCGTGATGAAAGTAAATATGTCAGAAAATCTCCTGTATATTTATTATTTTGTCCGCCTCCGTGGTCGAGTGGTTAAGGTCGCTGACTTGTATACCACTGTAACCTATCATCACTGATGGTCACGGGTTCGAGCCCCGCTCAGGCCGTGTCTCATTTATATGAAAAAGTTGGCAGTTTCTTACGGAGGTTGGTGCACCCAAGTACTAGTTAACCGCTGGAGCCTGCCCAGGAAAGGTGTTGTTAAGTAAACTGCCCGCCGGCGATATAGCCCAAAATGGTGCTGATGCAGGCGTAAAACCCGAAATATAACATAACATAATATTTATTATTTTAGCAAGTCGACGGAATATTATCTCGCAACTGTACCGTCTATGCTTGCAGCATGTCTATTTCGATATCAATTCAACACCATCGTAATTTGATACATTGGACTTCTGAACTCCTTTGCTATGTAGGTATGTTCCATTAATGTCAAACCCCTTACGAGGACATATACATGTTTTCCTTTTCCTGGGCAGGCTTAGCCGACCTAAGTGGTTAACCAGTACTAAGCAATGTGTGTGAGGTGCCTTGCTCAATGACACTACATACGTGGCCTGACCGATTATCGAACCCGGGACCGTTCGAGTCCAAATCCAACACTCTACCACTGGACCACGGACGCAACACTGGACCACGGACGCCATACCAGGGTGCATATGATTTTTATGTCTAGAAAGTAGCTGTCTGTTACCTCTTAAAGTGACTTTCACAAACACTTATTAAAACAGCACCGTTTCTCGGTGATTACTAATTATTTACTTCCTGACAGAAAATGTCACGAATTTTGTCTTGAAAGAATGAGTAATCAGGTAGGGTGAATGGGTTTTCGATAACATTTTGATCAATATTCTGTGCTGGTAGACAGATGTAACTTTTTAAACTGTTAATAATGGTTGAAATCATGATGTTATTGAACTAGAAACCAAGTTACATTTTGACAGTTTTATATAAATTTATAATCATAATGGTGTGACATTGTGCTTGAGCCAAGATAGTAATGATTGATGATGAGACATGTATGTCATTTCTATACTATGCAATGCACTATATATATACTATGTAGTATTAGTTGTCCGCCTCCGTGGTCGAGTGGCTAAGGTCGTTGACTTGTATACCACTCTAACCTATCATCACTGATGTGATGGTCACGGGTTCGAGCCCCGCTCAGGCTGTGTCCAATTTATATGAAAAAGTTGGCAGTTTCTTACTGAGGTTGGTGCACCCAAGTACTGGTTAACTGCTGGAGCCTGCCCAGGAAAGGTGTTGTTAAGTAAACTGCCCGCCGGCGATATAACCCAAAATGGTGCTGATGCAGGCGTAAAATCCGAAATATAACATAATATTAGTTTTTATCACACACTAAAAAGTGTAAATAACAACCATACAGTTTAATAGATTAATTATGATGGTCAAAATCATGTAGTGTATTTCAGCATGGGTAGAACATTGACCCGGCTAGCTCAGTTGGTAGAGCTGTCCAACAGGTTTTCGTGAAGTCATAGGTCCGAGTCCCACATCGAGTCACTTAACTTTTACCGCTCTTTGCTTGGTCACTTTAATGGTGACAAGGATATATGGTATGGGCAAAGGAGTAGGGGTGTGGCTCCAGGGATTGGAGTGCAGCTCCTAAAGAATAAAAGAGTGAAGAGTGTAGTGTATTTCAGCGTGGGTAGAACATCGACCCGGCTAGCTCAGTTGGTAGAGTTATCCAACTAGTGTTCGGGAGGTCATAGGTCAGAGTCCCATGTTGGATCACTAACTTTTCTGCTCTTTCTTTGCTTGGTCACTTTTGATCATTTCAGAGGACATCATGGTTTTTCTTCTCTATTTTTCGCAGTCGCCTAACCTGGTGGATACTGTACCCTCATTCTGACAGCTGTTCATGGATAGACTAGAAGTCCCATCATTTTGTCTTAACCAGACTTTTTGTCCACAATTACATCTCTTGACCCTAGTGTAACCTCTAGTTCTCCCTAGTGTAACATCTAGTTCTCCCTAGTGTAACCTCTAGTTCTCCTTAGTGTAACCTCTAGTTCTCCCTAGTGTAACCTCTAGTTCTCCCTAGTGTAGCATCTAGTTCTCCCTAGTGTAACCTCTAGTTCTCCCTGGTGTAATCTCTAGTTCTCCCTGGTGTAACCTCTAGTTCTCCCTAGTGTAACCTCTAGTCCTCCCTGGTGTAATCTCTAGTTCTCCCTAGTGTAACCTCTAGTTCTCCCTAGTGTAACCTCTAGTTCTCCCTAGTCAGGTAGTGTAACCTCTAGTTCTCCCTAGTGTAACCTCTAGTTCTCCCTAGTGTAACCTCTAGTTCTCCCTGGTGTAACCTCTAGTTCTCCCTGGTGTAACCTCTAGTTCTCCCTAGTCAGGTAGTGTAACCTCTAGTTCTCCCTAGTGTAACCTCTAGTTCTCCCTAGTGTAACCTCTAGTTCTCCCTGGTGTAACCTCTAGTTCTCCCTAGTCAGGTAGTGTAACCTCTAGTTCTCCCTAGTGTAACCTCTAGTTCTCCCTAGTGTAACCTCTAGTTCTCCCTGGTGTAACCTCTAGTTCTCCCTGGTGTAACCGCTAGTTCTCCCTAGTGTAACCTCTAGTTCTCCCTGGTGTAACCTCTAGTTCTCCCTAGTGTAACATCTAGTTCTCCCTAGTGTAACCTCTAGTTCTCCCTGGTGTAACCTCTAGTTCTCCCTGGTGTAACCGCTAGTTCTCCCTAGTGTAACCTCTAGTTCTCCCTGGTGTAACCTCTAGTTCTCCCTAGTGTAACCTCTAGTTCTCCCTAGTTGTGTAACCTCTAGTTCTCCCTAGTGTAACCTCTAGTTCTCCCTAGTGTAACCTCTAGTTCTCCCTAGTGTAACCTCTAGTTCTCCCTGGTGTAATCTCTAGTTCTCCCTGGTGTAACCTCTAGTTCTCCCTAGTGTAACCTCTAGTTCTCCCTGGTGTAATCTCTAGTTCTACCTAGTCAGGTAGTGTAACCTCTAGTTCTCCCTAGTGTAACCTCTAGTTCTCCCTAGTGTAACCTCTAGTTCTCCCTGGTGTAACCTCTAGTTCTCCCTGGTGTAACCACTAGTTCTCCCTAGTGTAACCTCTAGTTCTCCCTGGTGTAACCTCTAGTTCTCCCTAGTGTAATCTCTAGTTCTCTGATGATCGACCACTTCACTCACCAGGTTTAATTGTAGCCTCCTGTTGGCTGCTGCTTCTCTTCCTTAACTGGGAATATTCCAGCTTCTAAGTTTCTTGTTTGTTCTCATAGTCCTGTTGACTCACTCATCGCTAGTTTTCAGTTTATTTGCACCGGGCTCGGTAGCACCGTGGATAAAATGGCACATTGTAGTTTGACACATAGTTTAAATAATTTGCTGCATAACGAGAATGTATAATATATGCAGTGCTCGAAAAATAGGACAGCCCGATGCCCTCAAAATCAAAGTCGGGCCTGTCTCTCTTTAAATCTGACATGCCCGCGGGCCTTCGTTTAAAAAAATCTCGGGCCCATAGAAAATTTAATGTCGCATTAATATGCATAAATAAATTGCGTAGTCTTTGTCTGCACATTGCATGAAAGACGGATTAATTAGCAGATTAGCGGCGATATATGATAGGATATATTAGCATAATTGAGTAGATGGAACTTCTACATATATTAGCATAATTGAGTAGATGGAACTTCTACAGATATGAAGTGGACAAACATGTTGAAATTTCTCACGGGTCGTCCAATATGAAAGTAAAAGTGGAAAATGTAAACACAATATTGAACAATGTGACAGTAAAAACACTTCAAAACGAAAGTTTTTCAGCCGTCGTACGGTTTGATGAAATAACACACAATATGTTTTGTATGGTTAGGGATAGAGGCAGTAAAACATGTGGCAGTAAACTAGAGCTGAAAAAAATACTCTTCAATTGAAGATCAAATTTAACCCTAAGTATAATGTCAAGATTACTGCCAATTGTCCCAAGATTGTATATTTCGTTACTGCCTCTATCGTTAACGGTTTTATGCATCTACTATGAGCGATTTCCTATTCTGGCAGACAAGAATGTGTTTACTACAGGTATGGATCAGTTCTGGTTAGATCCAATAAGGGCACATCAGGCAAGCAGCTCACACAAAGCTTGTGCCACTCAGTATACATGTATACGGTATAATGAGGAAGATGATAGGTATATGGTATACATCAGGAAGATAATATAAGTTCACAGACCAGGACTGTATACTAGAAAGTCACCCATATTGATATAACATGCATATAATGAATGGTCCTGTCCACTTTTAATCAGGGCCTGTTCACTTTAAATCAGGGCTTGTCCATTTTATATTGGGGCCTGTCCATTTTCAGAGGGGACAAGCCATGGGCCTGTCTGTTAAAAATATTTTCTGTGAGCACTGATTAAAAGTGACCGTTATGTGTTTTATTTACATCGCCAAATCTGGTGTTGGAAACAAGTATTTGAATTACAGCACCGCCAATTGCGACCCAAAACGAATATTGGCGCTAAATTTTGTGAATTGGCGAACATATTTGGCGCAACTTTTTAAAAAATATTTTTGGCACACATGGCTTCAAATATTTATTTGTGAACTATATGGCTCATAGTTGGCTCCAAGTATTTTAAATTGGCTCCAGTGTTTTTCAATTGGCGACAGAGGTGGCGCAGACAAACATTCAGACAGAAGGAACCCTGAGTTGTAATTCAATTTAATGGGGAAAACTTCGGTAAATTGTAAGTTTATGACGAGTGTTTCTAATTTCTAATAATTTGAACATACGGCTGACTTAAAACTCAAGCGTACTGACATGGGAGGTTTATTATAATGAACCTTAATTATTTTTACGATTGTAAAACAAGCTTTGACATCTTATCTTAATCACTCTCGTTTGCGCGGATGAAAGTGTATATGGTCAGTCATGTGGGAGGAAACCAGAGTACCCTGAGAAAATGCACTTGTCCGATCTGGCGACCACCGTACCATCCCCAAATGTCCTAACATCATATATGCCAGGGTCCCCTCTGTCTGAATTTTTGTCTGCGCCACTTCTGTCACCAATTGAAACAACCTGGTGGATACTGTACCCTCATTCTGACAGCTGTTCATGGATAGACTAGAAGTCCCATCATTTTGTCTTAACCAGACTTTTTGTCCACAATTACATCTCTTGACCCTAGTGTAATCTCTAGTTCTCCCTAGTGTAACCTCTAGTTCTCCCTAGTGTAACATCTAGTTCTCCCTAGTGTAACCTCTAGTTCTCCCTAGTGTAACCTCTAGTTCTCCCTGGTGTAACCTCTAGTTCTCCCTAGTGTAACCTCTAGTTCTCCCTAGTGTAACCTCTAGTTCTCCCTGGTGTAACCTCTAGTTCTCCCTAGTGTAACCTCTAGTTCTCCCTGGTGTAACCTCTAGTTCTCCCTGGTGTAACCGCTAGTTCTCCCTAGTGTAACCTCTAGTTCTCCCTAGTGTAACCTCAAGTTCTCCCTAGTGTAATCTCTAGTTTTCCCTGGTGTAACCTCTAGTTCTCCTTAGTGTAACCTCTAGTTCTCCCTGGTGTAATCTCTAGTTCTCCCTAGTGTAACCTCTAGTTCTCCCTAGTGTAACCTCTAGTTCTCCCTAGTCAGGTAGTGTAACCTCTAGTTCTCCCTAGTGTAACCTCTAGTTCTCCCTAGTGTAACCTCTAGTTCTCCCTGGTGTAACCTCTAGTTCTCCCTGGTGTAACCGCTAGTTCTCCCTAGTGTAACCTCTAGTTCTCCCTAGTGTAACCTCTAGTTCTCCCTAGTCAGGTAGTGTAACCTCTAGTTCTCCCTAGTGTAACCTCTAGTTCTCCCTAGTGTAACCTCTAGTTCTCCCTGGTGTAACCTCTAGTTCTCCCTGGTGTAACCTCTAGTTCTCCCTGGTGTAACCGCTAGTTCTCCCTAGTGTAACCTCTAGTTCTCCCTGGTGTAACCTCTAGTTCTCCCTAGTGTAACCTCTAGTTCTCCCTAGTGTAACCTCTAGTTCTCCCTAGTGTAACCTCTAGTTCTCCCTAGTGTAACCTCTAGTTCTCCCTAGTGTAACCTCTAGTTCTCCCTGGTGTAATCTCTAGTTCTCCCTAGTGTAACCTCTAGTTCTCCCTGGTGTAACCTCTAGTTCTCCCTGGTGTAACCTCTAGTTCTCCCTAGTCAGGTAGTGTAACCTCTAGTTCTCCCTAGTGTAACCTCTAGTTCTCCCTAGTGTAACCTCTAGTTCTCCCTGGTGTAATCTCTAGTTCTCCCTAGTGTAACCTCTAGTTCTCCCTAGTGTAACCTCTAGTTCTCCCTGGTGTAACCTCTAGTTCTCCCTGGTGTAACCTCTAGTTCTCCCTGGTGTAACCTCTAGTTCTCCCTAGTGTAACCTCTAGTTCTCCTTAGTGTAACCTCTAGTTCTCCCTAGTGTAACCTCTAGTTCTCCCTAGTGTAACATCTAGTTCTCCCTAGTGTAACCTCTAGTTCTCCCTGGTGTAATCTCTAGTTCTCCCTGGTGTAACCTCTAGTTCTCCCTAGTGTAACCTCTAGTTCTCCCTGGTGTAATCTCTAGTTCTCCCTATTGTAACTCTAGTTCTCCCTAGTGTAACCTCTAGTTCTCCCTGGTGTAACCTCTAGTTCTCCCTAGTCAGGTAGTGTAACCTCTAGTTCTCCCTAGTGTAACCTCTAGTTCTCCCTAGTGTAACCTCTAGTTCTCCCTGGTGTAACCTCTAGTTCTCCCTGGTGTAACCTCTAGTTCTCCCTAGTGTAACCTCTAGTTCTCCCTAGTGTAACCTCTAGTTCTCCCTAGTGTGTAACCTCTAGTTCTCCCTAGTGTAACCTCTAGTTCTCCCTGGTGTAATCTCTAGTTCTCCCTGGTGTAACCTCTAGTTCTCCCTAGTGTAATCTCTAGTTCTCCCTGGTGTAATCTCTAGGTCTCCCTAGTGTAACCTCTAGTTCTCCCTGGTGTAACCTCTAGTTCTCCCTAGTCAGGTAGTGTAACCTCTAGTTCTCCCTAGTGTAACCTCTAGTTCTCCCTAGTGTAACCTCTAGTTCTCCCTGGTGTAACCTCTAGTTCTCCCTGGTGTAACCGCTAGTTCTCCCTAGTGTAACCTCTAGTTCTCCCTAGTGTAACCTCTAGTTCTCCCTGGTGTAACCTCTAGTTCTCCATAGTGTAACCTCTAGTTCTCCCTAGTGTAACCTCTAGTTCTCCCTAGTGTAACATCTAGTTCTCCCTAGTGTAACCTCTAGTTCTCCCTGGTGTAACCTCTAGTTCTCCCTGGTGTAATCTCTAGTTCTCCCTAGTGTAACCTCTAGTTCTCCCTAGTGTAACCTCTAGTTCTCCCTGGTGTAACCTCTAGTTCTCCCTGGTGTAACCTCTAGTTCTCCCTAGTCAGGTAGTGTAACCTCTAGTTCTCCCTAGTGTAAACTCTAGTTCTCCCTAGTGTAACCTCTAGTTCTCCCTGGTGTAACCTCTAGTTCTCCCTGGTGTAACCGCTAGTTCTCCCTAGTGTAACCTCTAGTTCTCCCTGGTGTAACCTCTAGTTCTCCCTAGTGTAATCTCTAGTTCTCTGATGATCGACCACTTCACTCACCAGGTTTAATTGTAGCCTCCTGTTGGCTGCTGCTTCTCTTCCTTAACTGGGAATATTCCAGCTTCTAAGTTTCTTGTTTGGCCTGTCTCTCTTTAAATCTGACATGCCCGCGGGCCTGCGTTTAAAAAAATCTCGGGCCCGTAGAAAATTTAATGTCGCATGATTATATACCTTCATTAATATGCATAAATAAATTGCGTGGTCTTTGTCTGCACATTGCATGAAAGACGGATTAATTAGCAGATTAGCGGCGATATATGATAGGATATATTAGCATAATTGAGTAGATGGAACTTCTACATATATTAGCATAATTGAGTAGATGGAACTTCTACAGATATGAAGTGGACAAACATGTTGAAATTTCTCACGGGTCGTCCAAAATGAAATTGAAAGTGGAAAATGTAAACACAATATTGAACAATGTGACAGTAAAAACACTTCAAAACAAAAGTTTTTCAGCCGTCGTATGGTTTGATGAAATAACACACAATATGTTTTGTATGGTTAGGGATAGAGGCAGTAAAACATGTGGCAGTAAACTAGAGCTGAAAAAAATACTCTTCAATTGAAGATCAAATTTAACCCTAAGTATAATGTCAAGATTACTGCCAATTGTCCCAAGATTGTATATTTCGTTACTGCCTCTATCGTTAACGGTTTTATGCATCTACTATGAGCGATTTCCTATTCTGGCAGACAAGAATGTGTTTACTACAGGTATGGATCAGTTCTGGTTAGATCCAATAAGGGCACATCAGGCAAGCAGCTCACACAAAGCTTGTGCCACTCAGTATACATATATACGGTATAATGAGGAAGATGATAGGTATATGGTATACATCAGGAAGATAATATAAGTTAACAGACCAGGACTGTATACTAGAAAGTCACCCATATTGATATAACATGCATATAATGAATGGTCCTGTCCACTTTTAATCAGGGCCTGTTCACTTTAAATCAGGGCTTGTCCATTTTATATTGGGGCCTGTCCATTTTCAGAGGGGACAAGCCATGGGCCTGTCTGTTAAAAATATTTTCTGTGAGCACTGATTAAAAGTGACCGTTATGTGTTTTATTTACATCGCCAAATCTGGTGTTGGAAACAAGTATTTGAATTACAGCACCGCCAATTGCGACCCAAAACGAATATTGGCGCTAAATTTTGTGAATTGGCGAAAATATTTGGCGCAACTTTTTAAAAAATAGTTTTGGCACACATAGCTTCAAATATTTATTTGTGAACTATATGGCTCTTAGTTGGCTCCAAGTATTTTAAATTGGCTCCAGTGTTTTTCAATTGGCGACAGAGGTGGCGCAGACAAACATTCAGACAGAAGGAACCCTGAGTTGTAATTCAATTTAATGGGGAAAACTTCGGTAAATTGTAAGTTTATGACGAGTGTTTCTAATTTCTAATAATTTGAACATACGGCTGACTTAAAACTCAAGCGTACTGACATGGGAGGTTTATTATAATGAACCTTAATTATTTTTACGATTGTAAACGTACCATCCCCAAATGTCCTAACATCATATATGCCAGGGTCCCCTCTGTCTGAATTTTTGTCTGCGCCACTTCTGTCACCAATTGAAACTCTGGTTCTCCTTAGTGTAACTCTAGTTTTCCCTAGTGTAACCTCTAGTTCTCCTTAGTGTAACCTCTAGTTCTCCCTAGTGTAACTCTAGTTCTCCCTAGTGTAACCTCTAGTTCTCCCTAGTGTAATCTCTAGTTCTCCCTAGTGTAACCTCTAGTTCTCCCTGGTGTAACCTCTAGTTCTCCCTAGTGTAACCTCTAGTTCTCCCTAGTGTAACCTCTAGTTCTCCCTAGTGTAACCTCTAGTTCTCCCTAGTGTAACCTCTAGTTCTCCCTAGTGTAACCTCTAGTTCTCCCTAGTGTAACCTCTAGTTCTCCTTAGTGTAACCTCTAGTTCTCCCTAGTGTAACCTCTAGTTCTCCTTAGTGTAACCTCTAGTTCTCCCTAGTGTAACCTCTAGTTCTCCTTAGTGTAACCTCTAGTTCTCCCTAGTGTAACCTCTAGTTCTCCCTAGTGTAACCTCTAGTTCTCCCTAGTGTAACCTCTAGTTCTCCCTGGTGTAACCTCTAGTTCTCCCTAGTGTAACCTCTAGTTCTCCCTAGTGTAACCTCTAGTTCTCCCTAGTGTAACATCTAGTTCTCCCTAGTGTAACCTCTAGTTCTCCCTGGTGTAATCTCTAGTTCTCCCTAGTGTAACCTCTAGTTCTCCCTGGTGTAACCTCTAGTTCTCCTTAGTGTAACCTCTAGTCCTCCCTGGTGTAATCTCTAGTTCTCCCTAGTGTAACCTCTAGTTCTCCTTAGTGTAACCTCTAGTTCTCCCTAGTGTAGTGTAACCTCTAGTTCTCCTTAGTGTAACCTCTAGTTCTCCTTAGTGTAACCTCTAGTTCTCCTTAGTGTAACCTCTAGTTCTCCCTAGTGTAACCTCTAGTTCTCCCTAGTGTAACCTCTAGTTCTCCCTAGTGTAACCTCTAGTTCTCCTTAGTGTAACCTCTAGTTCTCCTTAGTGTAACCTCTAGTTCTCCCTGTTGTAACCTCTAGTTCTCCTTAGTGTAACCTCTAGTTCTCCTTGGTGTAATCTCTAGTTCTCCTTGGTGTAACCTCTAGTTCTCCTTAGTGTAATCTCTAGTTCTCCTTGGTGTAATCTCTAGTTCTCCTTAGTGTAACCTCTAGTTCTCCCTGGTGTAACCTCTAGTTCTCCCTAGTGGTAGTGTAACCTCTAGTTCTCCCTAGTGTAACCTCTAGTTCTCCCTAGTGTAACATCTATTTCTCCCTGGTGTAACATCTAGTTCTCCCTGGTGTAACCTCTAGTTCTCCCTGGTGTAATCTCTAGTTCTCCCTAGTGTAACCTCTAGTTCTCCCTGGTGTAACCTCTAGTTCTCCATAGTGTAACCTCTAGTTCTCCCTGGTGTAATCTCTAGTTCTCCCTAGTGTAACATCTAGTTCTCCCTAGTGTAACCTCTAGTTCTCCCTGGTGTAACCTCTAGTTCTCCCTGGTGTAATCTCTAGTTCTCCCTGGTGTAACCTCTAGTTCTCCCTAGTGTAACCTCTAGTTCTCCCTGGTGTAATCTCTAGTTCTCCCTGGTGTAACCTCTAGTT